>VZRX01017011.1:0-44206 GCA_013398075.1 Notiomystis cincta
ATATATAAATATATATACACATATGGCTTTTATCAGTCACACAGCAAAGCACTTCTGTCAATGAAAAACTGATCCCTCCTGAATGCCTTCCCCTTTCCAGCCCCTCTCTCTCCACAGCAGAGGGGAGCTACAAGAAGACACCATTCCACCACTTCCAGCAACGGAAGAGCTTTTGAAGACAGAACTACTGACGTCATTGAACCAGGCCTCACAGCTAGTCTCTGGAAAAAAAGAACACAACATTCTTACTCTGTAAACTGGACAACATTTATTTCCAAGAACAAAGCACACCCATTGTGAGTAAGAGAAAGAAAGGAGTTGCTTTCACAGTCAAAACCCCTGAAAGGAAAACACAGCTGCACCTGCAAGTTTTCTTTACTGCAGCACAAGCATTGCCCTACACTTTCTTAAGGACTGCCAAGAAGCTGAAGGTGCAAAACAAGCTGGATTCTTGTGCCCTTGTGCATGAGGAAGAACAATGCTGTCATTACTCCTTTACTGATGTAAATAGTCCTGGGTGCTGTTGCTATCCCAGCTTCTTTTGGTTCCAGTCAGGTAAAAAACCACAGGCAACAGAAAAGGATCCTGACTAAAGTGAGTTGTTTATAAATTATTATAACAAATACTCTCTGTCTGCAAGAGAGTAAGAGGTGAGTACAATACAGACTTGTCTCTCTGTGCTTATGCTACAGCCGCACTCCGTCCAGCATGTAGCCAGATCTTGTACTTTACCTAAAAGCTTCTTGGCAAACCATCTGAGGCTGATTTAGATTCCTGTGTAGTCTCTGCAGGAGACTCAACCACAAAGGTATAATGATGTAAAGAGTTCAAATTTTGCCTAGAGAAGGCAAAAGTCAAGCCAGACAAAAGAAAAAAAATATCACATGACTTCATGTCAAAGTATCTGAGGTGCCATGTTCAAGAAGCAGGTAAATTCAGAAAATATTGCTATATTCAGAAACTATTTCTGCACAATCCAAGCTGTAATGAAATTCCATTCTTTCCTGTCAGAATCCTTAAGCAAAGAAATACCACAGCTACCACCTGCCCTCCTGAAATGCAGGAGGACCTTGCAAGTCTGAGCTCTCTTACGCCAGCAAGGTTTAACCAAGTCAAATGCATGTCATGTGTTCCAGATCAACAGATACAAACACAGCTGACAGGATGCATTTGAAGTCTGGATAATATAAAGTTTACACCTGCATTTGAGTCTGGTTAAAAGGTTTTGCTGCAGCTGCTTTATAGAATGGTGCATTTCAAAGGCAGCCAGAATTTTTAAAAAAAGGTTAGGCTCACTTGTCCTCCCCATGGGTG
This sequence comes from Notiomystis cincta, assembly GCA_013398075.1. NCBI lineage: Eukaryota > Metazoa > Chordata > Aves > Passeriformes > Notiomystidae > Notiomystis > Notiomystis cincta. The sequence goes on from VZRX01017011.1 coordinate 1,315, forward strand.
GTCCTCTTCCTCTTCAGGCTGACACAGCATGCTAACACTCAGTAGATTCTGTGATTTCACTCTCCCACATCGCCCCCTCCCTGAACGTTTTTCTTTTTTTCCACCTCCTCCTTTTCCCTCCATTTTCTCCTGCCCCAAAATCAGCTGTATCCGGCTATAAACATGAATTCTTACAAACAGTGTACATTGCTCAGTGTATATTGTAAGCTCTCTGTGTTCCAACTGGCTGCTATTCCAAATGCAAGCCAAATCACTTAATTTAAGAATCACAACATCTACATTTGTATACTGAAGCACTTTCTAAAAAGATAAAGCAGGAGGCCAAATTCTGAACTCACTGATGCCACTGAATAATTCCACTGATACTAAAGAGGGTTATACAAACTTTCCTCCAGTATGACAGAGATCAGGATTTCACTATTTGCTTTAGTTATGTGCTGATATTTTCTTCAAACAGATGATGAGGAAAGGAAAATAATTGGTGCTGGCATTCCAAATATTTGATCCCTGTGAATGCTCAAGAGTGAATTCCATCTTTAGTGTGCCTTAATTTCGATGAAAAACTGCATTTTTTATTTCTTCATTCTCAAATCTACATCTTTAATAGATAGGAAATTGCATGAATATCTCCCTACACTGGCCTTTTCAATCTACAAGAATAGTATTTACAATTCAAAAGAATAGCAGGAAATGTCTAATAGACTTAGCACTTGGTCTCTAGGAAACGAGAAATACCATGCTAATCACTGAAGGCTGCACCTTAACTATATTAAAGTGATTAAGCAAGCATGAGAAAGTGTACTTTTCTGTGGGCAGTGGAACTCTGAACAGAAAAACTACAGATATTAAAAGAAAAGTATGTCTGAAATATTTGTTCTTATCAGTTGTAAACACATGGGAAAATCATATGCTTCTGTTGCAGACATAAAAAGGATCAGTAAGCTTTGATTGTACAAAAACTTTAAGAACTGTCCTAAACACCTTGAAGATATTTATGATTTTTTGTTTAGGAAAGGTTTTCCATATTGAATATATAACTTACAAGTAAAATAAAATAAAATTTTAAAAAATAAATTAAAAAAGTATACTTCCTTACTGCAAAAGCTAATAACATTAATGTTGTGAATTGTGAGCATTCAGACAAAATTGCACTCCACTTTTGTTTGTTCATTTATTTTTTAAAAGTATGTAAGCTTGATTTGCAGGATGAAGATTCTGAAAATGATTTTACAAATCCTAAACCAAACTATGACTTTTTTTAAAAGAATCTCAATAACAAATACATACATTTAAAAGTAATATAGCAAAGAATGTTAAACTTCAGCCCTACAAATCCAGTAAAAACTAAAGCTGTGATCAAATGTTGTCATTTTCATGCACTTTTCCCACTACTAACATGTATTTGACCAACTTAGTCGTGGAAATTTTCCTTTGCAGTCTAATTTTCTTTTACTTGCTCTTAGTGCCACATACATGACAGCATTAGTCTTCTCTAGGTATAATGAGTTAGTATAAACAGAAAATACAATCCTCAATATGAAAGAGAAATGAAAACCTTTTTCATTTACTTGCTTTGGAAAAAAGGTAATGAAATAGTTTTTTATTCAAGACACACAACCTCACTGAAGAACAGGTGCATAGAGAAGACCCATCTATCACCACAGGCATACCTTGTTTAGAGGGCCAGGCTACTTGGTCATCAATTTTCCAGGGAAAATTATAGTAAAAATTAGAAAACAATGCGAATTTACACTGACAAATAACATGTTATAGAAGTATATTATTTAAAACCAAAGATAACCAAAAACTACAATCATAGTCTCTTCTGAAAGTTGTCCAGAAAAATAATTCAAATGCATGGAGAATGCATTTGTTAATCATGTTGCAGACATTAATGATGCAAGTATCATGAATATATTTGATGAATCTACAGCCCAAACCTACATCTTTGCTCCTGCACAGATTCATGGCCTGATGCAATTGGCAGTTTCAAGCAGGAGCCCCTGCAAAATGATGGCAGTTCTGCCTTCAGTAACCATCTCACCTTGCTCTGATTGCCAGTCACTGCTAAGACCACTGCAAGGATTTTTAACAGCTTATTTCTTTGGCACACGCATGCAGGACTTAAAGAATTTTTATTGGCTAAATTTTTGTCTGGCTTTGGCACCACCATATCAACCTCCTTCCTTCATGATGAGCCTCCAGGACTCACCCACCAGTATTTCTAATCACATCTAGGAGCAGTGAAGAGGGAATTGACTTTCAGCAGAGTATAGGACTGATGCAGGCTGCAAAGCAGCCAAATAAGTGGAACAACAACTTGTCTTGCACACAAGCTCAGATCACAAGTCATCCCCCAGCTCTCCAGGGTGACAAAGTGGCAGGTGTCATAAGGGAAGAAATTAAGACACACTGTGGGATAGACAAGGTCACTTATAGTGACTAATTTCTAAGGCCAGCTTGAATTTAAAATTCACAATAAGTACACCAGCACAGACAGGAAACAGAAATCTCTTGGATTAACTCTCCGATTTTCTACTTCAGCCACAAGAACCTGACGTGCTTCAAAGGAGTCTGTATCCATTATAATAAAAAAAGATATAGAATATTGCAGTCCAAACTCAGCTCAACATGTCAGAAGCAGAAAATATTGCTCGTGTAACTGCTTTTGCTGTAAGTTTAGCTTAAACTGCAAATTTCAGTTTTCATTTCAAGCAAATCAGCTCAAATACATAGAAGCTTGCACCACACAGTTTTGTAAGAGAAAAACTGAGTTTGGGAGCTGAGTTATACCTGAGCTATAAGCACTATTTAAAAGTCCACAGCACCATGTTAAATAGCATCTTTAGTGCAGACAGGAAAGTTATTTATGCCTTGGCCATATCTTGTAGCCTACAGAGCTTATATTAAAAGACACTTGTGAAGAATGGACGCTTAAAACAAGCCAGTGACATGCAGATACAAACAAGGAGTGCCACCAAGGATGTGGAGCCTTCTTGAAAGCACCTCAAGACGGTCCAGCTGAGCAAACCCCTCGCTGGGGCCCTGAGCACCCCACCCTGGCTGCTGGCATGGGGCAGATGGCAAAGTGCAGCTGAGGAGAAGCTGTGACAGGGCCATTCCCAGCCTTCAGCAGCCTCTCTGTGCCAGGCCTGTGCAGTGACCACTGATGCTGAGCCGTGCAGGATGGCAGGACCTGGCCCAGACCTCTTCCCACAGTCCTGCCCCACCACCCTGCTGCAGCAGCAGGATGTCCCTGCCTGGAGAGGACCTGCCCTGCTGTGGTCACCCTGAAGCACTGACCTAAAGTCAGCAGTGCCCTTGCCTTGAGCATCCTGAGTTCTCCTTACCCCTGAATTATTCAGGGATCCCACAACTTGAAGATGATATATTTTATTATTGCACCAACACAGCGAGATGCTAAGACACAAAAATCACAGGATTGTTTAGGTTGAAAGGGATCTCTGGAGGTCATCTAGCCCAGCCCCCAATAAAATGCAACTTTTTGGCAGTTTTAATGATGCAGATATTACTTACACGTGGTTGCCCTTTGTGAAAGCTGTAAAAATCAAAATATATCCAAAAAACATATTTAGTTCCCACCATTCTCATAAGCACATGGAGTACTTTTAAAGCCAAGTCAGTGCTTTTCAGGTCTTAGTAGATGTATTTAAAAAGAAGTCTCTTCACAGGTATAATACATTAATAAATAGTCCTAATTCCTAACTACTCTAAGGTACATACTCATGGAGTGCTTATTCTACTAGTAAATGAGATTCAAGTTAGCATGCAGAAGATTAGTTCTATTAATACACGTTAGGGCAACTGTGCAAACATATTTACATATTAGAGTAATTATAAAAACCAATGGTTTTTGAAATAAAGAAGTTCTGAGCTGGTTATCTGCTTCATTCCTGGCTGACTCAAAAAAAGAATGGAACAGAGTCAGGCACCAAACCTTACCTTCAAAAAATAACACATTACAGCACTACTAGACTTTGTAAAATTCTGCCAGCTGTAAAGTACCCATTGCCTTCTGGAAAGAAATTCAACTCACACTAGATCATAAATGCAATAACCTTCTAAATTATGGCATTTATCATTTTGACTCTCAGTAGAAAATCATATTTTGCAATTATCATTACAAAGAGAGAGGTCTGAGCAACAACTTGTAACAAAAACCCTGATGTTTCGGGGTTTTTTATCTTGATTCTCCTTTGCAATGAGAGTTTGAAGCTAATACCACTTGAGCAAAATACATTAGCTTTCTTTATAAGACAGAAATACCAATAAACACTACTATTCTGTTCTTATACATAATTTTTCACCAAGGGATCTCAAAATACTCTAAAGGAAAGGAAGGAAATGTCATTAAGCCATTTTACAGGTAGATAAATTTCAGAGATTTCAGTTTTTCTCTGCCTATTTCACATCCTCCTATGCAAGGAGAAACAATGGACACTATATTTAGAGGCAGCTTCCAAACTGTGGCCTGTGAGAATTCAGTAATTCACACAACCATATTCAAGAGTGGTTTTAGGATGCCCTTTAAAAAGTGTGCATTGATCCTGAGGTTCTAAAATTGGACAGCTGTTAACTCGGCCCCAAAATCTTGCAAGACAGTGACCATGACAATGTATATGTTCCCGTGTACTGTGAAGTGTCAAGATACAGCAAATGAGATCCAATGCTCTAATACTTAAGGCCTATCCATTAAGAATTGTTAGCCAGTTTAGACTGAAGCCAATGTGAAATTTTTCTCTCTGTGGAAGTACTTCTTATCTCAATGTGACTTCCTTTTACACATTAACAGCAAATTTCAAAGTCTTAAAAATTCATGAAAATAAGTATTCCAATTTAGTCACATAGTTCTGTTTTACTTTAACTGAAATTTTGATTAAATTTGTGTGGGAATTGAAAATGGGAGCTTTTTAGATTGAAATTTTTAAGGAAGAATTCTTTTTAGTGGTTGTTTTTCTGTTTTTAATAAGAAATTTATCATTTATTTGGGGAGGGAAATAAAACTGGCAAATCTGAATTTTTTTATTGGGTGGGAACAAGATAAATTTTCTTAGTAAATATCTTTAGAACTCCCTAACAAATTAATGCTGAATATCTCTATTTTCTGGCTATGCACTCTCAGTACTCAGATCCCAAAAATAGTCTGGGTGTTCACATTCACAAGAGCCAGTCCCAGAGCCTAGAATGCCTTATGAGCTGTCTCAGTTTATATGAAGGTCTGTAGATTTAGCAACAGTTTCTGTAAAAAACGTAAAGAACTATTTATACAACCCCAAACTTCATTTAGGTTCCCAAGCTATCTTTAAAGTAGGACTAGAGGCATAACTTTAGGGGGAAAAAAAGGAAAAAAAGAAAAAGTATCTTCAATTAGTAATCTTTTTGCCTCACCTCCATTCATTCATTTGTCAAGCTACATAGCAACAGCAAATTATATCAACTTCAGATTCTGGCCACTTCTGTTTTCTTTAGTAATGAAAACAAGTGGCTGATAGTCAAGTCATGTTTGTGTAACAAGGTTTGGAATGAAAAGGGACCGACAGTGCTGTGTCAAGGGAAATCTTTGTACACCCAACCACCTCCTAAACACTTCCTGGCAGCAGTCGAGCAGGTTACCACCAAAAGCTCGAGGTCACCTCAGGAAACAAAGTGGAATTAAATGTTTCCACATTAAGATTTGCAAATGCTTAGGTGGCCAGACAGATGGATTTCATAGCTATTTCTAAAATCTGCAGTACACATCTCCCCGATGAAAGACCAGCAATTTAACTCTAGAGGTTTCTGGTTGCAGTTTGATACTGTGTCAAGTCTGAAATAATGAAACCTCATCATTAAGCCAGGTAAAGTTTTAGTTATACAGCTTGATTGTTAATACAAATACTGGACAACAAACATGGAAACTCTAGCTTATGAAATTTTCTGCTCAATTGCAATTGAATATTTCAGGAATAAATATAACAACAGACAAATTTGATTTATTATGAAATACAGCTTGTTTAAATGAAGATGAAGAGTTACAAGAGAGATAAGCATGTTCAGCTACATAATTTGTAACAAAAAAAATAGCTGCAATGTTAGATCCACAGCTACAATTGAAAAAAAAGACCATGTACAAGAAACATAAAGGAAACAAGTAATCGTGTAAGTACCAGTCAGTTTCTTGTTCATCAATGTAAATTTTAAACGTTAATACTTTTATTCTAAGGCTATCTACAGAGACAGGGCCAGAAGACAGACAATTTTGCTTTGTTCAAATCTTTCATATCATTTTTCAGAATGAAAAGATCTTCAGGGGTCCTCTCTGCTCTGAAACACAACCTGCCTAAGAATTCAAAAGAGAAAATGAAGAACTGAAAAAAATTCCTTTTCTACCACTCTGAGAGATGCTCTGGGCCATGAAGATGCCATAGAACTCCTAACATTAAGGTTAAATCCATAACTAAAATTTGCATTTTAAAACTTAAAATTTGACTGCTGTAGCAAAGAGAATCCTTTTTATAATAAACACATAGAATGTGACTACAGGATTTTTATCCCAGTATATCATGCAGAGGCATAAAAATTGAAACAGAGCCCAACCTTTTGATCCACTATGATCTGTATTTTTCTGTATAGAAGTGAGCCTCAACACATCTAACATGAGGAAAGGACATGGCTAATATGAATAGCAAAAAATGAGCCACATTTTTTCTTATTTCCTGTAAATCCTACCAAACCCCAAACCCAATGCCAACAAATATCCGAGTCATGGAATTCTTTAAACGTACTTTTGAGTGATTAAAAAAAGGAAGTATTTTATCCGTTCACTCACAGTCTCCCGCCCTGAATGGTGCTACTTTGCACTGCTGAAGTGTTTCTCAGGGCTCAGCTTATAAATCATAACCAGATAAGGAGCTTGCAGGAAGTAAATCTGAAGTAAATCTAGGTCCTACTACCCTAACTTATTTGATTACAAAAAATAAATAAACAAGAATATCAGGGGGTGTGTTTTAAGATGTAATTATTCAACATACCTAACACAACCTGAAATCCAGAATATTTTTTATATGTATTTTCTCATTCAACTGAATGAGGCTGAATGTAAAAAGAAAATAAAGGAGACTTAAGTATTTAATTCATATTCAAGATATGAAACAAACCCCAACAGTAATGATGCCCAAACTGCATTTCCCATGCAGTAACTTGACCTATAACTGAAGTATGCTCATTCCTGACTCCTTAAGCATATTTGACTGCATCTGTTTGTAAAAAAAGGCTTGATATGAAACTGGAGTTATTTAAAATTGATATAATTTTTTGATACAATCCTTTTCCAAAGTTTAATGAAATCACAATTCAAACTTCATAAAGCAATCAAAACACTTGTAAAACATTTTCCAAGTATAGAAGCACTGATTTTACTCAAAATTCAATATACACATAGAACTGATCCATTAATAGTTTCATACATACAGAACACGACAGCACAAGTGCTTTAACACATAATTTCTCATGGACCTGCATGCCACATGTGTGCTAAATATGCTGCAATACCTACTTTTAATAAAATACATCTTGTAAGGAAAGCAGCAGTGAAGGAGCATTCTTATAAAGCCACCCCCCCTACACTTTTAGGATGGAAACATACTGTCTGACCTAGCTGGGGAAGGCTCAGGAACCAAGGCACAAAGTGGAGGAGCAGTGTGCAATCTAAAGGACAACTTCAGGGCACCCACTCACTGAGAAGCCAGAAGGAAGGAGGAGTAGCAAACACGATCCCCAGTTGAATTTTACATATTAAAATATGCAATTATGTGCAAAGTATGTATTTTGCCATAGTTCACTGTATTTTCTTTTTTTACTGATGTGCTAAATTCTTAATTAATTGCACAAAGGAATATAAGCAAAAAAGCAAATGAGAATATAAATGGCAAATCAGAAAAGAAATGTTAGATGGAAATAGGAATCCATATATACAGGCACCTTGACAACCAACAATGGAAAAAGCAAGAACTGGACAAATATATATGAGGTTATGCAAGAAACAACTTTAACTTAACTTTCTCCATCTCAAACTTTATGCCAAGGCTAATATATGCTTTTGTGTAGTAACTACCTGTAGATCTCTCAAGTGCTTGGGCCACCCTGAACTCAAGCAAATATTATTCATCTCATTCATGAAGACAGCCCTTGTTCTGCAAATAGTTCTCTAAAGCATCATTGACTTTGAACTTGCAGAGATTTCATCACCATAAGAAAAAAAAGAGCAATGACACAATTATTTCTAGAAGTCATACTATCAGAGGGAAAATAACTTTATATTATGCTTATAAGAAGGCTAAAAGAATAACACTTGCATACACAAAGAAAGGTAGAATTTGCCTTACAGAGGAGATGACTAATTAAGAATGTCTTATGGTTAAAAACCAGTACCTATTTACTTATTAACTGGAAGACATTCCATTATTTCAAATATGCATGTTGTCACTACAGACTCCTCCTGTTTTCATACATAGTAAGTGGCAGACAATATCCTAAGTCTATTCTGTACAGATTTGTCAGCCAGAGACTTGTTGCTGAAAAAAAATGTAAACTTGGGTGCCATAGGAAAACGTTGCCAGTAGAAAGCTTAGGATATTGTTTTCCAAATTGTTTGTTGTAAAACATGGTTTGTGTATTTTTTACCTATTTTTCATGTTACCACTATGAAGAAAACACAGATTAATACTTCAGGAAGTGAAAAAATACATGGAAATCTCAGGTCTAGAGAGACAGAACTGACCCTGAGGAACCATTCTTTTCTCCCATTTTGGAATGATAAGACCTTAAAACCATGGGGAAAAAAAAAAAACAGGTGGAGGAGGATGGGATTTTATTTCTTATTACATAAGCAATTGGGTTAAAGATTACAGAAGAACAAGAGAACTTTTGTTTTTAGCTTTTATATGAAAAGTCAAAGCAGCCTTGGTTGCAAGAATTTGCAACACAAATTCACATCTTTCTCATGTCTGGAATAACCTAAGGGCTGCTTAAATTGAACCAAACAATTAAATTAAAACATTACCCTTTGTATACAAACATTTCAGCAGCTTTTAAATTGCTTGTAACCACAAGTATTTGATTAAATAATCTTTAATGGACAACTAGGTATCTGCTCTATTACATCAGCAGTGAGTCGTAATTTGTCTTATTTAACAACATGAAGTTGATTTGAGATAACACAATTTAATCAATATTGTGTTTATTGTGTTTCTCATAATTTATTTCTTATTGTGAGAGTTGATTTTTTCCAACAGGCCTAACTGCATGAGACATCTTTTGTCAATTTATTGACAAAACTAAATATGTTTAGTTAAAAAAAATCTGACACTGTCAGCTTTTTTTGTGGAAGGGCAAATATTCATCGGTAGTTATTTTCTTATTTATATTCCTGTTTGTAAAGAAAACAAAACCAACAACACAGTATATACAAAAAATGCACAAAGTCTTACTTTATTTCAGTATAATTTTGTATATTTTGAGATATGATGCATGCCCATTATTTGGCAAGCAAATGCAACTTTAGTTTAGTAGCCTCAAAGCTCTTTGGCAATCTCTGACAAAAAAAAGGAAGGGGCTGTTTTAAGACACACATAGAACTTACATGCAAAAACTGCATTTCCAAGCAGCAGGCAAGCACTACCCAGTTTTCTACTACAACACAGCTTTTATTTTCACATACTCTGTCAGTGAAACAGGCCTTTTCTAGCCCTTCTTGTGATTTTAAGTCCTCTTTTGCTAGAAAGCAACTCTAGTAGCATTATTCTGTTAACTGCACCTCCCCATTTTGCTTTCTTTCTACCAGGACTGGTAGTGGTCTCATGTCTGCAAGCAGATAAGATTTCCATGGGTTTTCCTACAAAACCTGAATCAAAAGCTTCCTAAACTCTCTGGTTCTTTAAACAATTTAGAAAGTCATTTAGACCAGGATCACTGTCCTACAAGAATCATGTCCATGTACCTTTTTTTTTTTTTCAGTGAAGTTTTCAGGAACTCTCATAAAGGACACCATAGAACAGGTTCCACAGATGGGAAATGTATATAAATATAAAAAAAAGAATCGAAGGCAGGCATGAGGAAGACAGATAGGACAACTCAAAGAGACTCTTGGCTTTCCTGCTGAAGAAGTGGAGACAGCTGTTTAGACAGAGATCAGCATAACTGAGCTGTTAGGTCTTGGTCACTGCAAATTTGTGTGTGTGTGTACACTGGTCTGCCTCAGCTGTCTTGGAGCTCTTTGAAAACAAACTAATGAATCATTAAACCGCCCACTGAGGTAAATAATTATCAGCCTTCTTCCACAGATGAATAAATAAAGATAGCAAATATATAGCTGGTCTGAAACCACAGAGACAAATCAGTAGTTCCAGAAACAGAGTACCGGGTTCCAGGTTTACATATTCCCTTTAAAGAGTTTCTATCCCACTTTACTTTTTGGTTAAGATTACAGATGAGCCTGTTACTTTTTGCAGCTGCATATTTAGCTCAGTTTCACAGAAGAACCTCACAAGGGAACAGGAAGATATGTATATATTGTACAGTATTATACAGCATAGAAATCCCTGAGCTGGATCCAGAGGATGCAGCAGCAGAAACACATCAACATGAGGTAATCTGTTGGTGGAGTGGAGGAAGACTCCAAAGGAATTGTTGCTGCAGGGGTCATTTTTTAGGCCATGACAGCATCCTTCATCTCATTTGAAACACAAGCATCTTAATACTGCCTGATACAGGCAACAAGTAGCTTCATTAGCAGCTTAACACCTAACTCCATAATGAAGTTCCATCCCAAATTATTTGCACTACTGCAGTACATTGCCTTAGACCACCTTTCATGCTACCTAATTGCATCCACATATATCAGAGGCTCAACAGCAGCTTCGGATCAGCTCCTGATGAATCTTTCTGAAAAGAGAGGAGCAGCTAAGCAAGCTGCTGTAACAGCAGGCTGGGTTTACACCCTGGACTACTGTGAGGGAACTGAAAACAGTACTGCTTCTGCAGAGAGAAACCAGAAGGGTTTGTACTACAGGTTAAGGAAGAGCAGCACAAAAGGAGGTAGTGTATAAGTGATGCTTTTAAAAAAGAGCAACTTTATCTTTGAGAAAGATCAACTCTCAGCAGCAAGGAGTGGTCAAGCAGAAAGTAAAAATAATTCAATTTCTTAAATAATTTATCAGGAAAATGTGACCAGACAAAACAGCTTGACAAAAAAGGCTGTTTGATAAGGATAGCTACACAAAATCACATATGGCACACAGGAATGGAAATAGCCACAAGGTCACACTTGAAGGGAGTTTGCTTCAGAAAGAAAAGAAAACTTTTTCCTCCTGTGAAAAAAATAAAATTCATCTTATCGCCATTCTTACTTTATTTGTAATGCAGAATTAAGAAAAATTATAGTCATACTCACTTTCCACATTCCTTGTCAATCTCAAAATGAACATTTCAAATGAAAAAGAGGGAAAAATGGGAAGATATTAATGTCCCTCTTTGGAGGTTGTTGTATCATCTTTTCAAAGCACTGATGCACTGAATTGAATTAAGGTGTTTGATCAGAGAATTTGGTATATAGGACTAGCTGTTGGAGCAGGCAGGGAAAAGAAAATGTAAAGAAAGAGGCATATCAGAATGATTAAAGCAAAAACTAAAAAACTAATGCTAATATGCAGAATTGAAATGTTCACAGAAGTGAGCCATGTAGCCACTCTTTTAAAGGTTATCTCATTTTAGAGACTTTACATGTTATTATGGTATGTCTATATATTTAGGCAATATTGCTCTGTAATTTCAAATACATTGCATTTCATATTTCACTTCATCTGTCCATGGCTTTTGTTTGTGCTTTTATTATATTGCCCACCCTAAAACATTCCAAGGTCTTGAAAAGATTTTCAGTAGACAACTACTAAAATATCTGGTAACTTGGTAACATTAATATACTCATAAAAAAAAGGGCTTAATACATACTTTTACTGTAAAAATAAAAAGAACACATACACATTTAGAAACAACTCTTCCAGATGACAGTTTAAAGAGTTTGCCAGATGCAGTTAAGGAGCACTGATAAATTAACGTGAAAATGACTGTATATGGCACAGCATGTTTTCTGTTTAGTGGATTAACAGACAACTTTAGCCTATTAGTGTTCTCTGTGCTATATACACATCAAATCAGCACTAAAAATACAACTTCTGGAACTTTAACTTCAGCTCCCAGATAAACAAGACTCCTTTAACATGACAGCTACAAGCATCTACAAGAAAATAACTCTTTTCAGCAGTCATGTAACAGAAGCCATATGCAGAGACACATACCAGCAGCAGATAAAAATCTTACTAAACTCAACTCAATTTCCCCCAAGATACAATTTTGCTCAATTTTCCACCACATCAGAACCACTATTCATGTTTCTCACATGGCAAAATCACACATGTATGGCGTGCGACTTCATTTGATCCCAAGTATAACCACAAAGAGCATTGAAGAAACTCCAGTGGGGTGTGCACACTTGCTGGGAAAAAAAATTTACTGAAGAACTCCGAGGCAGTGAAGTTTGAAAACATCATTCCTTCACATATAAACATATAAAGTGCATTAAAATTAAGCCATAAAATTCATCAAACCTCTGCAGTTTATCGCATTGCTATCCACAGTCCTCTTTTTGTTACTGTTTGCTGTTTTACTGCTAGTTTTCACATATTGTTACACTGAACTTAACATTTGAAAGGCCTAAGACCTTGTAGTATTTTGTAATATTAAAACTTTTTGAAGTATTAAACATATTTTGCTAAACACTTCAATAAGATAGTCCCAAAGAAGGGAGAATGCCAGATAAAGAAGTCAGTTCTTGGCAGGATTCAACTCCTGCAAGTCTTCAAAGAAAGGGCAGTCTCTGAAGACAATGGATTGGGCAAGCAGTTTTTAGCATGCCATTAAACCAAAATAAGTCCAGATCAAAAGTGGAAGCAGATTGGGCTGACTCTCTGAAAACAATACTTTGCATGCCATAGTGTTTCTTCAATATAATTTTGAGTTGGCTAGAACATTACTTTGGGTTTTCTTTAGCAGACCTTCTTTGAAAGGTGGGAATTTCTAAAGCACAGACTTCAGTTGTGAGTCATTACTATTGTTTCCTCTAAATTTTCTCACCAGCTCATCCTGCATCACTTCCCTTATTCTCATGAATGAACAACGGTAATGGAAACATACCCACTGGTAAGAAAGAATGAGAAAACTATTGTGATAGATTGTTAAAAGTCCTGACAACAAAAAGTTAACATCTAATTCTAGTTGCTGACTTTTAAGGTTGTTGGTAGAAATGAAGAAATTTGTTTCCTCATTTAATATGAGCTTATTTCAACTTTGGAGCCATGAGACTCCTTAAGAGCAAATAAAATGCATCCATCTTGTGCAACTTTGTTTTATGATCCATTACCGTAAAAAGGAAGAGGGATGTGATTTTTATCTTAAAATAATATGCCATTTGTGTAAAGGCAATGCATCATCAAAGCTTCGTTTCCCCATAGCATCTCCATATTTCAGCACGAGGGGAAAAAAAGGAAAAGTCCTTACATACCATGAAACCTTAGCTCCTTTCAAGATTAATGGGCACCAGTCTGTATGTACATTGAGAGGTCTCTCAACCCCATCTCTTGTGCAATAGCCAGGCATGCTGGGATAAGCAGGGGAGACTCAAAAGCTTGGTTTGCCCTCTCTAAGTCATGGCATGCAAGCTTTGTGTTTGTAGGCCCTTCATGCACTTTGCCCTTGGAACTCTCTCCAATATCGGTGGAGTTTCTGAGAGTGACATGAGTGTGGTACTGTCACTCAAGTTCTGCAAGTGCTGCTTTCCTGCAACAAGTTCTCCCAGTTACTTGGTCTCTCTTAATATTGGGACTGAAAGTTAAAAACCAAAGAACCCCCCACCAAACAAACAGAAAAAAACCCTGGGAAAACATGGGGAATAGTCTAGTTTCACTAAAGACATGCAAGCTTTAACGAGTTGTAGCCCAGAATTAGTGTTACTCAGCCACCCAGGAGGACAGCAGATGCCAAGAACTTCCCAGCTGCCTCTTCATGAGGGAACACTGTGACACAACCTCTGACTAAACAGATACCTCGTGCATTTTTTCTGTTTCACCATAATTACTCAGCCCTTTAAACACAATTAACTACAAATATAACATTTCTCTATGGTTTTTGGGAAACAGTCTTGTGATATTATTATCTAGCTTGTCGTTTGCTGCACTTTTATCCATGGAAACTGCCTCAAAAACCTGATTTCTCTCGATGTTAAAAACTTGCTTGTACGGTTTAACAGAAGTTCCCCTGTGCCATGTGTAACATTGCCATCTAGTGACACACTGTAAGAGTGTTTTCTGCTAATAAACTATTCTCAATCACTTTTCCCTAACGAAATTTCACTCAGTGTATTAGCTTATTGTGAATAAAATATTATTCAAATCATTAATGTAGTCTAATAGGAAAGGAAATTTTATTATTCGATTTATTTTAGAATATTTCTCACTGTGTGTTTGCACTTCCTTGATTAGCTCTTCAGCAGTCTGGTTGGTACATTCTAATATTGCTAATGGAAAAGATCTTTATATTAGTAGGAAGTGGAAGTCAGTATTTTTGCTTTCAGAAAGAGATCACACAGGAATATTTGCATGGTTGCAGACCTTGCTGTTAGTGCCCTGAATAATCATATGCATTTTTACTGGTTTTATATTTAAAATTGAATCTCCTAGTGCACATCATCACCTTATTAATGCCAAGTACTTTCAAAAAAATAAACATAAGAACTGAGAGCCTAAATTAAGTCAGACTTAAGCCCAAAATGAATGGGCGTGTGCTGAAGATCAGAAGCATACACACACATTGGGTCACAGCCTTCTCTCAAGCAGCAGTTCATCCCAGAAGGTCAGATGAACCAGGGTGTCACAGCCTCATCTCACTGTGACTCTGCAAATCTCCTGGAACAAGCACAAGATGCCCCAGCACCACTTTGCTGTAGCAATAAATGCTCCAGAGGGACACAGTCAAACCCCAAAATGACAACAACCTTGGCAGGGTCCCCTCCCTTCAGATTTATAAGCCCTGTGGTGTGCACCCCAGCCCTGGGGAGATTGCACCACACTGCCTCTGGCCACTCTCATGACAGGTTTAGAGCTATAAATCCAAATGAGGACATTACCAGAGAGCCTTTCATGGTTTACACAAAGAACTGGTTAGCAGGGTTAACTTTTGCCTGTATTATAGCAAACAATCTTAGAAATTGTTCCAATCTTTGAAATATTGCTACCCTCCAGAAGTTATTCTGTGCACATGACAGCAAGTTTGAGTGTCCTGAGTTGTTTTCAGACTTTGGACCTAGCCACTGAAGGCAACCATTTCACTGGACTTCTTGCAGTTCAGAACTGGAGGGACGAGGTCCAAATGGGAGGAATGGAAACCCAACCACTGGTAAGAAAGTAACGCTGACTAGCCCAGGCTGCTAAATCCAGTGATGAGCAGACACTAATTGATTCTCTCTGCCTGAATGAAGGAGCAGTTACATGCCAGTCATCCACAGAAAACTGTGGATCAGGTCTTCAAAGTTACTTGGCACCAGTTCCTGAGTCAGGGCATTAACGGTGGAAGAAGTGTGTGAGATTTTCTTCCGAGTCTCCAACACTAAGTCATCCTCTTTCATATCTTATCAGGGCACTTTCAAAGTGCTTTATGAACACTATTGATTCCTATTTATAGCAGATCTCATCTTTGTGTTTCCATTTTGGTTTTGATTAAAAATCCTTTTCCAGTGCTTGTGCACGAGGGGAAACCCCACAACATTCTGGAACTGGTACAAAACCAAAAAGTCCCTGATAAATGTAATACTCCTTCTTTCTTTCTCATATATACAGAATAGAATATTTTCTTAGAGCACTTATTTTTGTCCTTTTTATTTGTAGTGGCTAGAGTTGGTAGGGAGAGGATTAAAATGGTTGGTTGTTTCTAATAGAGTGGGAATTGCGGAGGCAGCAATTCTCATTTCATGGCCGTGCTTTCTGTTGTTTTTAACCACGGCTGCTTTGAGATTCCCGTTGCTGCAGCACTAGCAACTGACTTGTGTCTTGTCTCCTTGGGAAACAGCTGTTCCCACTTAGCAGGGGTAGATGCTCAGAGCACAGACATTTACCTTAAAGAACGGGGTCACTGCGGTTATCTGTATGGAAATACCTCCCCACTTCAAAGGACAGCTATTCCTGCTCCACTGACCAAATATTTACAAAAAGTATTCTTGTTTTCTACACAAAACATGCAATGGGTAATGAATGCATTGAAAATTGCCTCAAATATATTTGCTACAACAGTGTAGCTTCAGAAAGAAGATGATGTTGCCCAGTCTTGTCATTCCCTACAGCAATCCCTACCCATACTATTCAAAGTTGGAAAATTTGATTTGTGTTTGCAATTAATTATGTTTCAAAGTGCTTGTGAGACAACCAACCACCACTCCCTATATATTTTAAATCTCTGCATGGTAGTTTTGTCATCTGCAGCTTCTTGTTTGGCCCATGAAAGATCTATAGAGGAGCCAAGAATAACATCCCAGAGTCCCGAGTCTGTCACAGATTTTAATTGCAAAGATTTTTTCATTTGCAACAGATGATGGGCCAAGTCTCAGGGAACAGCACTCTCCTAAATTCCACCAGACACTTACTGTCTAGAGAAGACAAATGTCAGGATGTCACTTGTGTACATAATTGACTCATCTATTTTACCATGTTGTATATGGTATTCATAAATATGTCAAATATATAAAAAAAGATTACATCACATTAAGACTACCACTGTCTAAATCCAAACACTCTGAAAAGTCCTTTAAATTAAAATCTCTCAAATCTAATAGGTAAAAAGCTGCATAGTAGCACTATATACCTAAATTTAAAATCCAAATACCTTATACATCCTACTGTGAAAATGGGCACTTTTCAAGCTTCGTTGTTTTTTAAAGTGAGTGCCTGACATCTGCTGGTAACTATACAAACTGCAGATTGTTGAATTAAACTATCTCTGGTTTTTAGACTAAGGAAGATGTTTTAGAATATGTAATTTATTCAAATAAAAGATTAAAATTATTACAATCATGACATAATGAAGTTTCAAAACTGAACTCTATCAGTATTGCTTTTACTCATTAGACTCAAGATACATTCTTAGAATTTCCTACAAAATTTCCCTGCAGGAATGATCAAATTCAGTCCTCAAAACCCCCCAATTTTCCCCCAGTATGATTTTTGTTAACATTATTTTCACTATACTATATTAGCAGGAGCAATTTTATTTTATTGCACTGCCATTTTGTTTAGAATGAACATTTTTCAAAAAACTATTTCTACACTATCCTGTAATATTTCAGTCATACTACCAGGATGCCCATTAAAATACTGACTTACAAAAGGCCAGTCTGCGACAAAGGCTACAAAACATTCTTTTTAAAAAAAAAAAAACAAACTACAGTGCTAAACACTGTAGAAATGTCCAATAAATTTCAGTATTTGATGCTGCTTCCTCATAAATATAAGCAGCACTGAAATAAAAATTGCTGAAGTTCCCTGGTAGTGACCAGTTTTTGCAGGATTACACTGAACAACAGATACACACATTTATCATACATACTTATTGGATCTCCCTGAAAGGATAACATCTTGTTAGGTAAATCACAAATGGAAGTTTCCCATTATTTGTTTTATTACTTAAAATTAGGAATTTCATAGTAGTGAGAAAATTCCCATCCTGGAATTGGGAGAGCATTAAAAAACAGACATGACTACTGAACTCATGACACTACTATTATGCCAAGCATCCAGAAAAAAACCCCAACCAGACCCTGACATCTCTTATCTGAAGATACCCACTGGCTTTGATGAATATTGATGGGTTCCCACACAGATTTATCTCACTTTGAGGAGCAGCCTACTGTCCATGCAGAGGATGTCAGCATCTGCTTTACAAATTTCTGATTAATAACTTACTAGAGTGGGTGACAGGGAAAAGTGGTAGGCACCTAGTCACCAATACCCTCTTAAGTCACAAAAAGTTTTATTAACTATGAAAAAACAAATCCTAAAGAGATACTCCTTTTTAGGAGAAACACTTAACAATCCAGAGAGGTTCAACTAGGCAAAGTTCAATGTTCATGTAAAGCAAAGCTTGTGAAATGAGGCAGTCCTTATAGTGAGCTCAGATAATATACATATAATTTTTTAAGCTATTTCATTACTGCTTTAAACTGTACAAAACATTTTTTAATCTTAACATTTGAAAGCATAACCCCCCCCAAAATAGTCCTTAAAAAGAAAAATGCTAATGCTGGTTGTTGCCACATGTGCAGTTAGAATGCAGGCACCAGTATCCTTCTCTCTTTCTTACTATACTAATTCCTAAAGCAAAATGTAAATGAACAAGTAATATTTAATGAGTGATGGGGACTGGAAGGGCATGGAAGAAAAAGAAACCCTTGCCCTCTCTTTCTTTCAGAACTAAGAGAGAGAGAGAAAGAAAACAGGAAGAAATTTACCAACCAAAACAACAAAACCAAACCAAAAAAAACCCAACAAACAACAAAACCTCAAAAGATTTCAGCAGCCACAGTCTCATCACTGTTACTGCCAAATCATAGTTAAGCTAGTTTTAACTTAATCTTCAGTTATTATGCCACACAAAAAAGACCTCTGTCTATTTCTCATAACTACATCTAATACCAACCATTCTTAAATGCAAATATTTTTACACTTTGCCTCAGAAATTAGTGTTTGGTTGATCCTCTACTCCCACCTCAGAGCTCCTACCACTACACTCTGAAACCTCATCTGTGTATCAGATCCAACAAATTCCCCTCAGCATGAGGACACAGGAGCATAGCACTCTCTTGGAAAACAAACACAAGCCCTGATAAAGCAAGAAGAAACACTGAGCAAGGAGGCAGACTGAAGGAATAGCACTGTACCTGTTGTGCACGTTGCAGCACAGAAGCAAAACTCCACACTCAGCAGCCAAATCCTAGTTCTGCCAAAGGACTCCCCGGTTAAGAGTTCTCAGTTATCCCTTCTGGCTACCAGCCACCTGTGCAGCCAGCTGGTGCAAACTGTGCTGGCTATATCACATGCCACACAGGCAATTCTCGTTATCCCAGGGTACTGTTTTGAAGATTGTTGCTTGCAGAAGCACTTCCAGTATGGGTTAAGAATGCCAGGATCTTTCTGGAACTAAGTGTGTATTTTTCTTGCAAAGCACTTGGAAATCATTGCATTACAACTGCACATGGTGACTGCTGTTAACAAAGTTAGTGGTATAATACAAACATCTTCAAATTATGGAAGTGTTTGCTCTGCCTGTCATGGTTCTCTAGTGCTGGAAATATGTATGTTCTTTCTAACCTATTTCTGCCAGTTTTATCACTTTGGAAGAGTGCCAGCTATTTCTTCATAATTTACATGAGCACTACTAAGGAGCACAAGGGAATAAAGCTGGAAAGCAGAGGAAGCTTCCAGGTGAATTTGTCCTTGACTAACCCTGAGTTGTTCTTTTTCCACTTTATTTTCTAAATAATTTATTCACAGAGGATTTAGAATTTCGTTATTAGACCATTAATGCTTGAAAAAAGCAGTTGTGCTGAAATTTGGAGTAAACAGGAGGAGGGGTAGTGAGAGGGAGAGAGGACAGGAGAGGGTAGAGAGATGGAGAGGAAAATTCTGGCCATGGAGATGATTAGAGGGATGGCTGAGAGAATTGGGCTGTTCAGCCTGGAGAAGAGAAGGCTCCAGGGACTCCTAATTGAGGCCTTCCAGATTTGAAGGGGCTCTAAAGAAAGATGGGCATTAACATTTTAGCAGGGCTTGTTGAGCTGGGACAAGGGATAACGGTTTTAAACTGAAGATGGATGGATTGACATTGGATATAAGGAAGTTTTTTACAATGAGAGTGGTCAAATACTGAACATGTTGCCCAGAGGTGTTAGATACTCTCCAGGTATGATTCCAGGGAACATTCAAGGTCAGGCTGGACGGGGCTCTGAGCAGCCTGATCTGGTTGGAGGTGTCCCTGCTCACGGCAGACAGGTTGGACTAGACAGCCTTTAAAAGGTCCTTTTCAACCCAAACTATTCTATGACCATTCTTATTACTGAATACTCTTGTTTTCACCTGTGCCTCATCTTCTGCCTGTTATCTCCAATAATGTGCCAATTTGAGAAAATGGTCTGAGAGAAATGGTGGAGGACACCAGAAAAAGATCTAGTAATCATCTGGCTTGTTCAAGCTAAGTTTTGGATGTTTTTTGTTTAATAAAAATATGCCTGATATAACTACTGCAGTATCAGCATTTACCAATATGTGTAGAATGGGACTTTTTAGGCTAAACAATATATACCTGTTGGCTTGTTTGTTTGAATGAACAGTTTAAAATATTTTTTAAAGGTTTTAACTGTTTTAATAAAAAAAAATCCAAAATAAAGCAGCCAAATAAACCAGAAAAACTTTTCTTAAAAGTTTGACAAAGTTATTTTGTATTTTCTGACACAAATGCTTCTCCAGTACCTGAATTTTCAGCCTAAATAGCTTTCATTTTGCAGAACTGTTCTGCAAAAGCTATCATCTTGAAGCAATTTTCAGAACAACTTTCAATAGTTGGAATCCAAAAATAATGCAGGAACTCTATTTAAATCTTGCTAGTAAGCAATATATTAGCTAGCTTTAATTTCGTTGCTCAGAACAAACATATTAAAAGAATAAACAACTAATTGAAGTAATCTGTTTTCTCAATATCTATTTTCAGTATCTGTAGTGCAAACCAATAAATAAGAATACATGCTCAGGGAAGCAGAGTTCTAAATACAGATTTTTCAAAGCTATTTTGCCCTTTCTGCATAGAGCTGTCAGGGTAGAGCTGCACGGTTTTGATGGCAAATGGAAACCCAGGCTACGTTAAAATTTTCCATTTTTCAGTCCTTACACAGAAATTCCTATCTCCAGAACCTCACTTAAAAGTTACTATCTGAAATGTATCCTAAGTGTTTTCATTCCAGCCTCTTCCCATTAAGTAAATCACTTTTCAGGGAATACCTTGTTTGCAACACAGCCAAGAGAACAATCAGCTGCCAACAATACTTCATAAGATGGGTCAGGCAAGAGCAAGTAAATGCAATTATCTTCCAAGCACGTTCTTTTTATAAATGGTTTGAGAATGGTCACAACAAAATACAGTAGCCATTTAACTTTTTGAAAGGCTTTTTACTTTTTTAGAGATCAGTTGAGGAATTTGTCTCCTTAAATCCTGGACCAACACCCTGTCTCACTTAGCGGCTCAGGAGCAAAAATCAAGCTATTACAGCATCAACTGCTCATCTATGATGGCCTTTTCCTCAGGATAAAAACAAGTTCTTCTCTCCAAAATCTTGAACTCCATGATTGTTTCTTCTTCATCCCTCTGAAATGCTTACCTTGAACATAACTTCTCTTCACAGGGAAAGGCTAGTAAAGCATCAAGCATAACATTTGAAAGCTACAGTTTCAGTGTCTTGAAATTCTGCTACTGTCTGCTGGGAGGAATATAACATTTTGGAGGAAAGAAAGCAGCTTTCTCCCTGATGCTCTTTGACAGCCGATCCTTGTCTTTGTAGTTAAAGCTTCTCTTTAATAGGCAGACATTATATTCATTGGAAGAGCATTGCCAAAGGAATGCAGGGAAGTGGTTGAATGCCAAGCCACAAGAAATGCTCCAGTAAACAATTCAAGAATATAATTCATGAAAAAACCAACCACTTATTTGGCAATTACCAAAACAAATACACAACTTTGCCCAATTATCTCTGAAAATATTTTGTTTTCCTTCTGTTTGACAGTTTTAAGTTCTCTGTAACAGTTCTAAGAGCCATATATACATTTGATATCAAAGCACAGCAAAAATAGTAGATGTTTCAATGTGCTGATTATACCACTCTGGGGAAAACATCACAAGTTCAGAGAACTGAAATTCATGCAAATATGCTGGATACAAATGGCAAATTGCCCTAAAATATTCATGTGAAAAAAGCTTTTTAGTTTTCACATTTAAACAAAATTTTGTTTGTAAGGACAAAGCACTTTTCGGGAATTTTTTTCAAGACTTTTTTGATTAATACACCAACATGAAGAATGTATTAAATAATCACTTATGCATAATCCACAAATATTAAAGACCACTTTTAAAAAGCAAGTTAGTTCCCTCAAAATCCATCAGCTCTTAGGTGAACTCAAAACAAAGGGGGACACTCTGCTCCAAACTTTTGCATCTCTTTTGTACGGTTTTTCACACTGCGGTTCTCAACGTTTTTCCTATTACTTTTTTTCTGATTTACAGTATTAAAATCTGAGTTTCAGTTTCCCCTTTTTCCAAGTCCCCAGTTCATCCAGAACATTGTGTCTGGCAATACACTCCCTTGTCATGCTTTGTTTGAAGACACACATGTACGCTGAGGACGGTGCCGGGAAGGCGACAGCGGCGCGTGCTCCTTCTCCTGGATTCCCGATGGCCTGAACGCACCATGGATCACTATAAACCTTCCTTATTGCCACGAGGCCACCCTGACACCCTGCTCCTTCCCTCCTCCCAACCCTGACAGCATCACAGCTGCAGCCGAGGGAAGGAGCACACACAGGGCCATGTGCAGCCAGAGAGCTGCGCTGTCGGCAGAGGCGCTGGCTGAGGCTGCTACACGCTGCTTGCTACCTTTCCTGCTTCATGCAACTCAGCAAGACTTGCAGTAGACTTGCTGACACTCAAGCTGGTAAATCTGCCTCAATTACTATCTTACCATGGGGAAATCCTCTGTTTTGGAAAGGTTTACCCAGACTCTTTAGGGCAACATCTATCCCATTCCTTGCTATGGAAGGTCCCCTCTAATATGAGTTGTCTCAGCCCCTTCTGGAACAAGCATGTTCATTCTTCCTGATGTGAAGATCCCAATGAAAATCTAGACATTCCTTTTCAGAAAGCCTTTCTTTACCTAAAGTTTTTATGTTTCTTACTGACTTAGCCTTATGTCTTATGCCTGAAGTCTTAAGACTCATACTGAATAGATTTTTTTTTATTCTTCCAGTTTGCTGCATTGTAAGCAGTTATTAAAATGACTTGTAATACAGCACTGGATGTGGGCTACATCTGTGGCACTCAAAACAAGATCTGAGGCTGACTGACGGATAATGAACTATCAGTTTTCCAAGTAACAGCTGGCAGTCCTAGAAAGGACCCACCTTAGCCTACTGTAACATACTGCACATGGATTTTAAAAAAAAAAGCTCTAAAATGCCCTAAAAGAAGCCATTTCCTTCAAGCACTCCCAGAAACCATTCCAGAAGGTGTAATTGAGTTCTACACGTATTAAATAACTATCACAGTACTTAAAAAGCCCAAACACAGGAAGACTATCTTCTGGTTTAAAAATATTTATTTAAAAGAAAAGGAGATCTATACTTAGATGACCAGAAAAAACAAAAATCCTCTGTTTTCCCCCCTCAAAACCATTACTCTGCAATTAACCTTTCCCTTAAGTTTCAGCTTCAATGTTTTATTTTTAAAAAAATCCTGAATTTTCACTTCCTTTTCCTATGCTACTAGTTTGAGGAAATTAAGTTCCTTTCACTGAAAAGTTGCATGGGACGCAAGAAGAGACTGCAATAAAATGTATTCACAATATACAAGTATAAAAATATTTTGCTTATGATTCAGTACTATAATTTAATAACTTTTTGTTGTTTCATAGGTATCTGGGAAAGGTACAGACACATGTCCTGATCCTGTTACAAGAGGTAGAATGCCAGCATTTGGTACAACATTCCAGGAGAGAGTCAAGGTGATATTCCTGTTTCCCCTGCAAAAGCAACAAAGACTATCAGCACAAATACTCAAGTTGACTGATTTAATTAACACTTACTAGTATTAAACACATTAGGATAGAGATTGTTTTCCTGGTCCAGAAATAATAAGCTTTTTGATTTTATGTAGTTACTGTCTACTTTTTTTACTTAACTCCTTTGGAGTTGAGTGTGTCACAGAACGAACGCAGTGGTTCTGTTGCTCAGAATAGCAGTGCATCTTCTAGTCTACAGAACACACAGGATATCTTGTATCCCAAGGCCACCTTCTAACAATCAAACTACAAAGATGCAACAGAGATGACAGAGTATCAGATACAATATAGGTACCTTACCACAAGTAAATCAAGATACCATGAATAACAGTAATAAAACAAACATTTACTTACTTGAGACCATTTCCATCATCAAAGAAAAAGTACTTTGACTTCATGTCTTTTAAGGACAGCCTTGGGTTATCTCCTCTCAACATGATCTTGTCCCAAAGGACCACCTGATTTAGGGCCTAAAATCACAATTGTAATTAAGTCAGCAAGGTACCTTACCAGAGCACATTCAGATACTGGACTTTCATTGCACTATTCATCTAAAACTCCTGAAGTATATGCTTGCAATCCATAACTAATTTAACAAAATAATGCTTTACAGTGGGGAATGTAATACTACTACACAGTGAAGTGTGGCACAGAATAAATGGAAACAAGAAGGAACATAAAACACAAGAAAGTCTTTTAAAAAAGTCATATGCTTTAGAGGAATTACAAAGCATAAAGGTATTTCCTTCTGAGTTGCAAAGGTAAGTCACTTTTAAAGCAGTATTTAGACTTTATTTCAAGTAAAGGATTTAAATTGAGTTATCATGATTGTACTTATGTATTTAACATTTTTCCAACTTTAATGGAAATCTCTACTTGAATTGCAAGCATAATCCCCCCAAAATTTGTGAACAACTGAAAAAGTGAGATCCCAAGTTCTTATGTTATGGAAACTTTATACTGATCTTTTAAGCACGTGTTAAACAGTCTTGCTTAGTACTTTACAGAACAATTAAGAAAACTATTTCTCAGTATTTGTGAGAAACAGTGAATTACATGGAAAAAAGAATCTAAAATATGAAATGATTCAATAAAATCTCAGAAACCCTAAAAGCTATTCTAGTACAAACACAATAGGCACCATCTTGTTTAATATAACTAAGGTCCTTAAAAAAAAGAAAAAAGAAAAAAAAAGGATAGTTTTGTACAGCAAGTTAAGAAAATCCCCAAACTTTCACCATATCCTTGCAATGTGACCACAGCAGCTTTGACTAGAATTCAGTGGTACCATGGCAGCATGGTGTTTCATTACAGTAATTTTTTTAAAGGCTGTTCTATCAGATTAGTAAAAAAGGTGTTCAGCTATCCAAAGGGAAGGATCAGTAGCAACCAATTTAAAGGAGCAAGGCCAATTATTTGAGAAGTATGACAAGGTAATGTAAATGAATTATGGGGCTACAGTAACTGGAGCAACCACTTCTGTGATCTATGAACAAACACCACACCGGGCCAACCCAGAAACTGCTCTCTCTTGTTTCTAACAGCAGTCAACTTCAGAAAGTAAAAAAAGTAAAATGGACAGAAAAGGTGAAAAAAATAATTTACAGTATACTATTGCAAGTAGACTGCAACACAAGGCATGTGTTATTTTTCTTCCATTCTACTGGGCATATATCAAGTCAGGTTTCATGAAGCTGAACTTCCCAGCCTACAGTTAAACGTCAGGAAAATAATCATGAAGGCCAGTAAAACCAGCCCAGCTTCTAGGAAATGCTGGCGGCCTTAACTCTTCTGAGCAGAGCTACAGAATGTTCAAAAATAGCTGCAGGACTAAAAAGGGTAATTGCTTCAAACTTCTTTTTAATACTTACATTGTTTTTCGTTGAATATTCTGCAGACAAATATAGAAACAATTGTTTAACATTCCAGTCAAATATACTCTGCAGATGTATGCAAGTTAAGAAAAATACCATATTGTACTTATATAACCTTGTTTTATTTTTGCTAGATCTAAGTAGTCTATAATTATTACAGTGGGTTCTTATCTTTCAACATACCTCATTTTATTCATAAATTAGAGCACTTCCAGCAGTCTGAACACATATTTTAATCACATTAATGTGACAGGTTTTTAGGTGGGTTTTTCCTTCTACTATTTATAAAATCTAGCAGCTATTTCTCCTCCAATGATTTAAGAGTTCTATATTTGACACTGCAAGCCAGTAACCAGAATTCTCTGCTAGACAACCTATTATAAAACCTTAAACATAAAAGGCACAACAGAATTATTTCATAAATATCTTTAAGGCAATTTTTATAGTAATAGAGAATCCTCGTATCCAATTGTGGATCAAAATACAGTAACATTAAACAATATCTAAACCCAAAATTGGTAGAGTGCAGGGAATTCAAAGAGCCTTTAATACCCACATTAGAGAAGTCAGACTATGGGAAGTATTTCACGTGGTAAGGGAAACCAGAAATCAGCAAATCTGATTCCCTACTGACAACAAAGCAAGCTCATTAGACTTGAACAAAACTCTAAGATTTTTAATCAACAGTAAAGAACTGATGACTGCCATTTGAGACAGTACAATAATGCTGGGATTCTAAATAGTTGTTTGTTTATTTAACAATAATGTGTGACTGCTAAGGAAAAGACTTTTTAATTCACAATAAAGATTAGCTGTAATCTTTTATTTCCTAGTCCTCTTTTGTATTCTATTTGCCATTATCTCAAAGAATAAAGAGATTCCCTAACCAGCCTCAAAATCTGTTATATCTTCTTCCACTCATCCCAAGACAAATATGTTTTAAGTAACTAATTCAAAGGGTAAGAAAGGAAATAATTCAATATTTAACTGCTGTCACTGTAAGAATAGGTAGAGATATTTTAACATTTTTTGTCATCTGGCTCAAAATATCAAACAAGATTCTGAAGCTCTCCTTGGCAGGATTTCTTATCACTTGCAAAAGCTAGCAATGAATTGAATAAACTTAAAGGAGTTTGTGAAAATTGTATCCTCCCCTTTCCTTTGTTTAGTTCCTCTTTCTAACTGCCATTTCATTTAACTTCTCCCAGGACTAACAACTTGTTTCTGCTACTTAAGGCAGTCCATGTACTTGTATCTCTTTACAAATTTTGAATAAAAAACCCTACCAGACAGTTGCATTTTACATCTCTAAACATTGCAAGCTTTATTTAAGCCAGGCATGAGAGACTTTGTCGGAATCCTTAAAAAAAAAAATAAAATTGGCTGTTACTAGCAGAAGTCATTGAAACCTAGGATCTTTATGCCCACACATTGCAGACTAATCCTTATATAAGACCATTTCTTTTAGAGGTCCTGTCCTGCCTTGCTCTGCTTCCCTCTATATACAATGTGTACAAGCCAATGCATCTACTTTAGAATTTCAGTCTCTGATTTTAATACCCATAAGCATTTCAAAGGTAAAACTCAGACTTAGAAGCATACCTCTCCTGCTTCCAGTTTATAAAAAAATCCTCTTTTTCCTCTGCAGACAGACCTGCAAAAATCTGACTAACTTGTTTATCCAGCATTTGTATCAAGAGTTGTAGTTTGTGTGTTCTGCTCACACAACATAGTGTTCTTCAAAACAGAGAAACCAACACACAGAGGTAATCAGTGCTTGTCTAACAGTGACAAAACCCAGCAGACAGGGAAAAATCCCAGGATTCTCAGACCAGCTACAAAACACAGTTTAGTGTAATCACCTGAACATGTCACCTATGATTTGGTACTGACTTCTGTAGAAAAACTTTTTTAAAACCCAGACTAGCAGGGAAGCGAAGAAATACAAAAGAAAAACTACAAAACTGCAATGGCAATTGAGAAAGAGGCAAAAAAACAATGTGATAAATTTTTTAGTAAATCATATGCTTCCCAATGAGTTTCATAATATTCAGTACTAAAGATTACAGCATTTAACATCTAAGCAAGTAAAGGACTGCAATG
Organism: Notiomystis cincta; assembly: GCA_013398075.1. Taxonomy (NCBI): domain Eukaryota; kingdom Metazoa; phylum Chordata; class Aves; order Passeriformes; family Notiomystidae; genus Notiomystis; species Notiomystis cincta. Next base: position 29,263 of record VZRX01017011.1, read on the forward strand.
TCTTTTTTATTTTTAGAAGAAGGCAGGTACTTCTATGCAACTGTTATACAGTCAGAACTTTGAAAGCCTCACAACAGAATGAGTTTGAAATATGCATTTGAAATATGATTAGGTATGACATTCAAAACAATATGCTATATAAACCCAAACATTAATTCACTCCTCAAACCACTGATACAAACTTCATTTAATAATGTCTAGATGTTAAACTGCACTCCCCGTTATAAGATACAGTGCACTTCACAACAGATCCTGATTTTAAAAAAGGCATTAAAAAGAGAAAACAACTTGTCATCTACTAGAGACCAAACAGCTGGTTTAAGTTCTATTTCATTGCCATAGCTATGCAAAGTACTATTTTTAGCTGCTTTAAATTTTTAGTTTAAGACAAATTGCTAGTTTTCCCCAGGTCCTGAATATCTGAAGATTATAAGGTAATAAAAATAGACATTAAAGTGTTCTTATTCCAAAAAGTAGGCACACCAATTTTTCCATTAAGGATATCTGCAGTAATGTCAAATGTGACGAATCCCAGATCACTTCTTTCTCTAGGTCCAGTGAAATCTTCTACATTTTTTCTAAGAAAAAACAAAACACGACACAAGATTATCCTTTCTCATTATTTGTCTCTTACATACAACACAAATTATGGTTCTTATTAGATATTTCCCTCATCCATTTTCTGTATTTTGTTTTAAATACTTTTGGCTAAAATATAATCAACATTACAAACCTTTCAGAAATTATGGTGTCCCAGTTTTGAATGCCAGGCCTTGCCACCACAGTGGTCAAAGACCTACAAGTAGCCTATTGACTTTTTCCTGTTAACAAAAATCTGTATCTAAGCTGGACTACATTTCATTTTTGCAAAATATGTTTGAGCATCCCCAAATACGTAAAACTGATTGGTCCACTACCAGCATGGCAGTCTGCTGGCAACCATTTTCAATATTATTTCTCAACTGTCCTTGAAATAAAAAGCCTCTCGTGCTCAGTCTTGTACAAGACACTCCAAGCACTCCAATAAAACACAGTTTATGTGCATAGTTCACACATGTTTCAAGATTTATTCCTGCAACCTATTTAAGTAACAGCATGAAGAACATCGTTATCTTCCTCTGCATTATGGAGAATTGTATCATTTTGGAAGGCTTTATTAAAAACCTACATTTGGGACAATACCTCATCATTGCCACTCTGAACCACAAGAGAAAGAGCAGCTGGCAAATAACAGACATACAGAAGATATTTCCATATGTCTTCATAAAGCTTATCAATTTGCCAAGCTTGCCATCTACAAAGAGGAATATCATAAGCAATTAGCTTGGCAATCAGCCATGAACCTTAACTCCTCATGGAACAAATTTTTTATGGATTATGAACTTCATAGTTACATTTAGTCAATTAAAACATCATTTCATTAAAACCAAGTTTAGTAATCTAAAAAAAAAAAAAAGTTTCCAAGTAAAGAGAACACTTTTGGAGATAGTAGTTAAGAAAAACACTGCCAAATCTTCCCAATTTAAGCACTGGTATGAATTTCCATCCCTTTGGAAAAAGCAGTTATCTTTTAAGTAATAAATCTTACAAGCACTTGATTTCACCTCTTAACCAGTCAGTCTGGAGGAACAGCAGGCCTTAAGCTTGAGCTTTCCAGAAACTCTGAGACATTCAAGAGAAGAGATGTGTGACATCTCCCAGTAATACCAGATCTGTGCATCACAGAAGGGACTGGCAATATACTTTCACCCAAATTAGGCATTAGTATGCTGCCTCATATATGCTGAGCTCACCATAACACTCTAAAACATACTTTCATGCCAATTTCATGCTGTTGCTACCCTCAGTGTAGCATAAATATGGGTGTTCTTTTCCTGTGGTATTAAACCAGTCTGAAAGGTGATGGCAGTCTCTTTATTTGCATTCATCTCTCCTTTCAAGTCCTGCTTTTAGGCATCCACTGGTGCCACGTATCTTGGGGTGGTCCCAAAGCTCCAGAGAACCATCACCAAATCAAAGAATGGCCTGGGTTGGAAGGGACCTTAAAGATCATCAAGTTCCAACCTCCCTGGCATGGACAGGGACATCTTTCACTAGAACAAGTTCTGCAGAGCTCCATCCAATCTGGCACTAAACACTTCCAAAAACGGGCTGCTTTAGCTCACTAACCTGGGCCAACCAAAAAAACATGGGCTGAGTTAAAGCAGCTCAGTAGTGTCCTATGAGCCAGATTCCCCCCTGGAGCTCTGGTAAAGAACCACGTGGCAAAACCAGGAGCACAGACCTCCAATCTTTGGTGGCTGTGACAGCTGTTTAAATGCTTCTGAAACTACTGCTCTCCACATCACACATAATTCACTAAATGCTTCTGAAACTACTGCTCTCCACATCACACATAATTCACTAAATGGAAGTTTTCTGTGACTAAGCCTCCTTTCAGAGAAAAAATTGCCACCCTGAACCAACATCAAAATTGGGAAAAAAGGTCCTCCAGCACAAGTTTGCATCAGTACATTTTACATTTTATCTGTAGGGAACGTGTTTTGACGTGGTATTACGTGTCCTACACCTGGTGCATTTTTCAGAGGAGAAGCCACCCAAATCACTCTGCTGCCATAGGAAAGAAAGGATGCTAGGCTATCAATGGACACATCCAAGAGAACTACTAATTAAAAGTTACTACGATCGGATAAACGTTCACAGGATAAACCCCGTGTTCCTGTAGGTCCCTGCCTCCCCACAACTGCCGGCTCCAGCTGCCTCGACTCCGCCGCTCCCGAGTCGGCGCTGGGTGCGAGGCGGCCGGGCCGGTCCCTCGGCGCGCAGCCCCGACTGCCCCCACCTCCCTCCGACTGCCGCCCGCTCCCTCGGCTCCCGCCCGGTCTCCCTCGGCTCCCGCCCGCTCCCTCGGCTCCCGCCCGGTCTCCCTCGGCTCCCGCCCGCTCCCTCGGCTCCCGCCCGGTCTCCCTCGGCTCCCGCCCGCTCCCTCGGCTCCCGCCCGGTCTCCCTCGGCTCCCGCCCGCTCCCTCGGCTCCCGCCCGGTCTCCCTCGGCTCCCGCCCGCTCCCTCGGCTCCCGCCCGGTCTCCCTCGGCTCCCGCCCGCTCCCTCGGCTCCCGCCCGGTCTCCCTCGGCTCCCGCCCGCTCCCTCGGCTCCCGCCCGGTCTCCCTCGGCTCCCGCCCGCTCCCTCGGCTCCCGCCCGGTCTCCCTCGGCTCCCGCCCGCTCCCTCGGCTCCCGCCCGGTCTCCCTCGGCTCCCGCCCGCTCCCTCGGCTCCCGCCCGGTCTCCCTCGGCTCCCGCCCGCTCCCTCGGCTCCCGCCCGGTCTCCCTCGGCTCCCGCCCGCTCCCTCGGCTCCCGCCCGGTCTCCCTCGGCTCCCGCCCGCTCCCTCGGCTCCNCCGCCCCCGCCCCGCTTCCGGCCGGCGCGGCCCGGGGGAGCCATGGCGGTCGCGCTGCGGGTTCGGTGCCCGCCTGCCAGCGGCCGCAGCCCCGGGGCGCTCCTCCCCGCCGGGCAGGCGCTGTCTGTCGCTCTGCTGGATCTTTGAATGTCTATAGTCAAGCGTAAATAAGTTCTAGGCGAAGGCTTGTGTTTTTCCCTGGTGTCTGGATCGTGCTTTCTCTGGTACTGTGACTTGCCATTCTCGTTTACTGTAGGATGTTCCTGTTCATTCCCGCTTTGTTGGACACGTGCTCAGTATGTCAATCTTGTTGCCTAGAACCGTCCTTTAGCAGCTGGGCGTGTTTCTGGAATCCCTTTTCCTTGCCAGATGCCGCGGTGTTCTCACACCGCTGTCAGGGCGAGCAGCCCTCGCCTCGCTCCGCCGCTTGGGTGGAAATTTCAGCTCAAGTTGCTACCAGCAAAGATCAGTTCGTGTAGTGAGGCGGTCCGAACTCCTCCCGGCGCCCCTGTTTGGTGCCCATTCCGGCTTCACGGACCTGCAGCATGATGAATGTGAGAACCAAGGGGAGCGAGAGCTTTTCCAGTGCTTTGGGGTCGATTTTTTTGGTGTTCCCAATCGCTGTACCCCTCTATATTAACGATACCGGGCCCGATTACCGGGGATCTCTCGGGGCTGCCAACAGGTGTCAGCAGTGTCTCGGTTATGTTTAATTTCCTCTTCCCAGCCCGGAGGTTCCAGTGCTGCAGGGACTGGGAGTAGGAGCAGGAGCCTGAAGGGGTGGGAGGCCTCAGGGTAGGGAGAAGGAGGTGGGCACTGTCGGACCATCCTGAAATATCTGTGTTCTGGAGTGAGGGTGCTGTTTTTCTTCCCTGTAGCCAAGAGCCAGGTCCATGAGTCAGGGAAGAAAAATCTTTTGCCTTTCTTCTTGCTTTCAGTTCATATAGTTGCTGTTTAGAGTTTTCCAGACTAATCAATCGTTTGATAAAAAAATTGCGTTTTGGGCAGAACTTACAGGAATTAAGTAGTGAAATTTCTAAAGCAGTAGTTATGTACCCACAAAAGACCAAAATCAAAAGGCTTAGCCAAATTCATATGTTTTTAAGGCAATGAATAAATATGGCACTTGCTTGTGGAGGTTTGGATTTATTTTGGTAGAAACCTTAAATAAGTGTCATTTAAAAGCATGGTATGCAGGGAAAGACAGATGGTGTAGTTTATTCAAGGACCAATCTATTACTGTTTCAGAGTAAAGAAACCTATAGTTTTTTAATGACTGAAATCTTGCAAAATTGAAATAGGGAAAAAAATTTGAAACATGGCAGTTGTCGAAGAAGGGGAGATAATTATTCACAATAGCTGTTTGCTTGTAAGTTCTAGATTGTTCTCTGAAAGATATAAAATCTGGTATTTTTTTGAGGCATGGTGACATAATATTGATGTCAAAAGTCACTGTCAGCTAAATAAGTTGTGTTACTGTGAATCAAGCAAATGCTATAATTATGAAAACAAATTTATAGAATCTTGGGGAGCCAGAAAAGTTTGGGAGACCATTTCCAAGATGCAGTGGAATGGTATTCATTACACCCAAGCAGTGTCCCCAAGCCCAGACCAGCAGAGCACAAGGCATGTCAGTGTTCAGGCCGGCTGTTACTTCAAGAAATGTCATATTTTTCATTACAAACTCATTGAACAAAATGCAGGATTGGCAGCAGGTCTGAAATGTAGAATTTGCCCTCCTTCTCCAGTCCTTATCCTAAAATTATCTGACTTTGAAATTGAGTTTTTATGCACTGTTTGATCTATTAAACATGTGTTCTTTTTTTATAGTGCCGGCACTTCAACAGGATTGATCCTTGTCAGCAGCTGATGATTAGTAGTCTTTTGAGAGAGAGTAGCTTGCTTTCTTTGGTTGACATGTTTCTACTCTGCTGTTCAAGTTATGGAGTGATTCCTTTCATCATCTGCAAACAAAATAGCAAGTGTTGACACTGACCATCAACAGAGATTGCTCTGAGTTCTTTGTTTTCCCACCCAAGTCATGTGGGTTCTAACACGGTGCTCACAGATGGAGGGGCTGGGGTGGCTGACAGTTTGGGGTGTATGTTGTGCATTTCAAGTCAGAGGGGGGTGTTAACTTCAGCCCAGCACCTTTGGCCTTCTTGGGGCTTAAGTTTCTAATTTTAAGGTGAAAGTTTAGGTGCCTGTGGCATCTTTGGCACCTAGATAGATGAGGGACGTGTAGATACGTCCTGATTTTTTTTTTTACCGTAAATGTCTAAATACTTTCTTGAATTTGTCTTTTATTAATTGTTGAAATATTAATTCTTTAAGAGACAGTATTAACACACAGCCTCTTAGGCAGCTCTGAGTAGGAAGATGAAGATTAAAATAAATGTGACCATGATCAGCTGTCTCTTGCAACAGCCTCCTTTCAGTTAGCACCTCTTCTGGATGGCTCGTTTTTACAGCTGGTGTGGAAGGGCTGTGACTAAGAGAGGAGGCTTTTTGGACTGCATTTGATTCTAACATTCTTCTCACCTCCACTTTTTTAGCTTTAGATCTACACAGAATAAGAAGATAAGGAAGAAGAAATTTTCACTTGCCTTAGTAGTATTATTGTGGGTCCTTCAAGAAAATTTCAGGGAATTTTTAATTTCTGATTTCAGAATGAAATTGATATTTTACAACATTGTCTCATTTAGTGGCACAATATATGGCAAAGTAAAAGCTACATCACAGAGAGAACTCAATATTCTTGGCTCCAAAGTCAATATATTTTGGAGACTAACACAGTTAATTCTTGGCTCCTGTGAGGTTTGCCCTTCCATGGCCTATGAAGCCATGTTGGGTAAATTCATTCATGCATTACTGATTTGGCTTAACCTTTCTCACTTCTTTGTGCTTTGCATTCTGGGCAAGAAGCCTGGGTGCTACTGATCCACCTCACCCGGGTTTTACCTCATTCACTCAGCCAGTTGCAAGTCTTCATCACGAGGTATTTTTATGTCTCTGTAAAAGCACCAGGCAGAGACTTGTCATGCCTCAGCTTGAAGAAAAAGATGTTTCACTAGCTCTGTCATGGTGATATCATTTAGCTTATATCAATTTTAGTGGATGGAAAAAGCCTTTCTGTTATGAGCACTAGCCATGGGAGTCAGCATATGGTGACATAAGCTTGCAGAATAAACTTAACTCTCATCCCTACTATTGACTGTGTCATTTCCTTTTATTAACAACATTCTTAGGCACCAAAATATGCTTTACACAGAACAAAAACTTAGACCACTTTTACTTAGTTGAGGAAAAAAACTGACAAGGTTTGGGGAAAGGGGGAATAAAAGTAAACAGATGATTTCAATGTTTTTAGAAACAAAAATTATTTTTTGAAAAAAAAAGTTAAGCAGTTAAAGAAAAAATTAAAGCCTATAATGTACAATAAAATTCACAATTTTGAAAGGAATTCAAATTGATGACAAAAGATTCACAGCTCAAATATTGCCTTTATTTAGAGGCATCTATTTAATAAGAACCCGTGACATTCTTGCAGTTCATTAAGGAAAAGATTATAAAAACTGCAAAAATACCAGATTTAGTTACATGAACTTAGATTAATAAGGTGGTTGCACTGCCTACTAGAGAAATAGCAAAATTAATTTGTCAAGCTAGCTGAAATACCAAAAGCGTAGCTCCTGTGGTACCACAGTCTAAGGAAGAGGTTGAGGTAGTTGCCAAAGAGGGAATCTGTTCTGTAGACATGGTTGGCAAAGAAAGAAGTTGCTTGGGTCCAAGAAAGGAGCTGTACAAAGGGAAAGAGGTGCAAGATGAGATGACTCTTCCCAAGTTTCACTGATACAGCTGTACCAGTACATAAAGCCATCAAAAATTATGCCTGAGTTTCCTTATGGAGAGGCAGGGAGTTTTTTTTTACATTCTGATATTGCTCTCAACTCCCTTTTTCCAGGGAGTCATTTGCCCTGTCGCAGAATGGATTAGAGGAGCTGGGTGTGAGTGTTTTTTTCAGTGTAAAGTCCAACAGGTTTTAACTTATCAAGAGTTAAAATTGCCAGATTTTGAATTGAGGAGTGTACCAATACACATACCTTCCTGTTGATTTCCAGGAAGGGAGAGAGAGGGGCAGGAACCTTTAGCTGAGGAATGGAATGGGCAGCTGGAGGTGGTAACTTTTTAAACTGCTGGGGGGCAAGATTTGTTAGACTTTGTCTGTCAGCAGGCTGTGTGTGCCTGCTGTCTGACACGTTTCTGGGTTTATTAATGTCTCTAAGTACACACATGACTTATTTTGGAATCTTCTATAATACTCTTAATAGTTGAGTTATGTTAGGTATCCAGAGAGGTCTGCAACAAATACTGTAAATAAGCTTACTGTGTTTCTAGCAGAACTGAGATTGAATTTACTTGTAAGCACGTTGGTCATACCTACTTCCCTTCTGGGTAGAACTTTGCTGTCAGTGATTAGATGGGCTGGTTAAGCAGATCAAACATGCTCATGTGATAATGTGACAGCAGGATTGGCTGATACCAGACTTGTGGCTGAAGGAGCATCTATCCCCATGAAGAGAAGCAGCTACCCAGTGGTGTATAACAAAGGGATACAGATTTAAGACTACTATGCTATTTTTTGAAGAACTGAGAAAGTTAGAAAACTAGAATTTCATAATCACTTAAGTATCTGAGTTGCTTTTTATGCTTTTCAATACGTGTCATATGGAGAATGTCTGTTATGTGCAGAGATACTAATTGATATTTGATCCTTGACAAGTAATTCCATTCTCTGGAAATCCAGACATACAAGTCTATATACTAGAATTATGTCTAAGATAGGAGTAGTATTTTCAACTACTAGGGAAGGCAAAACACCTCAATTAAACCATTTTGAATTCATTAAGTTAGCAGTAGAATAAGCAATCTTCTTATGATGTTAGAAATGAAAGGTTGCATCATTCATGTACCAGAATAACTTGATTTGTATAGAATCTAAACTGCATCAGACCAATTATTTTAATACACTAGAGGAAAAAATTACCACCATACCACACAAAGGCATAAATTTGAACCTTCTAGAGCAGCTTGAGAACTGATGGAAATGTGCTTCACCAAAATACAGACAGAAAGTATATATCTAACAAAGCTTTTATAAATTTTTATGCATTAATGCTCTTTTAAAGGAACTGTTGTGTTTCATTATTAGAGAAGACAAATGGTGTCCAAGTGTGAAACTGTTTAGTAGAATGGGTGTCAGAAGCCAGAGAACAACTAAGAGAAGTGTTTTAAGACACTCATTTTTCCCTGTTGTGCCACTGAAGATGTCATTGCATTGCATTTTGAAACAGACTTTTGGTTAAAGTCTTTGGTTGGGTTATCAGGATGTTAGCAGGAATTACGAGAACTACAGAAATGTGAATGAAACATTACTTTGGTTACGAGTTACAAGGTCATGCTGCACGGTTTGTGTAGATCCTGGATAGACATGGTGTTCAGGAAGAAAAGCTGTAAAAAGGAGATGTGGCCTTTCATTTGTTTGGTTTACAGTGTTGTGTCTGTTTCAGCTGGCAACACAACTCTCAGGGTTCTGTGCTGATAGTATGGCTTTGTCATGATGCTCAAGTAAGTCTGTAGCACTCTTAAGGATAGCAGTGGGGTGCAGTGAAAAAGCAGTTCAGATCTGAACCAAGTTTCATCCTTTCTGGATGGAAAAGTTTCTGTTCTCTCTTTTTTTTTTTTGTCTTTTCATTCCCCCAAAACAGTAGCACAAAGTCTGTACTTCAGCCACTTCTTCTCTTCATATTTTAAGAATAGTATTTGGGTTGTGCTAATGGGCTTGAGTTCTTGTTTGGAAAAGGACACAGCAGCTGCTTGATGTTTTCCAATCACTCCAGCTTCTGAATTTCTGGTAGCTCTCAGGTAAATATGACTTGTTTGGGTTTGTTTTCTGTGCTTAAGCATAAATGCATGATATCCTTAACTTAGGAATGATATTAATAAAAAGAACATTTAATACTTTTTGGAGATTTTGAAGATGTATGCTTTTTTTGTCTTCAATTCGATGTTAAGGTAACATTTTGCATAATGAGGAAATAAATTTTGAAATAGTTCCACTAGTCTGTATTCATTCAATTCAAATGCTTTGAATATAAAATAGTAGAAAAAATTGCTGAAGATAGATCAAGAAGGAAATGACATAAACAACATTCAGTAGCTTTATATAGGTCAGGTAAAATTTTGAGGATTAGCATCTCATACACACATTAAAATACAAGTCAGCTGGTCACTAAGCAGGTGATTTTTCATGCTGAGTTAGACATTTCCTTTTTGGTAATTCATGCTTCTCTTCTTTTGAGTCCTTCATGAAGCATTGTATACTTACATCAGAAACTCAGTGCTAAAACTTGATTTCTTACTGATTTTATTTTAACCTCTTTCTGTTTCAAGGGCATTGCTTTACAAGTTTCTGCCAGTTGCTTGCTATAATGTATATAATAATCAATTCTTCAAAATACCTAAGAGTTCCTGTTCCTGTGCCTGGTATAATCTTCTGTTATACCTGTTATTAGACAGAAGTTTCAGAACTAGGATGACTATCAACTTTTTGTGTATATTTAGCCAACTCTTATGTGTGGAGAAAGACGCGCAGGTGAAGTGTCATACAAATAATTCCTTGTACTGTACTGCATAACTCATCTTTAAAAAAAAAATCACCTTCAGACACTTAAATGCATCTTCAAAATACTGAATAAAACTATTAAGACTAACTGTAACACAGTTTGTGCTGTGAATATAATTACTCTTTTACATCTTCTATCATCTAGTTTAAATATATTGCTTTAAAAAAAATGAAATAGAAGGAAGTATATTTTCCAAGAGTAACAATACAGCATGTGCTAGAAAGAAATTATATTTCTAAGGGGTTTATAGTCTTTGGTGTTAAAAAAAATGTCTTCAAAGACTAAATATTCTATCAGTTGTGTTAATTTTCTTGTGTATCTTGCCTTACTGAAAATTAAACAGACCAGTCTTCAAAGCATAGATGAAAACTTGCCAGCATAAAATAGTTTATGAAAATGATTATGCAATCAGTCATAGGTGACAGAGTGTAGTTGGGATTTTTTTCTAAAAATTACTTTGTTATGTGGAGGGTAAATTGTACACTAGATTTTGGACAGTTTGAATTAGCACAAACAGGTGCCACTGCTAAATACTTTCTTTCTGCTCTTGGCCTCTACACATCAAAGCATTAAATACCAGGCTATTTTTCTGAGCTCTGGACTTCGAAGTGAACCACTTTATAGTCATTATAAACAGCAGGATTGCTATTTTGATTATACAGGTTGTGTTCTTTAGAAATGATAATTTCTAAAGCTACATTTAAAGGGAACTCTAAGACCATAAATTCCAGTATTTGATGTTTCTTAAGTGGTTTTAAAATTAAAATAGTTAATTGTCAGAAACAGGGAAGCGTATCAGAGGAATCATTAAATTGTTCTTATTTTATTTGCTGGGAATGTGCTAGTATGTCAAGGTAGGGTTATCCTTGTCTGTAACAGTATTACTATCTTCTTAAATGAATAAAAATCCAAATATTGTTAATCTGCAATGTAGCTTGTTGCCATTTTCTGGTGTGCTATGATAAAACACTAAATGCTAAAATAATTTTACAGCCTATCTCTTTTGTTGGCATTAACTGAATGACCAGTCAAGATTTCATTTTATTTAGGTTTGTAATCTGAATTTGGTATTAAAATACAAATTATTAGATACCTAATTAGTTTCATTATTCTTTTCACCAGGATATCATAGTGTTTTTTTAACAGCAATGAAGTTTTCCTCAGAACAGTCCCCATTTTACTAGTGAGGAAATGAGGCCAAGGAATTTCATTCCCAAAAGTCAAAACCACATGAGAAATGTGAATATCCAGATTAAGCCACTGTTTTTCTTCAAGTGTTTTGATATCTTTATAGTGTTGTACATTTGTTACATATGGTGCATTTCCATTTGGAAGCTCTCATTATTCTGCAGTGCTGCAAGATCTGACTCCAGTTACTTCACCGTGCCACGCAATAGAAAATTTGGGACACTTGCATCCCACTTTTTTACAGTCCTTCATGGCATTGCATTAACTGCCAGACCCTTTATTTATTTACCTGTGCTTTTATTTTCTGATTTCCATTACAACAGCTGCAGCTTTCTGTTTCTGGATTTCCCAGTGTGTAGGGGCTTCCTCTCAGCTCCTCTGTGTTCAGATCTCGGCACTCCCGGTGTTGGCTCTCCCCAAATGCTGTGTGGGTGTTCACTTCAGAGCAGTTGCTCAGTTTTCATGACTGGGTGCCTCGTAGCATGGCTTTGCCAACAAGCTCTAATGGTAATTTCTGTAGCACTTTAGAAGCCTTAGATTAGGATAGACTTGGTTCTTGCAGCTGGGAGAGTTTCCAGCTAAGCTGACACATAAGAGTTATAGAGCCCAAAAAAGAGAGGAAATATTATGAGTAATTTTGCCAGCTTCTGCTGAGTATGTGTGAACTGGAATTCTCAAAACTCATGATTTCATGCAGTTTTTAATCTTTACGTTGTTTATTACTGATGAGGGAAATTTTTGAAAGGACAAAAGGCAATTTTTGATACAGGAATAACTTTCCTGCTCAATTTTCATGTTGTTCCTAAAAGCAGTTTTACAAATCTGTGAAGTTATTTGAAACGTCACTTACAAAATACTAAATCCATGCACAGCCTTATTATTGTAGTTTTAAATTTACTTTTTTTGAACTTTAACAGAAATATTCAGCTTGAAGAAAACTGTCTACCAGTTGAGAAATGTATTTTGTGATTTGTCTACTGCAGTCGTAAGAAGCAGGAAACAGTATTGTAAGAGGAAGATGAATTCTGAGCACTGCTAACTCCTGCTGTTATTTATGGTGTTTACTATTGGGAGTTTTGCCTCTACAAAGAAAGATTATTTTGTTAGTTAACAAGTGTGGGAGAAGCCCAGATGGGAAAGCAGGTACTAAATGACAGAATATGAAAAAAGAGAAAAAAGGATCGGGTAAAACACTGTAAGGAAAAAAAAGCTTTCCATAACATAATTATGGTTTTTCCTTTTTCTGCATGGTAAATTTGTAAAACAGGTCCATAAGATGGCTGGGGAATTCTGTGGACTGATCAAGTTAAGCTTAATAGAACTAGTACAAATATGGAAGTAAGAAATTCCAATACTGGGTGTGTTCCTAACGAAAATACCATTTCTATTAATGATTGAAACAGGAATTGGCAGTGGTAGCTCAGAACATAATGCCTTTTATACTTGTGGAAAACATGACACCTCAATTCAGTGTCGGATAACAATGTGCCAAATATAAAAAGGGATTTTCATTTGGCATTTTAAGTACTCATTCCCGCTTCTAATAATGGTATGAGGAAAGCAGTTCCTATTCTGGCTGGATGAGAAAATGTCTATAAATGAAATTTAGTAAAAAACTGCATTTTTTTTTACCAACTAATATAGTTTACAGTATAAACTCCTTTTTAATTGCCTTTTCTAGTTATGGTTGGCTTTTAAGTGGATTAAGATTTTTCCAAAGAAAAATTCCTAATGCCTGTTTCTCACTTCCTGTCAGTTAAAAGTCTTGATATTTATTTCCAAGAACATTTCCATTTATCATTGTCTTTTCTTCATTTATATAGGTTTGTTTTGATGTAGTTTCCAAAAAACATTATCGTTTCTTACTCTAATAAATTACTCCTAGATTCAGATGATAAGAGGTGCCTTATTGTTTCCACTTTCCTTTCAAAAATACGGATTTATATTATAGTGCTTAATATCTGCTATTATGTTCATTGAAGTAAGGGTGATCTGTGGATGCTGTGGCATTTGGATGCAGTGGCATTTGGATTATACCCTTTTTTCCTGATGGACAGTTGCCAACATTCTAAAATGTATTTTTGTGATCACCAAACAAGAGAATCCAGGGTAGAATAAAAAGATCTAGGATTACTTTGGATAGAGTATTTTAAGTTTTAATTCAAGACAGTTTTTTAATTTGAAAGAAAATATTAAAGTTTAGAACAGAACCCTTTCTTGTGCTGCCATGATTCTTTATTTTAGGATTATAGTTCACTTAGAAGTCTGGTTCTGTCATGTAGCTCTTCAGTTTGTATCATGTTGCAACTCAGCAGTTTACTGAGCAATTACTCACACTAATGGAACAACTTGTGAGTGACTGCTGATAACTGTGAGTAATAACTTTACGGTATAAAAGCAAATTAATTCTTAAAATATCTGAGGAATTTAGATTCCCCTCTCTAAAGCTGGCCAAGAAATAAAGCCTGTCATGTCATAGGTTTAAAATAATATGATGCAGCACAATGAAATGCATATCGTAGCTATTAGAAATTTTCCTTGTTGCATATTTACCATTGCATTTTAATTAATTTAATTTTAGATGCTCAAAGGTCTTATGCATAAAAATATCTAGATGTTTGATTCTTATCACCTGCTCTGAATACTGTTTTTTGTGTAGTGCTAAAGTCTTTGTGTACTAGATACTTTCATTCAGCCTGAACAAAATAATAAGACAATGTCAAAGCTGGTATATATGAAATCTCTGTTTATTTATTAATGTGTACTTCAGTTATTTATTGATATGGCTCTAATTTTTTAAAGAAAAAATATTAGTCTGACATAAAATGAAATATCAGAAAAGAGCAGTTGTACTTAAGCAGCAAAGGAACATATTTTAGCAAAACCAGATTATCTGAGTTACGTGGTTTAGTACATGAATTGCAGGGTTTTATAATAATACTTTTGAATATTTATTTTAAACATGTAAATAAATGAGTTAAAAATGCAGAATTCGGAATTCAACAGACCTTTTGAGTGGAACAAGTACAATCCAGGATCTTGGAACCTGCTGTCCCACATGAATATCACCGGGCTAGCAAGAGCGGTAGTGAACTCAGTACTATGTACAGTATAAATAATCGTCATATTTTGAGCAGCAGGCATCATGACCAGCTGATATTTTCTTTCCTCGGGACCAGTTGTTCCCAGGAGTGCATGGCTGGGGCCATATGATCTTATCAACACATTTGAGAGCCTGACCCAAACACTGATAGAGATTTTGCTGCAGCAATGACTGTCATAGAGGAAAGTCGCCCTTTTGCACAGCAGTTATCCAATGTCTACTTTACTATACTTTCACTTTTTTGTTTTAAACTTTTTGTGAAGATCAGCCTTGCTATACTTAGTCATTTCTACATTGTGAAAGGAAACCGTAAGGAAGCAGCAAGGATAGCTGCTGAATTTTATGGAGTTCCTCAAGGACAAGGTATATTTGTACATACTATGTTATCAATACTGGTTGGGGATTTTGTTGTTCAGGTAATTATTTATCTGTTAGCCTAATTTACATTCAGTTTTTCAAATTATATGTGTGAGTGTTTTTCTGTAGTTGTTGCTGTGTTTTGTATATAACAAAAATTATGTGTAGGAGTGTTGTTAGATTATGTGATCTGTTTTTTTTTTTTAAACTGTTT
>VZRX01017013.1:9382-42235 GCA_013398075.1 Notiomystis cincta
GCTGGGACCCCCGGGGGCAGCCCCGCCGCTGCATGCCCGTCTTCGAGAACGCCGCCTTCGGCCGGGCCGCCCAGGCCAGCAACACGTGCGGGTCGCCCCCGGAGGATTATTGCCTGCACATGGGCGCCCACCACGCCAGCGCCCTGTGCCACCGCTGCGACGCCACCGACCCCCGGCGCCACCACAACGCCTCCTTCCTCACCGACTTCCACAGCCAGGAGGAGAGCACCTGGTGGCAGAGCCAGTCCATGGCCTTTGGCATCCAGTACCCCAACTCGGTCAACATCACCCTGCACCTGGGTAAGTGCCAGCAGGAGCCCTGGCGGTGTCGGTGGAGGGCACCGGCTGTGGGTGCATCGAGAGCAGGGTGCAGAGATGGGGGAGGGATGCTCCTGCATCCTGTATTTTTGCTGCCGGCGCTGCATTGAGGACAGGACCCTCCCCAGGGCTTTCTAGGGGCTGTATGGAGGGAGCTGCCCTCTGCAAAGCACTGAAAGGACTCGGGGAGGGTCTGCCCCGTCCATCAGCCGAGCCCCAGGATGTCAGAGGCTGTGCCCGGCTGTGCTGCTTCTCAGCCAGCCATGCCCGGAGTGCCTGCTCCCCCCTTCACCCCAGGCTGCTTTTTACTGATTATGGAAGCGTGCAGAGCAGGAGGCAGATGGTTCCTACCCGGGGAGAGCCTTGCCCGGGGAGGGTGACTACCATGGGTGCCAAGCCCCTCCTGTTTCACCCCCGTGCGTTGCTCAGGGTGCCTGGCATGTCTCAGGGTGCAGAGCTCCAGACACACCGTGCAACCCCAGTAGGTTTCCCCAGCTGGCATCCGACCCTCTGTGTTTTAAATACTGTGCAATCCGCCCACTTGGAGGGTACTTAAACCCGAGGGCCATGCCTCGCATTTTAAAAAGGTTTTATAACATTTTCCTGCCATCTAAACTCTCCTGGCTGTTGGCCAGCACTGTAAAATCTTCATTCTCTGCAGTCTCCTGCCATCTGCATGCCGAAGGCGGGTAGTGGAGGGGCTGCGGCTGGAGCTGGTGAGGGGACAGCCGAGCGTGGCCAGGGGACAGCTGAGTGTCGCTGTGGCACGGAGCCGTGCTGCTGGGACCCAGCGGGGCCGGGGTGACGGTGCAGGGTCCGTGCCTGCCCCGGCAGTGACGCGGGAGCTGCCCGGCTGGGTGGAGGTCGCTGCTTTCCCAGCCCCCTGCGAGCGGGCGGACATCTGGTCCTGTCCCCGGGCCGGGGCTGGGCTCCCTGCCGGGCAGGAGCGCTGCCATCCTCACTCCCTGTTCCTGCCAGCCCTGACAGAGGGGATTTGCCGGCCTCTTGTCCACCTAACGCGGGCTGTCAGAGTGTCCCGGATCCATTTGTGGGTGACCCGGGGCACAGACCACCCGAATGCAGCCTGGGTGGCTGAGCAAGCTGCCGCCGGGCGACTTTGTGGTCACCAGTCCAAGCTCGGCACAGCGACATGTGCGGGCTCTGCAAGCCCCGGGGCTTCCTTCCCAGTCTCTGTCCTTCTTCCAGCTCTTCCCTGGCTCCTCTGTGGTCCTTCTTGGACCCCACATTCGGGTTTCCTGTGGAGTCCAGCCCCTGTGGCTGCCCTGCTGTGCTTGTCTCTGTTAACACAGCCAAGGCTATAGCATTGCACCGAGCTCACCTTCCAGCCTGTCCCTATAGCTCTCCGTGAGCTGGAGCATCCTCTACAATTACACCCTTCTTCCTGCCTGGCTCCTGTATCTTGCCATGCTAAAAAGTACCATTTGGGTGGCCTGACCTTTCCTACAGTTGCCAGGCCCTGTTCTTGTCCCAGCCACAGACTTTTTTATTGCTGCATTAATGCTTTCACTTGAGTTAGGCAGGAAAAGCCCAATGGGTGCCCGCAGTCCCCTGGAGTGCAGCCTGGGCTGAGCCTTGCTTCTGAGCTCCACTGAGTAATTGGGTGTTTCAACACATGTAACATGTCCCCCCAGCCTGCCTGTCTTGCTCAGTCACACCTCTTGTATGTTCTCCAGCTCCCCCCAGTGCTTACCTGGGGAGCTTATTAAATAAGACATGGGATGACTTGGACAAGACCCGTGTTTACCTGCATGTTGTTGATTGGCGTTAATTAGATTATGCTCCTTTAAATCTCTGCTCCCCCTGAGGTTCCAGCCATGCTGTTATGGTGCACTGGGCTTGCAGCTGGTCGATCATCCCAAGTGTCCACAGCTCTTGCATTTGCCCTGTCAGACGTCAGGAAGGAACCCAAAATATCCGCAGCTTGCAAAGGCAACAGACACCAGGGCTCCTCAGGAAGCAGTCTGAATGCCAATGGCTCGTTTTGGAGTGTCTAGATCAGGAGGTATCTGTGTCTGTGACTCTGACTCTGATTTTCCTGTGGGATGAGAGCCCGGGGCTGAGGTTTGGCAGGGCTAGAGATGACAGGACATGTAGGTGACATGACTGTCCCACGTGTTCCTTTCCTCATCTCCAAAATTCTCTTCTTGGAGCCCCAGAGCAGTATGAGCTGCAGTTTGGGCTCTGGGGGAGACAGGTGCACACTTTGTTCAGGTGACAGCAAAGCTGGGAGAGCACCCAGGGGTCCTGGTGCTGCTCGTGCACCCTTCCCAGCATCACTGCCCAGCAGCACATCTTGCTTGGGACATGTCACACCTGAGAAGCAAAGAGGAGACAACCAGCCTGGGTTATTTTCTGGATCTTTTCTTCCTAAGGAGAAATTGGCTGATTAAAAAGCCTGTCTGGGAAAAGCACAGGCTCTCACATGAAAATTCCTCAGGAAAGTGAATCTCCTCCATCCCAGCTGGAGGCACCGAAATGGGGCTCCCCCAGCGTGGCCGTCCCCTCCCCTCGCGCGGGGCCGCTCGGGGCAGGGGCGGTTTATTGACACAGCACTGCGTTCCCTTCCTCTCCCAGAGGAAACCGCTCCGGGAGGAGACGGCCCCGACCCCGCTGTTTTGGCAGACGTCCCCCTTGGGACCGCGCTGTCTGGGAACCGGCGCCTGCCAGGCGTCCCCCTGCACGGGCTGCAGGACAGGGGCACCCCCGCTGCCACCAGCCCGGGGCGGTCCCAGAGGGAGGGGAGAGGCACAAGGCGAGGGTGGGACGGCCCAGCTGCAGCCCCTTCTTGGCCCTCATCACCTCCGGGTGGGCTGGGAGTGGGTCTGTCCCCCTCTCCAGGCGCTCTGCCGGGCGCTTCTCGCATCCCTGATGGGATGCAGCTGCTTTTCCCAGCGCTGGTAGCCGGCTGCCTCGGCTCCCCCGCAGCAAAGTCGCAGCACATACGCGACAGTATTCATATGGGCCCAATTAAAGGCTTGTTTTCCTAGTCCCGGAATAACCCCTCTAACATTCCCAACTCATTATCTTTTCAAATAAAGCCAAAACCTTGCAGCTAATTGTTTTGTGCTGTCAGGAGTGGTGCTGTTATGGAGCAATCCGGGCTTTGAGCTGGTCCTTCATCTCTGGCAATTAAGTGGGTCTGATGTTCACTTTGGTGTTTTCTCTTTTCCTTTCTGCTAATTCTTTCAAGCTCTTTCAGAGCTCGCCGCATGCCCCAGGGATTGGTGCCCTCTCTTTTTCTTCATCCCAGCAAAGATGGAAGTAATGCTGGGTCCCAGCATGCAGCTCCCTGGGAAGGGATTGGCCTTGACCCTTTCCAGCTCTCCATCCCTAAAGCACCACTATCCTGGGGATGCTCTCAGTGCTGTGGGCCTAACTCTCCCCCACAGCTGCTGGATAGAGGCTGGATTTGGAACTGCTCCTTGCCTGTTCAACACACCCAGTGCACCACACAAGGGCTGGGCACTGCACTGGGGAGAGAGCCAGTTTGGATCTGGACAGGGTTTGGGCTGCACCAAGGAGGAGCTGGTTAAGGGCAGCTGGGTGGTGATTTGTTTTTAGCTGTGGTGGGTGCTGCAGGATGCTGCTGGGGTAATTCAGCCTATGGTGCCCATGGACAGAAGGTCACAGCGCAGTGGGTCTGTCCCCAGGCAAAGCCTACGAGATCACCTACGTGCGGCTGAAGTTCCACACCAGCCGCCCCGAGAGCTTCGCCATCTACAAGCGCAGCCGCGCCGAGGGGCCCTGGGTGCCCTTCCAGTTCTACAGCGCGTCCTGCGAGAAGACCTACGGCAAGCGGCCGCGGCTGTACCTGCGGCCCGGCGAGGACGAGCAGGTGGCCTTCTGCAGCGACGAGTTCAGTGACATCTCCCCCCTGAGCGGGGGCAACGTGGCCTTCTCCACCCTGGAGGGACGGCCCAGCGCCTACAATTTTGATGGAAGCCCCGCGCTGCAGGTGCCACCAGGGCGGGAGAGGGGATGGTGCACGGACCCCTGGGATCGAGGGGATTATCACACCTACCCGGGGTGAAAGCGCTGGTGATGCACTGCATCCCTGCTTGGAAAGGTGCAGGATTTGTCCCAGTTGGGGTGGGAGATGCTGGCCCAGACCTCTCCACCAAGGTGCCTTCCCCATGTCCCCTGTAGGAGTGGGTGACAGTCACTGACCTGCTCATCTCCTTGAACCGGCTCAACACATTTGGGGACGACATCTTCAAGGACCCCAAGGTGCTGCAGTCGTACTACTACGCCATATCCGACTTCTCCGTCGGTGGCAGGTGAGGGGCAGCCAGGCAGGAGTATGGGGACCCTCTTGGGGCTAGAGGACTGGGGCCAGCTGCTTCCCACCCCAATCTTGTCTGAATTGTGATTTTGGGGCAATCTGCTCAGATGTGGCTTCCTCCATGTGTAAACTGGAGCTGGAAGTGCAGAGGTGGGTGATTAAACCTGGAGCCCTCCCAGCTGTGCAGAAAGGTTGTCTTTTCCCCACTAGTCCACTCCACGTGCCACCAGCTGTATTTGTTTTGTTCCCTCCCAGCCCAAAGGCTTTTAATGACACTGGGGCTCATGTTGCTTCTCCTGTGGCCCTACTGGTCCCTGGGCACTCCAAAAGGGAAGTCCTGAGTTTCTGGTGGAAAGATGACCTAAAGCTGCAGAGGCTGGTGGAGGGGCTTGGAGTCAGCATGAATCACAGGCAGAGAAGCTGGACCAGCTGCCAGTGGGAAAGGGCAGCAGATGTGGGATAGAGATGCAGGTGGCACCCACTTGGTGCTGCCCGTGGGCTGTGCTGAACATGCCCTTCCCCATCTGGAAGAAGTGGAAAATTTCCTCATGCTTTAAAGTGCTGTCTGCCCCAGGCAGCGGGGCTGGGACAGCTCCCAGCCGGCCGGCAGACCTGGAGCTGTTGTCCCACCTCCGGGGTCAGCAGCTGGAGCTGGTTAGCACGGGCCACCCTCGGCGTGTGACCTCCCGGCTGGCCAGGCTGGGAGCTCCTCGGGGACACTATGGGCGGCCTCAGGGCCAACAGAGCCCGAGCTGCTTTCACCCCACAGCCAGCCCAGTAGCAGGGTCACACACCGCGCAGCCTGGGCACCGTCCCGCTGCTGCTGCTGCCGCTGCTGCTGCCCAGGGCGGGGCTCAGAGCGGCTCCCCCGCGCCGGGGTCTCGCCGCAGGTGCAAATGCAACGGCCACGCCAGCGAGTGCGCGCCGGGCGAGGCGGGGCAGCTGCTCTGTGTGTGCCAGCACCACACGGCCGGCACCGACTGCGAGCGCTGCCAGCCCTTCTACCAGGACCGGCCCTGGGCGCGTGGCACGGCCGAGGCTGCCAACGAGTGCCTCCGTGAGTACCTGCCCTGGCTGGCCCTGGTGGGCTGCGCTGGAGCTGCATCAGCTCATCTGGAACCTCCTGCCCTTCCTGCACCTGCTCCATATTCTGGGAGGGAGGGAGGATTTGTACCCCGGGGCTCCCCTTCACAGCAGCCCGACTGCTCCCTATTCCCTTTGCCCCACGAGTGCAGCCATCTGCTCCGGGCACCGTGCTGCACCCACCTCTGCTTCCAGGGGCAGAGGCATTGCCGAAAGCTCTCGCTGCTGAGCCAAGGGGTCCCTCCGGCTCATCCCACCCAACAGGAGGTTGCCGTAACCTCCAGTGCCCGCCAGGTCCTGACCTGTCCTCCTGCCTCACCCCCAGCTTGCAACTGCAGCGGCCGCTCCGAGGAGTGTTTCTACGACCGGGAGCTGTTCCGGCGCAGCGGGCGCGGGGGACACTGCCTCAACTGCCGCGACAACACGGCCGGGCCCCACTGCGAGAGCTGCAGGCAGAACTACTACCGCTGGGAGCCGCAGGGAGCCTGCCAGCCCTGCCACTGCCACCCCGCAGGTGCGTGGGGCTGTGCCCAGCCGTGCTCCGGCTGCAGAACTACTGCCCGAGCTGGAGTTTGCTGGGACGGATGGTTTTGGTGGGTTCTCCCTTGCTCGGGTTTTCCCCATCTTCCCCGTCTTGTGTCTCTCCCCACCTGGGGCTGAGCCTCAGGACTGGCCGGGGTCCCCACAGGCTCCCTGCAGCCCCAGTGTGACAACTCGGGGACCTGCCTCTGTAAAGCCAACGTGACGGGCTGGAAGTGTGAGCGCTGCAAGGATGGCTACCACAGCCTCAGCGAAGGTGGCTGCAGGTGAGGAGGAACCCGAGCCCTGGGCAGGAGCAGCAGGATGGGACCGGGGCTCACCCCCTGCCTGCACCTCACCCCATCCAGACCCTGCACCTGTGACCCTGCGGGCAGCGTGGGCACCTGCGACCCCAACACGGGGCACTGCACCTGCAAGGAGAGGGTGGAGGGGCACTTGTGCAACAGGTAAGCACCGTGACCCTGGCATGGGGACAGGAACACTGTCCCTTTCCAGTCTTGGACTTGGCGGCCAGGCTGTGGGGCTGCATTCCTCTGCACCACTGGGACTGGGCTCACACCGGGACACTGCCGTGGTTCCCTGCAGCTCTGCCTGCCCTGTGCCACGTACTCCTGTTTCCTCCTGTGCCCAGGTGCCAGCCGGGCTGGTTTAACCTGCAGCCCCACAACCCCATTGGCTGCACCAGCTGCTTCTGCTACGGCCACTCCAGCGCCTGCAGGGCAGCAGAGGGCTACGAGGAGACTCACATCCGCTCCGACTTCAGCCAAGGTAACAACCTCCACAGCCCAGGGTGAAACGGAGGGCACTGCTCTGCCAATTTCAGCCAAAAAAGTTCGGGAAGGATGTGGCTGAGTGTTCTTCTTTGGGGCTGAGCATCCCCCTTTGGAACTAACTGGTGGAGAGGGTTTATTTTACTGTTAAACCTCTGCTTCTGCCCCCAGCTCCGTGGGGACAGGCTCTCCATGACTCCCCCTGGCATCAATCCCTCCATGCCAACCTGCTCCTGGGGCTGTGCATGGCTCAGGGGGGTGGGGCCAGGCATGGACATTCCAACACACCAGGGACTGCAGGAGTACTAGCAATCAGCTCAGAAAGATAAAAAAATAATAGGATACAGCCTGCTGGGAACTGTCCCAATTACTCCCACCTCTCCCCATCCTCGGCTGGGACGTGACAGTGCGGCTGGGAGAGCAGCACGGGGTGCTTTTGCCCGGCTGCTGGCAGGGCTGCGCTGGCAGGGCTGGATGCGTGCGGGATGCTCGGGGAAACCCTGCCATCTGCCGCGCATCCCGGCGTGTGCAGCCCCGCGGCGGGGACACGGCAGGCAGCGGCACCCACGGCAGGCAGCGGCACCCACGGCAGGCAGCGGCACCCACGGCAGGCACCAGCTCTGCCTCGCCTGCTCCCAGATGGATACGAATGCGCCAGGCACGGGTGGATCCTAATTGCCGTTAAACCGCGCTGCCAATTGCTGTGCTGCTGGAATGTCTTCCACGGCCTTGAAACCGAGCCAGGCTTTAAACCGAGTCCTTTTTCCACCCTTCACACAGCCAGTTTGGGGCTGCTCCTTTGGGGACTGGTTTGGCAATCTCCGAGCTGAGATGCAACCACGGCACCCTCCTAAAGCCCTGCTCCCCAAACCACTCCCCAATCCACAGAGGGAGAGCAGATGGAAGTTTCTTACACTGGGTGAAAGAGTCCAAATTTGGGATGATTTGATAACAGAGCACAGCCCACTTGAGAGATTTCCAAGTGTTTGTCCTGCAGGGCTGGAAGAAATAACTAACCCTGGGGAGTGAGGGGGAGTTTAACTGGGTTCTTGAGGAAACCAACTTGATGCAATTACGCCCCGTCTCTTCTGGGCTTCTCCAGCATCTCTCCTCAGGCTTCCTGTGCTCACCAGCCCACAGTAATGTTAGAATGGGAGCACAGGCGGGGGGCAAAAGTTTAAAGATAATAATTTCCTGCAAATCTAAGAAAATAAACAGATGAGGGGTGGTTAAGGCCATGCTCCAGTGCATGAGAGCACAGAGCCCAAGTGGAGCAGGGTGTTAAAAAGTGCTGGCCCCTTCTAAGGCTCAAGAGAGTGTTGGAAGTGCTTCAGAGCCCCTGAAAGCAGCACCCCACTGGTGCTGTGCTGGTGGGGACTCACTGCTCCCTTAGCTGTGCACTGTCACTGTGTCCTGTCACACAGGGCTGGAGGGCTGGGCTGCCACAGCTCCAGGCACCACAGACCTGCCTCTGCGCTGGGCTGGCAGGGAGATCATCACCGACTGGGATGGAGAGCAGCCAGTGGATTTTGTTGCACCAGGTATTGTGTATGCTGGGTCCATGGGAGGCTGCCCTGCTGTGAGGAGTCCCTGGTGCTCTCATCCCACTGCTATGCTGGTGCAGGAGGCACTGGGCTCCATTCCAGAGCAGTTTCTATAGCAGAAGAGAGTGGGGGGTGTTGGAACAGTGGATCAGGACCCCAGGAGGGCAGGTTGGCACTGGCACCTCTCTAGGAGGGTGGCTGTGGCTCCTGATGCTGCTGGTGGGAATAGGACTGCACTGGCAGTCCTGGCAGAGCTGGTGCCTCCATGTCCTACAGACTTTGCTCCTCTCTCCCCTCGCAGAGAAGTTTCTGCAGAACCAACGCCTCAGTTATGGGCAGCTCCTGTCCCTGCTGCTGGGAGTGGAGAACGGGACAAGAACAGAAACAGGGGTGCCCCTGCTCCAGGTCCAGCTGGTGCTGGAGGGTGAGGGGATGGAGATCACCATGTCCAGCAGCAAGAGCCAGCCCCAGCATGGAAAGCAGGCTGTCACCTTCAGGTACCCATCATGTGTTTTGGGGAGCCCCAGTAGGGTTTAAGGCACAGTGCCTAATTTGTCTGGGCTGCCCTGTTCTGAGGGTTCAGCCCCACTCTCTGCCCCCCTCGGGGATTTAAATGTGCTGTGCCCAGGTCCCAGTCGAGAGCCGAGCTGTCCTGCAGCACCCGGCTGGGGCTGGCCCTGGCCCTGTCCTGCCTCCCACACTCCCTCCCCAACAGGCTGCACGAGGCAGAGGAGGGTGCGGAGCCTTTGCTGTCGGCCTTCAGCTTCCAGCGCCTGCTCGCCAACCTGACCGCCCTCCGCCTCCGCGTGAGCCGCGGCCCCGTGCGAGGTGGGCGGCTCCACCAAACAGCCCCAGGCGGACAAACCGGGGTGGGGCTGGAGACATCGAAGCAGCATCAGACTCTTGGGGACGAGAGGGATTGTAGGGGGTGTTTTGGAGCAGGGGCTGCCTCCTCTCTGTGAAGACCCCTGGGTTTTCAAGGAGGTATTCTGGGGTCTCCTGTGCCTGTCTGGTGCATTTCAGAGCAGAGCAGGGGATGCACCATCCCATTCCCACACGGCTCTCCCCTCTCTCAGGCAGGCTGTCCCTGAGCGAGGTCCAGCTCACGTCTGCTCGCCCCGGGCCGGGCACAGGGGCGGGCTGGGTGGAGGAGTGCACGTGTCCCATGGGATACACCGGGCAGTTCTGCCAGTCCTGTGCACCTGGATTCAAGAGGGAGATCCCATTCGGCGGCCCCTTCGTCAGCTGCGTGCCCTGCACCTGCAACCAGCACGGGGACTGTCACCCCCTCACAGGTGTGCACCCCCCCCCTCCACTCACCTGTTGCTTCATGAGTGGGTGATAAATCCATGTCTTTGCTCCTTCTGAGGGAAGCTGGAAACCATTGGTGAGGTTGTGGTTCCCAAAATTTGCAAGCCGAATTGCTTGGGTGGTTCTAGGGACAGGGTTCATAATTGCAAAGACAGAGATAATTAATGAAGTGCTATAATGGTGGTAATTTATAATTAGAGCAGCATTTTTCATGATATTTGATGACCTTTAAGGAGGAGAAGGGAAGGGTGCTGGTCCTCCGAGGAGTGAGGGAGCAGGGGTCAGGGCAGCAGGGAAAGTTTTGCTAGGCTGGGTCTCACAGGCAGCATCAGTGCCCGATGAGAGGAGCAGGACTCGGCACAGCTCTGGAACTTGCAAACTGAAGGTGAACCTGTCCAGAGAAACAAAGGAAAAAGCAGTGCCAGGCTTGAGGGAAGGCACCAGAGGACCCAGCTCTTGTGCTGCCAGCCCAACCCTTCAGTGGCTGGTTTCCTCAGTGGGGAGCAACAGTGCTGTACGGCCGGGATGGCGAGGGCTGCAGGAGGCGAACATCCCTGCCTGCCCGCGGAAACACGGCAGCAGCTCTGCAAACCCGCCCTCATCCCGCAGAGCCGGGGCTGGCGCCGCCGAATGCTCAGTCCTCAGAGATGGGGCCAGGCTTTTGATGTTCCGGCCTGGGCGCTGCCAGCCCGCGCACTTCCTTTAGTTTATTTTTCCACTTCTTCCTGCCACCCGCTTTTTCTTTCTTTTCCATCGTCTGCCTCTGCCTGGATGTGGGGAAAATGGATTAACACCCCCTCCTGCGCAGCCTTCCTGGTATGACCCGACCCCACAAAACATGGAAAATCCTCCCCCTGGCTCCTCTCTCTCCAGTGAAGCAGAGCATCTGCCTGGAGGTGGGGGGGTTCCTTGAGCACTCTCTTCCTTCTCTTCCTCCCTCTCCTCCTCACAGCCGATTTCGGAAGGCTGACTCACCGGCTCGGCTCGCTCTGGAGGAGATGCTCCCCGGTGGGTGTCGGGCCGGCTGCTTGTGTTTTCCAAGAGAGGCTGGAAAGGACGCGCCTCGACGCTGGGAAATGTGTTGTGGATTACGGCAGGCGCGGCAGCCTCCGCACACATTGAGGGTGCTGCCTCGTCCCGGCGTCGCTGTGGCCTCCGTGCCCTCTCCAAAATCTTCTCCCTTGGCCAAAGGCAGGGCAGGGAGGGAAAATGTCCCGAGTACTGGTTGGAGATGTACAACCCCTCAGTTGGAGCTGCACATCCCTCCTGCCATGCTCGGCGCTGAGCTCTCCATCCCTCCCGCGGTCCCTGCTGTTACTCGGGGTTGAGTTTTCGCAGATCCGCAGCTCCTTTTTCCTCCCCGCAGGGCACTGCCAGTGCTTGCACAATACAGAGGGTCCGTCCTGCGAGCGCTGCAGCCCCGGGTTTTACGGGAACCCCTTCGCAGGGCGCTCTGATGACTGCAAGCCCTGCCCCTGCCCCGGCCGCTCGCCCTGCACCGAGGTGCCCAGCAGTGGGGAGGTGGTCTGCACCCACTGCCCCCCGGGGCAGAGAGGTGAGGCTGCGGGTGGGTGGGCACAGGGGCTGTGGGCAGTGTCGGCACGGCTGGACCCTCCCCACGTGTCCACCTTCCCCAGGGAAACGCTGTGAGCTCTGCGATGACGGGTTTTTCGGGGACCCCCTGGGGCAGAGAGGTCCCGTGCACCCCTGCGAACCCTGCCAGTGCCACGGGAACGTGGATCTCAATGCCGTGGGCAACTGTGACCCCGTGTCTGGCCGCTGCCTGCGCTGCCTGTACAACACGATGGGCGACCACTGTGAGAGGTGTCGGCCGGGCTTCTACGGGGATGCGCTGGCTCCCAGCGCCGCTGGGAAGTGTGCACGTACGTACAGCCCCCGGGGACAGCCCACTTGCAGCCGAAATCCTCCCAGCAGTGAAGGCAGAGGGTGGAAGGGGATGCCCAGCAGGTTTAGAGGCTGATGGATGCTCCAGGTTACCCCCACGTGTTCCAGCATGTCCTTTGCCCTCTTGCTGCACTGCCATCCTTCCCCAGAGACACTCTGGGGCTCTGGATATTGGGGCTCTTTCTCTCGGATCCCTGGTTGATGGGGGAACGCAGCTCTCCACGTTGCCAGGAACTGAGCCCCAGTGCCCCATTCCCGCAGTCCTATCCACCAGCCCCACCCTGGGATTTAAGAGCTGTTTTGTCTCCCGTAGCTTGTGACTGCAACCCCAAGGGCTCAGACCCGAGGCTGGAGGGCTGTGATCCTGGCACAGGCCAGTGCCACTGCCTCCCACACGTGACAGGCAGAGCCTGTGGGCAGTGCCAGCCCGGCTACTACGGCCTGGAGCCCACCGTGGGGTGCAAGAGGTACGTGGGGCACAGCATGGGGCTGCCAGGGGACAGCAGTGGCTCCCAGCTCTGCTCTCTGCATTGACTGCCTGCTCATGACCCTCCACTTCTCATGCCAGCTGTGAGTGCCACCCAACAGGGTCCCGGGAGAGCGGGTGCCACGTGCTGACGGGGCAGTGCTCCTGCCAACCGGGTGTCACAGGGAAGAAATGCGACCGATGCCAGCACGGCTTTTTTGGCTTCTCTGCCAGGGGCTGCCGAGGTAACGGGGATGGGGACTGCATCTTTGTCCCTAAAGCAGGGCTGGCAGCCACAGTGTGATGCCTTTCTGCCACCACTGCAGCCTGCAACTGCTCCCCGCTGGGCTCCGTCACGCCGCAGTGCCACGAGAACAGCACCTGCCTCTGCCACCCTGGCTTCGTGGGCTACAAGTGTGACCGGTGCCAGGCCAACTTCTTCCTCGACCCACTGAGCTCCCGCTGCCAGCAGTGTCCTGCCTGCTACGGGCTGGTGAAGGACGAGGTATGGCCTGTGCACTGCTGAGGCAGGCACAGCACCCCACCCCTGCCCTGCCTCACCGGCCCTCCGTGTTCCCCCCGTCTCGCCCCAGGCTGACCGGCTGAAGGCCAGGCTGCAGGAGATGGAGGACTGGCTGCAGAAACCAGGCTGTGATGCCCACCCAGGCCAGTCTGCCATGCTGGGAGATGCACCCCGGGGAGATGGGCTGCCCAGCCCACACCTCCTGAGAGGTACGGGAGACTCTCCTTCCTGCCACCCGTTTCACCCCTCTGGGGACCCTCTGCTCCCAGGGTGCTGTGATATGCTGGGTGGGGTGCAAGGAGGTCCCAGGTGAGTGCTGGGCTCACTGTGGGTGATGGGGTGACCTGGAGGGGACATGCCTTTTTGGGAGGACAGAGCACTGCAGGGATGCTCACACCCCTGAGGTACTGGATCAGGCAGTGATGGACATTATTGGGGGCTGAGTACCAACACATGGGTGCCCTTTGGGTGCTGAATTCCTGGGCCCCTCCTGAGCACCCAGAGGGACTGTATTCCCCTTTCATTAGTAGGTGTGAGGCAGGGGCTGGAGCATGGGGCAGCTCCACAGGGAAGCAGGGAGCCCCAAGCAACCCCAATGGGCAACGAGCTGCTTGTGCTGCCCACAGGTGCCTGGGCCTCCCTCTTGGTACAGGTGGGGCAGCTGGCAGGGGCACTGAACATTGCACAAGGCCGTCTCACCAACGCCAGCCGCGCCACCAGCTGCTCCCAGCACGGGCCCCCCAAGACCTGCCTCCTGCTGTCGGAGATCGGGGCTGTGCTGCAGTCGGCACAGCAGGAGATCCTGAACGCTGCAGACACCCTGGCTACCACGGTGGGGGCTCTCAGCAGCCCTGGGCTCCTGAGGGGGCTGGTGGCAATCCTGGGGGGCAGTGGGATGTGCCCCCCAGGACTGTTGGGGTGGGATGTGACCAGCAGAGTGGGTGAACGGGAAAGCCTGGGGTCCATGTGGGTTCAGCCCTCCTTGCAGCTGAGTCAAGAGGAGATATATTCCTTGCTCTAGCCCTTTGGGAGGTTCTTGGGGGTGCTGGGCTGGAAGGGTCTGGGGTTCCTGCTCCCTGCTGGAGTGTCAGTGCTGCTATTTGTGTTCCAAGGAGATTCCCCAGGAAATTCCACAGCAGCCCACAAACTGGAGCCACTGGGCACTGGAGGCTCGGGCTCTGTCCGAGAGGTAAGACTTGAACAGGCAGAGGAGGCTGTCAGCCCAGCCAGGGGTGCAGGGGGCTCACTCCTTTGCTAGGAGGCCAGTCCTGATATCCTGTCTCGGGGTGTCCTTGTCCCTGCAGCCACCAGCACTCCATGGCACAGGTGCAGGCAGTGGCCAGGAGAGCGCTGCGTGCCTCCAACGCCAGCTCCGAGCTGCTGCGGAACCTGCTGGAAGGGAGCGCGGTGCGGGACGTGCAGCGCGAGCTGGAGGCCGGGTGAGGGGCTGGCAGCCAGCAGGGCTGGCAGCCAGCAGGGCTGGCAGGGCACCACAGCCCCTTTCCTCTGCCCAGGTTCCTGTTACAGGACTCGGTCACGGTGATTTGGCACCTTCAAACTCATTGCACCACAGTGCTGTAAAGCAGAGGGACAGGGTGCTGTGTGCTGGGGGGTTTCAAGAAAAGCCCCCAGAATTTTCTGCTACATCCAGGGCCAGGTCTCAAGTTGTCCTGTCCATCCTTCAAGGGACCAGAGGGCCCTGGCTGACAGCAGTGTCCTGTCCACGTAGGTATGAGGAAATCCAGCGGGCACAGGAGGAGCTGGGTGCTGGCATGGCAGATGTGGCAGAGGAGGCCAGGAGAGCTTTGGCAGCCGTGGAACAGGCACATGCTGACCTGGCTGAGAGACTCTTGCAGGTGGCTGCTCTGGGGCAGGTGAGCAGCGCCCGAGCTACAGCTCCTGCTGGCATCACTACCTCCTGCTTTACCAGTGCTGCCTCCTGAGCTGGGAGATGATCTCATGGAGCCTTTGGCACTCCTGACCCTGCAGCAGGTGCTGCCAGTGCAGGCTGGAGACTTGGCACAGGACCTGGCAGTGCTGGAGCAGGCAGCAGCAGCCCAGGAGCCGTTGGCTCAGCAGGCTGTGGAGGCATCCCACACACTGGCAGCAGGATTGCGCCTGGAGCTGCAGAGGACTCGTGGCTTCGAGCAGGTAATTGCTGCTCACTTGAATGGGGAGTGCCATCCCTGCTGCTCCAGCGACTGGAGGGAGCATGCCTGCAGTCAGGGAGCTGGGAGAGGGTGTTTTGGGACACCTCTTCCCTTGGGCTCCCAGATGTCCCTAGGAGCTCACCTGCCAAATGGGAGCAGGCTGAGTCCCACATTCCCCAGCTGGGTGCAGCTCTTCACCCATCCCCCAGCCTCACTGCTCCTCTCCTCTCCCAGCTGCGGGACCAGGCTGGCTCTGCCCACGACATGGCCACCATGGCTGTCTCCCGAGGAAAAGCTGTGCTCTCCGATGCCAAGTCCCTCCTGGCCAGCTTGGAAGGTAAAAGGCACCAGTCAGAGCATCTCCAGCCACAACTTGGCTCTCACAGGGTGACAAGGGGAGAAATGGACAGTTTGGTGATGGCTAGGTTGTTCCCACAGGCATGAAGAAGGTGCTGTGGCAAAGGAAGGGTCAGGCTGCCCTGAGGAGGAGGATGGCTGCAGTGCGGGACAGAGTGATGGTGGATGCTCAGAGGAAGATTAAACAGGCAGAGAAGACATTGGGAAACTCCCTGTCCATTTCCACCACAGCCCAGAGGACAGCTGGGGAGGCTGAGCAAATCTCTGAGGAGAGCACCAAGGTCCGAGCTGAGGGATGTGGGGTGGAGCTGCTGGGCATGGCCAGGCTGGCAGCCATCACCTGCAGAGCCCAGGCTGCTGCAGGCAGGGCTGCCTGTCCCCAGGTGACTGTTCCCATCTCCATCCCTTTGCAGAGGGCACGGGCTGTGCTGCAGGAGAGCAAACAGGCCCTCAAACGTGCCAGCCAGCTCGCCACGCGTGCCAACGATACCCAGTGGGAGCTCTCCCGGCAGGAGCGCATGGCTGAGAAGCTCAGGGGGGACCTGGAGGAAGCACAGCAGGTCAGTTGGGTCCTGTGGGCAGGCTGTGTCCTCCAGAGCATGGAAGCAGCTTTGCCCACAGCCCGAAGCATAGGGAACAACCTGGCTTTGTGAGCTCCACTGTAGGGACAATGCCTTGGGGATGTTCCTGGGATCTCCTCTACCATCCAGCCAAGGGTCAATGTCCCTGATCTGGGTGTCTGTCTCTGTTGGAAGGTGGGGTCAGAGGTGAGTGAGATGGCAAAAAGCCTCCAGGAGGCCCGTGGCTCTCTCATGTCAGACATCAAGACCCTGAACGACCTGCTGAACAGCCTAGGTGAGACCTGGGGGGAAATGGGGTGCAGATTCCAGGGAAAGGCCTGGGCTCCCAGGGGGCAGGGTTCTCCTGCTCACTGGTTCTTCTGCTTGATGGTTGTCCAGGCTGAGTTGGGTGCCCTTTGGCTGAGATCATCCATGCTCTCAGCAAAGCTTCTTTAAGGCTCATGTCTTGAGGAAAACCCTCATGAAGAATGAAATGGGGCTTGCTGAATGTGTGTGCTCATCTGTGGTCTGGGTACACTGATCTCCCTTGGCATCTTCAGGGGGAGCAAGGCTGACAAAGTCCCCTTGGAGCTGAGGGCTGTGCTATACTGGGTTTGCTCCTTGTTGCTGGTTGGTCTTGCTCCAGCTCCTCCTCTTTTTATCATCTGGGTATATTTCTGAGCATTCCAGGACTCTTGTATCCAAGACATTCTGCAAAAGGGTGGAAACCATGACCCACTTTTAAGAGAGAGAAGCGCCCAGGCCCTGCCTGGAGCCAGAGTCCTGTTTGCTTATCTCTAATCACTGAGAAGCTGCAAAGCCTCCATGCCCTGCTGCACCCACTCCCTATAGTTTGCCTGGTGCCATGAAGGGCATCCAGAACATTTCCTGTCCAGCTCTCTGCTCTCATCCATGTCCTTTTCCCCCTCGCCCAGGTAACCTGGAGCAGGACATGGAGGTGGACGCAGTGCTGAGCGCCGGGAGGCTGCAGCTGGAGCAGCTGTGGCTGCGCCTGGCCACACCAGGAGCCCTGGCCAGCCAGCTCAGCCGGCTGCAGCAGGAGGCAGCACGGCAGCAGGAGAAGATCCAAGCATTTGAGAGCGACTTGGCCGAGATCCGGGCCGACAAGCAGAACTTGGAGGACATTTTGCGGAGCCTCCCTGAGAGCTGCTCAAAGTGACAGGTCGCTGGCTGCTGCCACATCCCCTCTGTGCCCCCCTGCACAGGGAATGGCAGAGGGAAGGACACTCTGCATTCACCAGCATCAATCCCTCCCAGCTCTCCTCACTCTGCCCTCCGTACAGTATCACACCCCAGGTCTTTTCCACATCCCGAGCGCTCTGCAGCATGACTCCAGCCACCACCTCTGTCCTTGGGATAGGGGACACCCACCTGCCAGGGACCACCCATGTTTCTGTGCAGGATATGGAGCCATCCCAGCCTGCTCTCTCCCTGCAGAGTGAACAAAGAACCCTCACAGATCTCCTCCATCCCCCCTTTCCCACCGCAGCACAGCGCACTGGGCAGGGACAGCTTACCAAGTATGTGATGTACCCAAGCTGTACTGCCCGGCAATCCCTCCTGCCCCAGGAGATAAGAGAGGCTCTCACACACGTGCTGGAAGCTGGTCCTGTTGCACAGCACCCTGCAGTGCCACGCTCACGGGCTGTGGTCACAGAGGTGCAGAGAGGAATCCTGGTGAAGCCAGGCAGAGAGCTGCTCACCGCAGGGCATACGGCTTGCCTGCTTCCCAAGGGAAGGGAGTTCACAGCAGGGAGGGCTAAATTAATGAGCAGAAACAAAGCAGAGGCAAAGATGGATCCTCACCCAGCTCCTGGCAGGCAGGTGGAGCATCCTCAGCCTGCTTCAGTATGAGAAGAGCTCAGGTCTTGCTGTTTCCCTGCTCCAGGGTAACACAAGGCCACAGCCAGCTCTGCTTGGCTCACCAAATGTCACCAGGCATGGCTATAGACCAGCCAATTGCCACCAGTCCCAGGGGCTGGGTGGCATGGATGCAGGCAAGGGAGGTGTCAGAGCAGCAGCACCCACGGGGCCCACATTAGCACCTGGAGAGGAGCTGGCTGGTGGCAGCAGGCTGTGCAGCCAGTGGGGACAGGGAACAGCTGGACACCCGCTCCTGCCTGTGTCCCTCCCACAGGCTGGCAGAGGTCAGTGGCTGTATTGCCTTTAAAGGAAAGGCATTTATGGTCCCCTGTGCTCCCATGTGGGCTGGGCTGCAGGACAAGCCAGGTCCTGGCTCAGCCCATCCTGTGCTGGCTATGCTGTGACTCCAGGTAGCTGAAGTCATTCCCATAAGACCAGAAACGAGTCCCCAGGCTGGAGCTTGCTTCATTTTTTAACCGGTTTTACCTATGATTTTCTGCTCACAGTGCTGCAAATCAGGTTTGCTAAAGTCTTGTGTAATTTATGTAAAATTGCTACTATCGATGTTGAATTCCCCCAGCAACATCTCTGGTGGGTCCAGTGGCCTGGAA
The DNA here is from genome assembly GCA_013398075.1 of Notiomystis cincta. Classification (NCBI taxonomy): domain Eukaryota; kingdom Metazoa; phylum Chordata; class Aves; order Passeriformes; family Notiomystidae; genus Notiomystis; species Notiomystis cincta. Next base: position 27,708 of record VZRX01017013.1, read on the forward strand.
GGAACACAGGATTTTCCTACTGAGAACAAAGCCATCGCCCTTCTAATTCTGCACAAGAGCTGCCCACGGAGCAGGGTGCCAGAGCTGCAGTACTGCGGGGGTGTAATGGCAGGGGCTCCCCTGCTGCTGCCCAAGGACAGCTCTGGGAAAGGAAAACCATGGAGCAGTGAGAGCACAGCGTGATCCTGCTTGACCGGAGGCAGGGAGCCCATGGCCACTTACTGTCTCTCTGGGAGGACAATTATACATCTCTAGTGAACACAAAAATTTGCTGCTCTTACAGAAACGTCAAGCCTCTGCTGTGTGCCTGCTGCTGAAGATGTGGTTCACCTTGCCTCCTGGTCTCCCTGGAATTCTGTGCTTTTAGCTGGTGCCACCTGCCCAGAGCTGCACCCATTAAAAATTCTTAATATAACACACAGCTGCCCATCCAGGGTGTGTGGCAGCAGGAAAGCACACTATACCTGCACTTGCTACTTTAAAAGAGCAGGGATTGAATGCGGCTGCATTTGGGGTGGTGAGGGGCAAATGTCTGACAATTCCCACTAAACTCCACATTAGTACATGTTTTTAACATAAGGTGTCAGGCTGAGACCGCGGGGCCATGCGACCCTGGCCGGGACACGCATGGCCGGGACACGATCACCATCCCTTTTCCGGCNAGCCCCTTTGGAGAGGGGGATCCGGTCGGACGAGGAAGCGGGGTTTCTGCGGGGATCGCTCTCCATCCCCTCCGCTCTCAGGCGGCTCTTTCCTCCCCGTGCACCGCACATCGGCGGGTGCGAGCGGGCTGCTGGGCGCCCGGGGGCTGGCTGCTGTGAAATTCCCTTTGGGAACGTGGTCTAGCAAGAATGGGGGCTATTGTTCTCCTNACCACCCCTTTTCCGGCTGCTCGCGCTCCAGGATTTATCCAGCGCCTGAAAGCGGATTTACCACCCCGCCCCTGTCCCTCTGCCGCCGGTACCGGCGCGGCGGTGCCGCTCCCGGGGCAGCTCCGGAGCGATCCCCGGTGTCTCGGAGCCGCAGGCGGTGCGGGCAGAGGTAGCCGGTTCCTTCCCTCCTGCGGGAAGCCCAGAGGCGGCCGTGCCTCCCCGTGCTCGGGCACCTGGAGCGCACCGCCGGGGGCACCGCTGCCTTCCCGGCGCGGGGCGATGCGGGCTCCGCCACCCGCCCGCTGCCGGGCGGGGAATGGGTTAAGGGCGGGGGGCGGAGGGCCNCTCATTGTTATATCTCTCCATCCCCTCCGCTCTCAGGCGGCTCTTTCCTCCCCGTGCACCGCACATCGGCGGGTCCGAGCGGGCTGCTGGGCGCCCGGGGGCTGGCTGCTGTGAAATTCCCTTTGGGAACGTGGTCTAGCAAGAATGGGGGCTATTGTTCTCCTGGAGGACTTCAACCTCCCCTCTGCTGTATCGAGTGCTACAACTTTTTCTTCCCGGAATGAGAAGTTTCTGCTGCTCAGAGCTGACTTCAGCCTTCCTAGCTTTTCATTCCAGCGGGTGAATGTGTAGCCCAGGATGGCTGGACGTCCTACAAGCCTTGGGCAGGGGGAACGGCACCTCCTGGATTAGTGCAAAGTGCACTGGGCTTTGTGCCCTTCATGTCAGGGTCAGACAAGGTCCTCTCCCCCGAGCTTCAGGCTTGCCCCGTCCCTTGCTTGGCATGGCTGTGGGGGCAGTTTTGTTGGCATCCCTCCCAGCTAAGAGCAGTTCTGAGAGTGAAAAGAAGGTTTTAACCTTGAAACAAACAGTGCTGGGATTTCCAGCACTTCTAGGTTCTCCATTAGTCAGTAGCACCTTGGTGTTACAAGTGCAGAAATTAAATTGCTGTAGAAGATGAGAGCCCGGAGGAGAATGGGCTCACCTTGCCTTCACACTGACTAAGCTATGAAAAGTGCCAATATGTTCCACCAGACAGCAGTGAGACAGTAGAGGTGAAGTTTAGGTCACTGGAGAGGGAATTAAGTCATTAGAAATTACTCAATTAACTAGAAATTAGGATGTGCTGTGGAATAAGAGTGGAAAGAGAGGTGTCAAGGCATAAGGTGCAGAATAAGAGCACTTGGTTAAAAAGGAGCCTTTGTAAACTGCTGCTGGAAGGCAGACATAGCACACCCTGCACCATGAAGGTGTGTAGGTGGGTCTAACACATCTCCCCTAGCCAGGGTGGTGTTGGCCCTTGGGCTGAGGATGAAGGGACTGTGTTGTACCTACTGCTGCAGTTCCTGCTTCTCCAGAGCCATCCTCCAGCATCACACAGGCACGAGGTGGATACAGGATCCTTAAGCTGGTAGGAGCTATAAGACTGAGTCTGGGAAGCTGTGCTTCTTGGGCTGCTGCTGCTGGGCCACTGCTGTGTCCCAGGGCTTGGGGCTGTTCCTCTTCCCATGCACGGGACAAGTTCCTGTCTCTCCCCTAAGCTGCTATCACTTCTGTCCTTTTCTTTGCGTGAGATTTGGGTGACAAAAATGAAACAAGCTACGTGACTTCCCACTGACAGAGCTGCCTGTTTGCATCCTTGCTGCCCTGTGTGCTGGCTCAGCACTACGAGCCAGGGTTTGAGCAGCTCAAAACCGAGCTGCAGATAGCACGGGTGGCAGATGCCCATGGATCCTCAGAAGCCATCGTGCTCTGGGCAGCAACCCCCACGCTGCTCTGCTTTGCCAGCTCTGTGTGTCAGTGGGGGAGTGCAGCAAACAGCCTCACACCTCCCTGACACAGAGCTGATACAGAAACTTGGGCTGATACTGTGGCTGGAGCCAGGGATGGGATTTCCCCAGCACTGAAGAACCCTAAGGCTGTAAAACAGTCAAGTGCTCCTAATAAAACCTATCAGGCCAAATTCCTATCAGGCTTAATCTCATTGTCTCATCCTAACACTTAGCTCCCTCCAGCCCTGTTTTCCTGGCTGGTTTCTACCCCAGAGCTCTCGCTGGGATGCAGTCTGGCAGGCAGTGTACTGAGTGCACACGTGCTGCTGAAGGATAGCCGAGTCCTAGTGCTGACTTCTCTCTTCCAGCCTGAAACATTCTGCTGGGCTCCCCTCTCGGCTGTTCCCCTCTTTTTGGGCAATGCAATCACATTGTCCAGCCTCGTGCATCAAGGTGGCAGGTCTAATCCAGCACAGATTAGTTTCAACCTAGTTTTACCCTCTAATGCTCTGGGCAGCGGGGAAGGAATTCAGCCTGTTGGAGAGCAGGTGCCTGCCTCTCCCATCCAGGGCAGGCACGAGCATCCCTCAGCCCTTCCCAGCCCCAGCAGGCAGGGTGGCTGGCATTCAGCATTTAAACATCCCGGTAAGAGCTTGGCCTGCCAGCTGCAGTCACCTTTTTGGGGAGCAAGGAAGGATCTGGCTTTGCTCAGGTTGTCTTGCAGGTAGCTGGGATTTGTCTGGCTGAGTTTATTGGCTTAGTAAAGTCTCTCAACAGCTCAAGAAAGGCTGTTCAGGGTAGGAGTGGGAGAGAGGCTTTTAAAGCAGTTCTTATTAATAGAACATGTCCCTTAAAATGGGAACTTTAGCAAAAGGCTCTAGGAGGAACTTCAGCCACTGTGAGTTTGACTCACAGGCCCTGGGGACAGAATTCCTGTGTGCCATTGTGAGTGTTTGCCTTATCACGGTCACAGCCCAGCTCACACACAATGTGGAGAGTGGAATGCCTTTCAAATACACCCCCTTGTTGCTTCCTTGCACCTGGAGCAGAGCTGTGTTGGAGTTGGGCTGTCCAGTCCCCTCCAGCTGAAACACAAAGGAACTGAGTCCTAGTCTTGTGTGCAGTGTCACCCTGCCACTCTTGTGTCACCCTGCCAGGGGCTGGTGGGTTCCTGGGCACGTATCCCTCGACCATCATGTATGGATGCATTTCCTTCAGTCTTCACCATTTCTGTGCTGCTTCTTGCTCCCAGAGAGACGCTGTGCTCTGCCCTCCCCTCACATCCCCTGTCCTGCTGGGAGGTAGAAGCTGTTTGCTGTTCCTGCAGGGTAGGAATGAAGCTGTGACCTGGTGGCCAGGAGGTGTTTTGGCCCTGTTTTGGTTTTCAGTGATGTTTGCCTTCTCCAGAGGCTATTCACTGGCCATGGCAGCAGGTAACACTACTCTGGTCTCTGGTGACTCCTGCTGCTGCTTGAGCCCAGGTCTTGAAGCTGAATTGAGCCCTTTGTGTTGGGCTGGTAAATAATACCCCTGGGTAAAAATAACTGAGATAAATGAAACTGAGTTAGCAAAGGAGAGCAAAAGAAGGAACTGGGAATGTTGCTTTTCACCACATCTCTCAATTTGAGTTTGTGACCATGGTGATGAGGGAAGTCAGTGTCATGCTGGTTTGGTGGCCATGGTCTCTGGTGTCCCATCTGGAGTTTCTGAGGTGGGAGGAGGGGATGGCAGTCACTTCTGTCCTAGAGGGCTTCCTTCAAACCCCTGGTTCAGCTGCAGGTAGAAGACTTGCCATAGCAGTAGTTAACTGGCAGTGAATGTTTAAGGACTCCCTGAGCAGGCCCAAACTCCCCTGTCCCAGTGAGGAAGGAGCGAGCAGCTCCAGGTGTGTGGGACCCAGAGCACAGGAGCAGGATTAGGATGACCAACAGTGATCAGCACACAAGGCTCTTGGTGACCCAGACCTGCCTCCCCTGTGAACGTGAGGAGCAGTGGTGAGGAACACATACCCAGAGCAGGGAACACCCTCAGCCCTCCATCCAGTAACCCCTCGAGGGGTTTGTCCTGGACAGGCCATGCATAAGCTGTGCAGATGTTAATGATTTCTGCACTGAAGAATGTGGTGTTGTTGCTGAACACAGATCGAGTCATTAAGCTGTGCTGGGCTGGAGCTGGGCGGTGTGGGAAGGCAGGAGCAAGACCCTGCTGCTCACAGCTGCAGGGAGTGTTGCTGGCAGGGCACAGCAGAGGAGCTGGCTGTGCAAGTTGTGGTCTGTTCTCTTGGGTATATGAAGGTTTTTGAGGTGGGGCTAGGGACAAGTGTCCAGGGTTTCCTCTTCAGCCTGAGCAGGGCAGGAGGAGAAAATGGATATTTGGTATGAGTTCCTAAGCCCAAGCTACCCGTCCTCTTGGTCATATGACGTTTTGCAAACCTTGCCTGCTCTATTTGCAAGCCCTCTGAGTTTATCTAAGAGTTTGAAATCTGAGATAAAGAGTGCTTTTTGCAAGGACTAGGAGCCCTAGCTGGAAATAAGTGCCCAATCCACATGCTAAGTGTGCTTAAGCAGAGATGTGGGGAGCTGAAGCCTTGGGTGAGCAAGAAGAGGGGCTTTCATGCAGTTATTCCAAAGGCAGGTGAGTCCAATCCTCCCTCAAGCTGCCAGTGGGAAATGTGAGACATCAGAGGGATTCCCCAAGCACTGGAATGTTAATGACAAGGTGTGGAGGGTCTCAGCACATTTTCAATTCTCCTGGTGCTATTGCTCAGCTGTGACTCTCTGGGAATTGTGTGGGTCTTCTGTTGCCTTTGTAGGTGCCCTCTAGGGTGTCTTCCTTTGCATCTTTAACCTTGGAGATATTTTTTTTTCTGTTTTAGGAGTTTCTCTGTGACCCAAAGTTCAGTAGTGAAAAAGACCTGGAGGAGAAATTGGCAGTATTCAAAGGTGAGAACTGGAGGGTTTCCCTGTCCTTTGAGCCTTACTGTTTGCTCTGAACCAGATTATTTTCCTCAGCACTTGGATCTTACCAGCCTGAGATCTCTGCCAAATACAAGTGACTGAGACAGGATGGATGCCTTCCTCCTTGCTTGTGGGACTTGGTGAAACTCCCTGGAGAGGTGTTTTCCACACAAGCCTTTGTGCTTCTCCCACTGGCAGGGCAGGGACATGTCACCCTACAGACATCCTGCCTGTACTGTTGCGTTACTGCAAAACCTGCTATGTGGGCAAAACCCTGGGGAGCAGCAAAGGAAGATGGTTTCTGTCTAGTTACCCAGCAAGCTAACTGGCATAATGGACCATGCAATAGCTGGACTCCTTTTTTTTGGTTTTCTTTTTTTTTTTTCAGTATGTAGGAGGACCTCATTCCACAAAGCAGAAGTATCAGTTGCTTTCTGGAGGAGCTGGGAACTTTCTCTCTCCAAAAGTTTCTTTAGTCCTTCCCCAGCCCTTTGACACCAGAGGCAACAGCACTAATATGTTTAGTTTTGGCCAAAGCCTGACTCCAGTGGGTCAGCAGATCTAGGGTTAGGTTTGAGCCTTTTGCTGGGACAGGGGATAGAGAAACAGCTCAAAAGCCTGGAGTCCTCTGGAGCTTGTCCCCAGACCGGTGACAGGACGAGATCTGGCAGGGTTATTCTGGTGTAGCCACTTTCTCTCCAAGCAGTGGCTGAAGGCAGTTGAGAAAACATGCCTCTGCGTCACACTGCCTCGAGGCTTGTGCTCAGCCTGGCTCTAACCAAATAAAACCTGACCTTGCTTCCATTTCAGACACTGTCTGCTCTTTCCCTTTGAATTTTGGCTTTGCAATCCAGCAAGGAAGAAGCTGGCTGGCGTTCTGTGATCCCTTACACCGCTGGGCACAGAGGAGCCTCCTGTGCTCCCCGATCTCTTTGTGTTGCCTTTTGTGTGGCTTTGGCTTTTGGCTGCAGCCCCGCATTATTTTTTCCCATCACAATTGGGGCTCTTCAAACATTGCAACTGTAGGTCACAGGCACAGAATTCCCTGTAACGAGAGCCTTTGGCATCTCTTCCTGCTGCCTCGTGAGTTTGTCTCCGTGGCCTGTCCTGCTCTCCAAGGCCTCCTCCAGCTCCCCCAACAATCGGCTCATTGTGTGATGATGGGGGGAATATTTCTTCTCTCCTGTCCTTCCCACTTCCCCACCCCCCCTCCCAGCCTGGAGGAGGCAAAGATGGAGCCCCCATGCAGTGTTTGTGTAAATGTGTTTGTGAGGGAGGGACCGTGAATGGTTTTTGCCCTGCTATATCCCCGCTGGTGGGGTGGGAGGGAAACATGAATGTGTGAGCTGAGGCTGATGTAAAGCTGTCTCTGTTCTCTGTACTTTTGGCTCGGTGTCAGCTCAGAAGAAAAGAAAACATGTGCTGGGCATGGACATGGCAGAGCAGGGTTTGTGTCCCCAGGCATACGCAGGGGTGCCTGACCCCAGCCGGGGAGGTGGCAGTTCATAGGCACAAGGTCATTGTGGTGAAACAGAAAGTGGGGAGAGGCAGTCCTACATCAAGCATCACTCTGGCCCCTAAGCATGTGTGTTACAGCTCCAATTTCTTGTAGGATTGGTTGCTTGATGCTCAGAGGGAGACATTTACTCCTGCCTGAAGCATGAACAGCTTTGGTTTGTACATGGTATTTCCATACATCTGTCCTGGTCAGCTCATGGCAGCAGTAACCCATGGGCTGAGACCCAGGTGAAGACGTGCCAAACCATTCCTCTGCTTCCTGCCCATAGGCCCAGTTAACCCAACAATTTCCTTTGGAAGCACAGGTCCTGGGAAGACTCTGATGTGTGAAATAACCACTCTTCCCTTTGGCTCCTTAAATTAGCCTGCCACTTCTCTGTTCATGCTCATATGCTTGTTGGTGTCCCTGGAGCAGAGGCAAAAGGTCTTTTCTATTTTCCTTCCTGGGGCAAAGGAGCAGCCTGGAAGGGCTTGGTTAATTTGAGTCCTTCAAGGCTGTTGTGGGGAGTGAGTGCTCACTGCAGGGTGATTTCTCCAGCTCAGCATGGATGGATGGCGCCAGCAGGCATCTTGCTCTTTCCATTTAGCAGAGCTGAGGTGATGGGGGGCCCCCTGCGGTGCTGGGAGCTGTATGGTCTATAAGACAGACAAATCCTTGCCTGAAGAGCTTAAAGTCTAAATGGGGAACAGCTACAAAGGGGTGGGGGGTGTGTAGGAAGCTCAGGTGTGCCACTTCAAAGGGCAGAAACTGCACAGGACTGAATTCCTGAATATTCTAACTCAAATCAATGCTCTGCCTGTTACAACATGAGAGTTTTTGTCCTGCAAAGCTAACCAGGCCTTCTGGAGCAGGCTCTGCCTCTCTCTGAGAATGCTGGAGTTGCTCAAGTCAGCAGTGTTTGACAGCAGGCTGGAAGGGCAAACAACCTGCTCCAGCATCACTGTGCCCAGGCATGTTCTTGGCTTCGCCCTCTTGATGTGGTCCTTGAGCATCTCTCCTGGCAGGTGCTGCTCTGGGAGGGAGCACAGCGACGGGAGCACTGGGGAGTCTGTCCCTCGTTATTGCAGGCAACTGCGTCATTTAATCCCCCTCCTAATCCGATCAGGCTTCATCTCCGGAGTGTTCAGGGGTTTGTTTTCCTTGCTACTCCTTCTGGGAAGCTGTTCCAGAGCTTTGTTTTTCTGGCTGGAAACCTTTTAACGCTGTTCATAGCCAGCTGATACCTTGTTCTCATGCCAGTGTTTTCCTTCGGCTTAAATGAAAAGCAGCCACAATTACAGAGCACTTAACTCTAGAGCCCTAGAGTTGAGATAAGGGTGCTAAAACCGGGCCTCGAGATGGTCCCCCCCTCTGAACTTTGCATTCAGCAGTATATCAATCTCATCCCCAAATGCTTTATTTCAGTGCTGTAAGCAGGCAGTGTTCCAAAGCCCTGCACACCCCCTGCTCTAGAGTCCTGCTAACTTAATTCTGTGTCTCTTCCAGAGAAATACATGGAGTTTGACCTGAACAACCAAGGCGAGATTGGTGAGTGACTCTGAGGGATGCTGGGCTGGAAGAGCAACAGCCTGTCTGCTGCTGAATCTGCTGCTTCCCTCTGCATTCATGGTGATGAGGAGGAAAACTTGTGGGCTTTTCCTATGTCCAGTCTTTCTTGGATCTTGATTGCCAGCCAGGGGCTTCCTTGGCTCTCCAGCCCCTGCCTTTCAGCTTCCTCAGTCTCTCCTTGCCTATTACAAGATCTAAGCTCTTCTCAGTGCTGTTCTCCTGAAGTTCTGTTTATCTCCTTCACTTCTTTCTGCTCTAAATGCTTCTTTTTTTCTTCTCCATTTTTCTCCACTGAGACCTTCTTCTCAATTCTCTGCTGGGAAGCTGGGAATTCAGAGCTGGGACGCTGCAAGACTTGGGCAATCCTAGGGCTTGCCTGGCTTGAGGCAGGAGCTGTATAAATCCATGAGCACTTCTGGTGCAGAGAAGCTCTTTGCTTTGCAAGGAAGGGAGTGAGGGAAGCGAAGGACTTGGGTGTGAGTCTGGCTCAGCTGAGCAGCCCTGCTTTGGGTCCAGAAAGCACCAGTTACATAAAGTTCCAGCCTCCTGCAGGCCTAGAGCTGACACTGAAGTGTAACCACTTGTTCCTGTGCCCTTCCAGGAGGCTGCTGCCTCATTCCCCTCCTCCACAAGTCTTCCAGCTGAAGTGAAGCCTGTGGGGAGCTGGAAGAAGCCTGACTCAGGGCTTCCGGGAGGGAAGGGGCCCGCAGGTCTCAGCAGGCAGCAGTGCAATGGGAGGAAATGGCCTGTGGCGATGGGCAGGGGCGTCTGCTCCCCACAGCTTGTTTGTCTCCAGCCTTAACCCCGGTGCTGCTTCCCTTTTCCCCATCCTTGTGATTCTTGGCACCACACTCTGAGCTGGAGAGCACTGTCCCCACGTGTCTCTGGAGCACTTGGAGAGTTGTCCCTCTTTCCTGAGTGTGTGGTACTTTTACCTTGAGCTGCACAACTGGGAAGTGATGCTCAGTACTGGGCAGAGTGGCAGTGAGCTGTACTGGAAGGCTTCTCAAGGCTTTTGGCAACAGCTTAATGCTGTCAGCCACAGAGTCCACAGAGGAGGTGGTCTCAGGTGGGAACTCATGGCTCTGTCCCTAGGGTTGGTCTGTGCTCAGTGGGGTCACCTCTTGACAGCAGCAATTGCCTTGCTCTTGCAGATTTGATGTCTGTCAAAAGGATGATGGAGAAGCTGGGGGCTCCCAAGACCCACCTGGAACTGAAGAGGATGATCTCTGAGGTGACTGGAGGGGTCAGCGACACCATCTCCTACCAGGACTTTGTCAATGTGATGCTTGGGAAACGCTCTGCTGTGCTGAAACTGTGAGTGTCCTGGGGTGGGGCTGGGGAGGCCAGCAGGACCTGAGCTGCTGTGCTGGGAAGCCAGGAAGCATAAGTTGTTCTGTCTGCTGGAGCTGGAGCTGTGCACCCTCGGTGTTCATGGAGGGAGATGAGCATCCCTCGTGCAGGGGAGTCTGCAGGGTGCTGTGAGAGGGTGTACAAGCCCATGTTGAGGCTGAGCAGTGGCGAGTGCTCCCAGCAGAGCTGCCTGCTGTGTGTTAGCACAGGCTTCCTCCCACGTGCTCCATGGGAGCCATCCCCCTCCTTTCCCGAGAGTGTGCAGGCATTCAGCACTGCAGGACTTCTTCCTGTCTCTTCCCTGAGGATCCTGCTGGCTTTGGGGAACACAGGCGTCCCCTGTGGATGGTGGCAGGACTTGAGTGAATGATGGTCCTGCCAGCACCGGTAGTGCTGGCTCCTGTTTCCCACAGGATGCTCTGTCCCTGCCTGATCCTGGAGGGATGGACAGTAGATGGAGATGGGACACAAGCTTGAAACAGCTGGCCCGTGCTGGGAGAGGTTTTCTGTGGTACAGGCTGCCAGTGCTAGCCTCCCACGGCCCCCTCTGCCCTCTCAACAGGGCTCTGAAAGTGCTGCTCTAACAAATAGCTTCCAAACACTTGCTTGGCTCCAAGTCCATCCCATTGAAGCCTGGCGTTTCCTTTTACAGCTCAGAGGCTGGCCCTGCTTTTGTGTCTGAAACCACCATGAATAGGAGCTGATCCTCTCCATCCTCCTTTACCCCTTTTTGAAGGCAGCTTTAGAAACACAGCCAGCTTTCCAGGCAGGTTGGGAGAAAGGATCTTGTACCCACCTCTCACGTGGTTTCTCTAAGCTGGGGTGTGCTTGCTGGCAGAGTCTCCCCACTGTGTGCAGTGTCTCTGTTGGGATGCTCCTCTTCCAGGCACACACAGACTTCTGACATCCCTGCTCCTCCTTTTTCTCCACAGAACCAGACTGAGCCTGCAGCCTGTCCCGTATCTTCCATCCCTCCTCCCAACTGCAGCAGCTTTCACAAACAGGTCCCTTCTCTTGCTAACAGACACCCCATTGTCTGTTGGACTCTGTAGAGCAGGAGCAGAAATGTAAAACTCGTCCTAAGAGCAATACAGTCCTTTGATCCATCGAGGCAGCTGGCATTCCCAGCGTAGCTGCAGTCCTCAGGGAGGAAGACAGTGCTAGTGGTTGCAAAATGCTTGAGATTCCTACAGCCCGTGCCTTGCTCCTTGTTTTTGCTCTCTCCCCTGGCTGTAATTGCTGTTGCTTGCTCGGTGTTGGCTTCTGAATGTTCTGCTGTGTGGTTGTGTGCAAGGTGGGCCAGGAGTGGTATTTGCTTTTACGCATCAGGAGCATTTGGCATGCAGTGTGTGCCCAGAGGATTTCGGAAGTGGCTGTCTAAATAAAATGTGCTAATCCTCTGGCCTCTGAGAAGAAAACCGGCAGAGACTTTGGGAACCCACTCCTGGTAGCTGCTGGAAAAGCCAGCCTGGCAGCACTGCCCTCTGTTGGCTTTCCCTGCTTTGCTAATTATCGAGTGCTCTTTGCAGGGGAGCCAGATGCTCTTTTTCAGCAGATAATGCCACTCCCAATGATGGATAAAGATGCATTTGCTTTTTTTTTAATTGTCAATATCTGTTGTGTTTTGCAGGGTCATGATGTTTGAAGGAAAAGCCAATGAAGGCAACCCAAAACCTTCTGGGCCACCTCCAGAGAGAGACATATCCAGCCTCCCTTGAAGAGGACAGGCTGTAAAATGGGCACTGTTTGCTTTGCTGGTCTGTAACAGAGGTTACCTGTGCTTTGTTACTCTTTACTGTGGACAGTCCTAGTTTTCAACTAACTTGCCTTAGAGGAACAGCAAGGGAAGCTGGAGACCCCCAGCTCGTGTCTTTCTGCTGCATCCCTTAGCCAACTCCATCTGTTAGACAGAAGCTGTAGCACCAAGTGTAATGTGAGACCAAAAAAAAAATATCCTGTGATTTTACTCTTTCCTCTGCCCTTCCTGCATTTCTCAGACGAGGAGCTACTTTGTTCCCAGCGTATGGATTTAGAGCTGTGCTTGTCAGGACAGGTTCCTAATGGTCCTTGCTGCCAGACATGGACAAACCCCCGAGTGCATCTTCATGGGTGCAAAGAAATAAGTGCCTTCTCAGCTCCACCTCCCCTTCCTCTTTTGGACTTAGTTCTTCCCCTGCTGACCTCCCCAAAATGTAAATCAGGCTCCCACGTCTGTCTGATCATAAGGGGGATGTGGGAATGTTCTTGGACACAGAGATCTGCCTGCACAGCCTTTTGGAGTGTGCACAGCCACCTGCAGGGACAGCTTCTGTCTGCTCTGGGGGCTCATCCTGCAGGCAGAGCTCAGGGTCCAACACCAGCCACACACACAAGGATGGTTAAAACCACCTTGGGGACCCCCTTCCTGGTGAATCTCAACTTGGGTGTGACCAGGAGCGTAACCTCTGAACAGGTGATTGTCTGTCCCGTCCATGGAGTCCAGAAACAAGCTGTGATGCCTTTGCAGCCCCTCAGGATGCCTGGGGCAAGTGAAACCTCCAGGTGAAAGGAAGTCGAGTGACCAAACTGAGCCCTGCCAGACCAGTTGCAGTTGAGGGTTTGTCCTCAGGCAGCTGCTCTGTCACTCTGAGTTTTGCAGACCTCCCTGCATGTGTTTCAGCTTGGTCCCCTGGACTGTCCATTTCCCTGATGGATAAGCCCTCAAATCTGCAAAATAAGAATGGCTGTAAGTATGGAATATGAGCTGGGACTGTGCTATCCACACTCTGGGTACTGTGGTGATTCTTGTTCCATACACAATTTCTGGAATCCAGGTGTTTGCTCTTTGCCCTTTCCCTATTCTTTTCTTAAATGTTCTTGACAGCTTTTAACTTTTTTAAAATCATGGTTTAGTAAGTACATTTTTTAAAGGAAATACAGATGATTAACTCTACTAGGCTGATTGTTCCTGCCAAAGGCTGCACTCTTAAGTAATTAAAAAAAAACAAAAAAAACATTCTCACTACTGTTTGTGTGAAAACCAAAACTGTAATGGAGAGAAAAATTATAAGCAAAAGCAGTACCAGTCTACTTCAAGGACTGAAAATAAATCTTTTGAAGCTACACTGTGTGTCAGTGTACATTGCTATCTCCTCTGAAGCTTGGTCCATATGATTGGTTGCAGATTAAGGGAGCTGGTTTCCAAGTCTGTTAATATAAACCCCTAAACAGATCCTGGAGATAGGTTGGGCTGTCTTGATCTGATCTTTATCTGTGATAACTGACTGAAAGCCATGTGTGAGGAAATGCAGAGGCCACCTCCTGAAAGCTGGTGCTTTTTTCTGACTTACTGAAAAAGAGCAGGTGCCAGTGCTTGTTTTAAGGAATAACTTGTTTATTGAGAGCAGACACTTGCCATGCTTCTCTCGAAGGAGGGGTTTTTTTTATTCTCTCTGCTCTTGAAGCAATTGCCCAAGGTTCTTGTCTGATGTGAATTATCAAAAGGGGAGACCAGGTTTCCAAGGGAGTAACTGGGTGCACTTTTTCCATGTGTTTCTCAAAAGGACAGAATTTCCCTGAGATCACAGCTCTGTGCCTGCTTTCTGCTGCCTGGTAGCCTCTGGGAATGCACCTGCTTCTCTTGGCTCTGTGTGTTGGAGCTATTGTTCAGTTAGAAAATAAAGGAAGCATATTACACAAGGGAAACTTGGATGTGGTTTGCCACAGTTCAGGTCATTGCCCAAAGCCATCACTGCTTGTCTCTGTGGAAATCCTTGTCCCTTTTGGTCCTGGAGAAGAGAGTGACCTGCTAGAGCTGGAAACAGCCCTTCTCAAAGTGTCCCCTTAGGGCTGAGTGCTGGCATTCTGTCTGAGTGGGAGCTCAAAACTTGAGGAGCAAGTAAAGAATTCTAGGACCTGGTGTGATCAAGCCCTCACATGCTGCTTTGGTGTCGTCCTGGAGCACAATAAGGCTGTTCCAGCTCACAAGAGCTTCTGTGTTCCCACACTGGAGCTGTACAGGGGCTGACCCAGAGCATCCCTGTGCTCCCACTGCTCCCATGCCAAGGGAGCAGAATCTTACCTTTGGGAAAGGCATGAAACTGGGGCAGGGGAGGGTTAGGCTGGAATTAGGAAAGAGTTGTGGTGTGGCACTGACCAGGCTGCCCAGGGGCTGGGCACGGCCCCGAGGCTGCCAGAGCTGCAGGAGTGTTTCCACATAGCTCTCAGGGACCTGGTGGGATTCTTGGGTTGTCCTGTGGAGGATCAGATCCTCGAGCATCCCTTCCCACTCGGGCGTTTCTGTGATTCCTCAGACCCGAATTAACGCTGGATCTCCGATAGGTGAAAAGCACCAAAGCCCCTCAGCAAGGGCTGGTTGGCGGCGTGGAGCAGCCGCCTGCCAGGCTGCGCTGCGGCTGGGCAGGGACGGGCAGAGGCCGTGGCTGCTGGCACCAGGGGCTGTCCCCTCAGCGCGGGGCCGCGCCGGCCGCCCGGGTCCCCTCAGCGGCGGGCAGGGCTCGGCCGC
>VZRX01017013.1:42656-96464 GCA_013398075.1 Notiomystis cincta
GGACGTGATGCCCGAGCGGGAGATGAAGGTGAGGCACGGGGAGAGCGGGGGTGCGAGGGGGCGGCCCGCCGGGAGAAGGGCTGGCAGGCGGTTTGGCTGGGGCCGGGGGGCCTTGGCTTGGAGCCGGAGGGGAACGGGGCTCGGAGAAGGCTCGGCCTGGGCTGCGAGAGGTGGTGGGTTCTGGGGGAAGCTTGGTTGGGACCGTGGGGCTGACAGACCGCGGGGTGGGCTCAGGGCACGGCGGGGCATTTTGAGACATCCTTGCGGTGTTTGTGACACAGAATCTCAGGATGGGTCAGCTGGTCAAACCTCCCTGCTCCGGCCGGGCACAGGAGCGCGTCCAGGTGTGTCTGGAATGTCTCCAGTGAGGGACACTCCACACCATTTCTGGGCAATCTTTAGGACTTTCCGGTACTATAATACTTTCCAGCATAGTGTGTTACAAGCCTGTGGGGTGCAGGAGGGAAGGCTGGCATGGCCTTGGTGTAGAGGGGGTGTTTAATGCCTGGGGAGAGAATCACAGAACGGTTTGGGTTGGAAGGAATCGTAAAGCTCCTCTCATTCCAACCCGTGCCACAGCCAGGGACGTTTTTCACCAGACCAGGTTGCTCCAAGTCTCATCCAGCCTGGCTTCGAGCATTTTCAGGGGTGGAGAGCTGTAGGAACTTTGTTTTGGAAGAAGAATGATGCGTTTCTAAATCCTCCTGTCAGCATGCCTTGTGCTGGGACTCTCCTGCTTAGGGGAGCAGCATGTGTGGCTGTGGGGCTGGAATTTTGCTGTGTGGTGCCAGCCTAGCCCTTTGTTCAGTCTTGTTCCATCTTTTCTTTATTCCCTTCTCTTTTCCTCTTGCATCCCTTGGCTGGTTTTGGTGTGCTCCTGAGGAGGTCAGGTGTCTCAGGCAGATTCAGCTCCTGCAGATTTTATGAACACAGGCACTGGATACAGGAGAGATTTAGTGGGGGGAAAAAAGATCCCTGTCTTTCATAGATGAGACAGAAAACAGGACAGAAAATGTGATGGAGTGGCCAGAGACTGCCTGGGTGTGTGGCAGGGATTTGCAGCTCTCATGGAGAGGCTCCTCCACTTACTGTTTTCAAGAAGCCAAAGTAAACTGTTCCTCTCAGGCAGCTTCCCAACTCTCTCAAACAGGATTTTCAGTTCAGAGCACTGAAGAAGGTTCGCATCTTTGATACTCCTGATGATCTTCCCAAAGAGCGCTCCAGCCTCCTGGCAGTGTCCAACAAGTATGGGCTGGTCTTTGCTGGTGGAGGGACCAGCCTGCAGATCTTCCACACCAAAGATCTTCTCATGCAGAAACAGCCAGGAGAAGATCCCAATAAAATTGGTAAGACACACTTAAATCCCATGGTTTTGGCAGAGACAGGTTTATGTGGGATTTAGGAGTGGAGCTCTTGGCTTCTGATACATGTTACAGTCCATTTGAATTGCCACAGTTTCTTTTGTGTGGGAAGGCAGGTTGGTGGCCATTCTTTGCTGGGTTGGTGGCCATTCTTTGAGCTGTGAAGCTGTGCATGTGTCAAGGATGTGAGTGAGTGGAGGGACAGAGTTCTCACACTGAGTTACCCACTCTGACTAAATGACTGTCCAGGAGAGAGGAAGCAACCACTGTTCCACCACCTAAGTGCAAAATGGTTGTCACTCTCCTTAGTAACTGTTCCACTCTGTACACACAGGTAAAGTCAAAAATCTTTCCACTTATTATTACTCAGGTTACTGAGGAAGGAAAGTGGCATCTTCTTTTCTTGGGAATTTGACAACTCTCAGAATTGTATTGATAGAGATGAAGGGATTTGCTTTCATTCAGTTTTTCTACATGTTACCTTTGATAGCTGCTGTTAATGGGGCTGAGGATTATTGCATGAATTTGTCTTACAAGAACAATTCTTACCATTTAAATTTATCCCCTTCACTCCATCTTCCTTTCTTTTTGTGTTTGAAGTGGAGAATATTCAGAGTACTGTGGTTCCCATGAAGTTTCCTATGCAGCACCTGGCTCTGAGCTGTGACAGTCTCACCCTGTCTGTCTGTATGATGTCCAACGAGGTCGGGTCCCTCGTCAGCTTTTTTGATGTCCGCACGTTCCTAAATCAGGTACACATTCCTAAATCAGGTACACATTCCTAAATCAGGTACACATTCCTAAATCATGTGCCAAGTGGGTTTGGCTTTGGTTTGTGTTTTTTTTTTCTGAATACAGCAGAGGAGAGGCATATCTAGGGTGAGATTTTGGGTCTCTGTGAGGGTTGTCTTGTAGAGGAGTTGTTCAGTAAACTCAAAATCTCCTTGTTCTTATTGTCATTAATATATAGGTAGGTCAAAACTGCTTTAAACTATGACTTCAGGAGAGTTTGGTTTTGTGCTTCACTTTGACTGTCTCATGTATTTGTCTTTCCTAAAAGGCAAAACAGCAGAAACATGCATTTGCTTATCACAAACTGGCCAAGGACTCAGGAAGTGCAGCCATGGTCAACGACCTGAAGTGGAGCCCTGCCAGTCCCACCATGGTGGCCATCTGTCTGTCCGATGGCAGCATCTCTGTCCTGCAGGTCACAGACACTGTGAAGGTCTATGCCACGCTCCCATCCTCTGCTGCTGTCACATCTGGTGAGTGGCAGCCTCAGAGGACGCTCAGAATGTTGGACACTGAAGAGCAGACACAGATTGAGAGGTGTATAAACACAGGCTGCTTGTCTCAGGAGGAGGTTTCTTAAAATTCTTCACAAAAAGGAAGGGTTTAAATTCGTGGAGACTCAGAAAATGTGTTGCAATGGAATTACTCTTTCCCAGTTGATTGCAGCAGCTGAGTCTTGAGTTATCAAATATGCCCACCTGTGGTTTGGGCTGTCTCAGGCTTGACTCCTTTCCAGGAAAACATGCAAATAAGCATCATCACCTGTTGGGTTTTGACCTGTGTAGTCTTGCCTTCTCCGTGACTGGATGACGCCTTGTTTGATTCAGATTCATGATTTTTTTGCAGTGGAAAAAAATAGCACTTATAATTTATTGGTCCTGTTTTTCTGGGGCCTTGTAACTCTCCAGTTCTTTAGAGCTAATGAAATGATCTTTTTTCTTTTTTTCCCCTAGTGTGTTGGAGCCCAAAGGGAAAACAACTGGCTGCAGGGAGGCAAAATGGCACCGTGGTGCAGTACTTGCCTGTAAGTATTGGTGGTGTTAAGGCCTTATGTCTTTTCAGAAGTTTGAAATATGATATTTTGTTGGGTTTGGTTTTTTGGGTTTTTGTTTTGGTTTTTTTTTTTCATTTGGTTGATTGGTTTTTGTATCACAAACGACAGAATTTGGTTACATGGTGTGAGCCATGTGATGCTTCAGTCATAATCAAGTGTCTTAGGCCAGTATTTGGTTTAGTTTAAGGTTTGCACTGGTCACTGAAAAGTCAGGATTTCAGAGTAGCCCATGATGAGTGTTAAAGAATGGATGAGTTGCTCTAAACCAATTCTCTGGGCTTTCCACAAAACTTGCAACTGGTTTGTTTGTTGCCTTTTCTGTGTGCTTAAGAGTTGTTTTATTTGCAGAATCTGCAGGAGAAGAAGGTAATCCCTTGTCCTCCCTTTTATGACTCAGACAATCCTGTTAAAGGTACATCTTTTTATTACTTTTTAACTTGTTTTCTCTTTTTAAAGTATTTTACTCATTCTTCCCTGTCTTTAGTTATAGCAGTTATACTGGTTGTGTAATTACAGTGTGATTTTCTGTGATTCTTAAGCTTGGTAGTTTAGGAGTTAGTTGCCATTTGTTTGTTGCCATTTTAATTTCCCTCTGTGTGCTGTGCCCAGTTAAAATCAACAAAGAAGTATTATTACCAAGCATTTCTGGCTGAGGTATTTGCTTTCTCTTTCAGTTTTGGATGTACTTTGGATTGGCACATACGTCTTCACCATCGTGTATGCAGAGGCTAATGGGACACTGGAAATGTCTCCACAAGTGGTCATAGCCATATTGCCTGTAAGTGCCAGCAGTCACAGTGTCTGTGACTGACTTGTTCCTTACAATTGCTTTTATTATTGATGTTGGCACCACGTAGAATTTGAGTTTGGTACTGCTGTAAGTCGTGGGTTTGAGGCTGGGGGGGATTGAGTGGTGGAAGTAGGATCCACCTGAAAATCAGTGAGTGATCTGTTCTCTGCTGAGATCAAATGGTATTATTGGAGTGCCCTGATGCTGTCAAATTTAAGGGAGATTACTTGGTTTCTGCATTGGAAAGTAAATTATCAATGTTGGCCTTACAGAAAAAGGAAGAGAAGCGACCAGAGAAGTTTGTGAATTTCATGGAGCCGTGCTACACGAGCTGCACTGAGAGACAGCATCATTACTTCCTCAATTTCGTTGAGGAATGGTGAGTGGCAGGAATCATGGCAAGGTCTTTCCCTTGGAATGCATGTCTGAGTGGTCAGTGCTTCTCCATAGATTGTGTTCCTCCTTTTTATAGACCTTGCACTGGACTGTAATGTTAATTTTAACCTGTTTGTGTCCGTGCTTACAGGGATCTAGTTCTGGCAGCTTCAGCAGCTTCCACAGAAGTCAGCATTCTTGCCAGGCAGGGGGATCAGGTAATGTTTTTATTCCATTTGTGGAATATATTTTGTGTTGCTTGTGTGCAAATGTCCATTTTCTTTCCCTAAGCATAACCTATATAAGATCAGGAATAAAATGAGATGGTGATTTTTCTACGACATCCCAAAACTAAACAAGCTTTTTAGTTGTACAGAATCTTAAGATAATTCTTAGATGAACAAGAGAGGTGTGTTGTGAACCAAGTTCCAGAAGCCTGTTTTTCATTATTCACTTGGCAGTCTCAAAATTTGGTCAAACTCACTATAATAAAGGGATTGATGTGAGGTCATCAGCTGACATTAAGCATTAAAAATGTCTGACCTCTGACATGCAGTGATACATGAGAAGTCACACACAAATCTGTGAAGGACCCTGATCTTTCTGGCATTTGTTAATCTGATGAATTTAAGTAGATACACTCTAGCTGATGTTTCAGCTGTTGTAGGCTGGAGTGGTGAAGAAGGCTGGTCACAGGAAAGCAGTAGTCAATATAATAACAATAATTTTACTTTTTGCAGAACTGGGAATCGTGGGTTTTGGAGGACTCAAGCAGAGCAGAACTTCCTTTGACAGATAAAAGTGATGACACTCTGCCTGTTGGTGTTGCTGTAGACTACACCAGTAACATGCCCATCATGATCAGTAAGTCTTGTTAGTCTTTCTTGTGGAGTAGTCCAAAAATCTCATTATATTTGATATTTTTGAGGGGCAGCCTTGTACTCAGAATTCTGGGAGATCATTCTGAAAGGGAGACCAGCACACCTCCTGCTGTTTTTATACCAAACCCACAGCACATGGCTTTGCTTCTGTGTAAGGATTCAGTGGCAAAGTGTTAAATACAGTTCTTTCCTGGACCTTTCAGCATCCTGGGATATGACACCAACAGGCACAGCAAACAAAGCTCCTGGGTTACATCTGTGTTGCCCAGAACTGGGATTATAATGAGTTTGAGGGAGTTGTGTTCTAACACTGGGGATTTCAGGCTGCCTGTGAGGTGTTCTTTATTCTTGTCACTTATGTCCTTTGGCAGAACTGTTTTGTATCAAGTACATTTGCAGGGATCTAAAGGAAAAGTGGGTTGGTTTCAAAGCCAGAAACAGCAAAGATTGCTGAGGTGAATGCGTAGGTTTTAATTCTGCATTAAAGCACAGGGTCTGTACTGCCTAAACCCTGCTGTGCTCTACATCTACTCAGCTGCATTATTGCTGTACCTTCTGTGCTGCCTGAAGGCTCTTCAAAGTACCTTGTCAAAGTCTGAAGCTACATCTGAGCTATTGTGTTGTATCTTAGTGAATTCTGAGAACTCTGCCTTGAAGGCCAGAGACAGATTGAAATAGAGATGCCTTCAGGCAGAGTGGAAGGTACTGCAGTCAGGAGTTCCTGAAGAGCACAGGAGGGTGCCAGTTAACTGAGACCTTTACCTGAAAGAAAACCTACAGTAGGGAATTGAGGTCAAACGTTGTACATGAATGCCAAATTGAATTTGAAGCCTTTTCTCTCTTAATCTATACAGTTACTGGATTAAGAAACCTGTCAGGACAGATTTTTTAAAGCCTGTGTTGTGCTGCCTCAGAGTTTTTAGAAAGGTTTTTGGAGAAGCTTTTTGCTAACACATTCTCTGTGTTCTGACACAAGGGTTTGGCTGCACATTAATTGGCTTTGCAGTTCGCAGCAAGTTTAGGTAGCAGAGAAACCTGATTTGTCCTGGAGCTTGTTCCCATGTGGAAACTGCCCTTCCCTAGCATGCTTTTCCTAAAGAACCTATAGTAAAGAAACTCGGCCATCCACTGCACTGCCTGACAAAAAAAGTATAATGATTATAGCAGATTTTTCCTGCACTCTAGAAGTGTTTGGTTTGGGTTTTTATGTTTAATTAAGCACAGTTAAACCATTACAGAATTTTTTTAGAAATACAGAGAGTGTTCTGGGGCCTTTAACTGTGCTGAGAATTTTTGTACTGAAGCAGACTCACAAAGCAGCTGCATAAAACACAAGCATTTTATATCAGTGGTTCAGATCATGAGGATATTTGTTTGATGTTGGCTTTCTTTAAAGTTAAAAAGCTTCCTATGTAGCAATTCTGTTTTGTACTTTATGCATATGAATGTTAATGAAGGGACAGGGCCCAATGGAATGTGAGGATTGCTGAAAGGAATGGAAGGAGGGAGCAGAGTATCAGTGAGGAAAAAGGACTGCTTCAAAATCTGAAAAAGCTTGGCACAGGAATTGATGGGTGAAAGTTGGGCTTTGTCATTCAGGAGATGACATTCAATTGTCAAAATAACCCTCTTATGAAACATGAAGTCAGGAACAGAAAGGAATACAAAAGGAAAAAAGACAGGGAGCCGAGCATTGACGGAGAAGCGAGGGAACAAAGATGCAAATGAAAGGAAGAAGGGAGAAATGTAAGAAATATTGTGTGAAGAAAGTCACATGCAGGTGACAATTCCAGTAGGAACAGAATAGGAAGCTTTGACTGCAGAACTTATATGTGTGTTCTCTGGCAGGTGATGAGAAGATCCTTGCTCCAGCTCCAGTTCTGATCCTGCTCTCTACAGATGGTGTGCTCTGCCCATTTTACATGATCAACCAAAACCCAGGGGTCAGGTCACTTATTGTGACCCCAGAGCCACTGCAGCTGGTAGGGGAGAGAGTTCCAAAGTCATCAGGTAAGTGCTCCAGTGGGTTAGGGAACACTTGGATTTGTGGATCTTTGTCATACTGATCTGTCAGTTCAGTAGTCAGACACATGTGGTCACAGAAAACATATTTTTTTTCTTGATAATGGTGAGCAGTTCTTGGGTGTTTTAATCTCCCAGGACTGTTCTGTCTTTTGTGCATCAGTGTGAAATTATCTAGTCCTGTTCACCAAATCACAGAATCATTTCATTTGGAAAAGACCTCTAAGATCATCGAGTCCAGCCTTTAAAACTGTTTGTTTTAACAGTTCTCAAGCACTTTGCAGGCTGTTCATTTAGACATTCTTGTGCCATCAGCCTTTGCAGAACAGGGCTAAAGCAGTTTTAGGAGGCTCTTTCCCCAGCTTTGAGTGTGGCCTGCACACTTCAGAGATGGTTTTCCTGCACAATTTTGCCACATGAGGTCATGATACGAACTAAGGTGTTTGGCTGCAGCAAAATCCTATTTAAACAACATCCGATTTAAATCCTATTTAAAGCTTTCTTCAGCACTGTGAAAATTGTATCAGCAGGTAAAGAGAAGTAGTTTTGTTTGAGTTATAGATGTATTGCCCTGTGTAGTGTGATGTAGGCAGGTAACATGATTGTTTTGCTTGTCTGCATGCACGGAGAAATAATTGCAAATGCACCATTTTCTTCCCTGTGCCCAAATTTGCTTCTCCTTCCCCAGCCAGAATGCTGCTGTTTGGCAGCCTGCCTCCATGCAGTTCTGGCTAACTTGTGTGCTGACTGCCTATTTTATTTGAGATGGCAGGAACCTCATCAAAATCAATGGAGGAAGGTGAAGCCTTTTCACAGGAAACTGCAGACAACATTAATCTGAACAGATTGTCGTATTGATTGTGACTGTACAGTTTGTGTAGCACTTGCTGGGTTTGGGGACTGCAAGCCCAGCTCTGCCATCACTCTTCCTCACTGTCCAGTGAGAGAAGCAGTGCTGAGCTGTTCCCATCAAATAGATTTGGCCTTGCAATGCTTTCTGCCATTAGTCAGTGCAGCCAAATGAGCCTCCTCCTTTCCCACTTGTCTTTCTGCAGGAAGTACTGCCACAAGTCCAACCACTCCCGCGACTTCTCTAAAGCCTGACACAGTACCTGGTGTTGCTCCTGCTGTTCCCACCTCAAGCCAGCCTCCAGCAGGGAGTGGAGCAGCTGTTTTTTCCTTCATGCCTCCAGCTGTGAAGACTCCTGGCTCCACAGGCAGTGATCATCCACCATATTCCTTTGCCACTGATGCCTCCAAGCAAGCCCAGACTCCTGCTCTGACTGCAGCAGCAACGTTCTCTTTCTCCTCTGCTTCTTCCAAGGCATCTGTGACTCCTGCTTCTGTAGGCAGCACTACAACAGCTGCTGCCACCTCCTTTCCTTTTGGGTCCATGAACTTTAAACCAGCTGCAGACAGCTCATCTGGGCCATCGCTCTCCACAGCACCTGCTGCACAGAAGTCCTCTTTTGCACCTTCAGCTTCTTCAGTCAAAGTGAACCTCAATGAGAAGTAAATAGATTCAGTAGTGAATGTAGGGGCTGGAGACTTGTTAAACTGCTGCAGGCATGGATAATGTATGGTAGTTCTGAAGATGGGGTCTGGTACTAATCAAGGGACAATGCCAAAAATCTAGACTGATAAATTGCCAGAGACTTAGGGGTTTTTTTTGTCTTTGTTTCATAGGCATCAAATACTGATTCCATGCTTTGTGTTGATGCAAATCATGGCTGAAGACTGCTGGGAAATCCCTTCTGTCTGGGACTGGTTTAGTGGGGTGGTGGTAGTACAAGTTTCTTACTCCCAGCCTGAGAGGAAGCTGGAGCCACAGCTGATGGATTGCTTTGGCACTGTGTTCAGCAGAGAAGGTGCCAGACCTTTGGTTCTGTTCTTAAATGGGCACTTGCTCACTGAGCACAGGATCTGGAATCTTCAAAGCTTGTTCACACTAACTGAAAAAAAACTAATATTGATTAGAAACTATGCAAAATGGGTTTGAGTGAGTGAGCTCAGATGTCATATACTCACTCCTCCCTCCAACTCCCGAGACTTGCTCTCTATTTTTAGAAAAAGGCATTTAAAACACAGAGGTATGTTAATTGGAGCTGCTTTTTAAGGAGAAGAACTTTCATATAAATGCATCATAAGAAATTTCTGGTGGTTCAAATGATTATTTTTTAATTAGAAAAATCTTTACTACACCAGGATCTGATGGGAGCTCTTACAGCTTTTTATATTTTGTGTATAAAGCAAATGATACACCAGTGAATTGGCTGAATATTTAAATTGGCTGCCTTGAGGAGCTGAGTTTGCAAGTGAATAGAAATTCATATTTTCTAGCAGAATTTCTGTTTGAGCCTTACTCTGAGGATACCAAAGGGCAGCTCAGATTTCTTGCAGTTGGAACAAAATGGTGCATTTGAAGCAGGGTAGTACTTTTTGCTGGCGTTTAGCTTTTGCTCACTGGTGGATCTAAGATAGAAGTCTTTGTGGTTCCATGTATTTAGAAATTATCCAGAATGGCTCCTTCCCACTATCTCCAGGAGCTACACTTGTGATTTTGTATCTGGAGCCTGAGTTGTTGCTGCTCCCAGGGGATGCTCATTCATTCACTCATTCATTCACTCATTCCTTTATTCATTCTGTTGCAGGTTCAGTGCTGTAGACACCTCTTCTCCCACGAGCAGCAGTGGTCAATGCACTTCCACGATGTTTTCCTTCTCAACCAGTTCCAAAACTGCTCCTGGAGGTTCTCTGAGCCAATCCACACCCATTGCAGCCCCTCCTACCACACCACTGAAGACTTCATCCCCTCTGCCTGCCACGGGTAGGAGTCTGACCCCTATTGTTGAGAATAATGCATTATAAAAAACGTTCTAGAAGTTGTAGGACACAGTGAGCATCATTTGGCTTCTTGCTTGTTTTTCCTGCTGCTTTTCCTGCTCTAGAGGTCTTCCTGGCTGGCACACCAACATGATGTGAATGACTTAGTCTTGAAACTGAGCATTTTTTCCATTTGTGCTCTTCATTTCTCAGAGAGCCATATGCAAAGTAGTTATATTCAGCTGCTTAAGTTCACCCAGAAGTTCTGGCTCTGATTTTGAGTGCTCTGATTATGAATGTTCCTGGGCAGACACATAAATTGGTGCTTTCTCTTCCATCTGCATTCACTAGAGTTCAAAGTAGTCACAGGGAAGTTGGAAGGAAGAGAAAAGGCACCTGAGGGAGGTGTGTTCTTGCATTGGGGACCATAGCACCGCTGCTTTTGGATTTCATAGTGGTGATTGTTTCTGATCACAGCTTGTTTCCTCAAGCTTTGTATAAGTTTGTACACTACTGTTGTTCTTATTAAATTCCAGTGGCACGTCCTGCTCAAAATACTCCTTCAGCTCCCTTGGTACAGAAGTCACCCAAAATCACCCCGTCAGCAGCAAAGCCAAGCTCTGCTCAGGTAACAGGACTTGACTGTGTTCTCTGGAGGATGAGTGTTTGGCATGGCCCACAAATTGCTTAGAATCCCTTGGACTGAACAAGTGTTCTTAGGTCAAAGAATTAGCTAACTTTTGATTTTAAAGTGGTAGCAAATCTGTGGTTCTAAACAATGTTCTCTGTCTTTCGAGAGCTGTATTTTGACCTATGCTGTTAAAATCAATGTCTGGTATCTGAATGGAGTTTCTAACATCGGGCCTTTTTTGATATTCTAAGCTCCCTGTTGCAATGGATATATCCTTAATATTGGTTTTGGTTTTGTCTTTTTTTTTTTTTCCCAGGGCAAATCAGCACTCCCCAGCACAGCTGTAGAGAAACAGACCCACCAGTGGAAGGAGTCAGACCCTGTCATAGCAGGAATCAGAGAAGAGGTGAGATTTTCGAGCAGTTTTCTTCATGATGCCACCCAGACATTTCACTTCAGTTGTGTTCTGATGCTGCCTGTAAATAGTTTAGGAACCAGAATGGAAAGTGTTCCTAAGATAATCAGCCTGGTTTATAGTTGCTATTTGTGTGTCCTGTTCAGTCATCTTCACTGTGCTGAGAAGATGGAGTATTCTTTCCTGTTAACATTCAAGAATGTCCTGTTTTGGCTGCAAAGTGTTTATGGTTTAGTTGAGGGAAGAGCTGAGACATTTGTTCCAGACCTTGCTGTGTTTTCAGTGGCTGATCTTCCTTCTGCCTGACTTTGCAGATTGCACATTTCCAGAAGGAGATGGAGGAGCTGAAGGCCCGGACTTCCAAAGCCTGTTTCCAGGTCGGAACTCCAGAGGAAATGAAGATGTTGCGAACAGAGTCGGATGATCTTCACACTTTCCTCTTGGAAATTAAAGAGACAACAGAGGTGAGCAGAGTATCATCAGGTGAGGAGGAGTCACTGCTGGTCCAGTTTGATGTTCCTCTTTAGCCTGCTACAGCTGAGCTGCTGTATTAATAAGGGGGTTTTTTTTGCCTTTGTACTTTCAGGCAGATGCTTGCAGAAGCCCTTGTGCTATAGATGGCAATGGAAAATGTTACTTTGAACCTTGTCCCATCTATTCTATTTCTCTTTGCAGTCACTTCATGGAGATATCAGTATTCTGAAGACAACCTTGCTGGAGGGGTTTGCAGGGGTAGAAGAGGCTAAAGAACAGAACGAACAGAATCGTAGCTCGGGGTATTTACACTTGCTCTACAAGAAACCTTTGGATCCCAAGAGCGAAGCACAGCTTCAGGTATGAATCACGTCAGCCAACTTCTGATAGAGAGTTTTAAACAAAATAAAACTTAGGCTTGTATGTGCAAGTGCACAGAATTGTTGTTCTGCCCTAAGTATTTGCTGTTTCAACATAGTCTAGTAAAGGTGTGGCGAGCTTTGTTTTCCATGAGTTTGCAAGAGATGCTGAAATCCTCTCCTGAGGCTCCTCTCTGTTTTGCCATTTGCAGTGATGATTCAAAACTTCTTCTGAAGGGATGTAGTTCACCTGAGATCCAAGTCTATTCTAATCTTAGAATGTGACTCTTGACATCCTGTTCCTTCTCAGCCTGTAGTGTTTGCTCAGGGATTTCAGTTAAAAGAATGTTGGGGTTTTTTCTACACTTTATAGAAGAGTTCTTGGAATTATTTTTATCTTCAGCAAGCGCCTTATGGAACAATTTGATGATTTATTATGACTTACACAATCGTGTGGTTAATTTCATGGATGGTGGAGCATAAAGCTTAATGATATTCTAAAAGCTGGGGCACAAAGGAAAATAACCAGCAGTACATAAAGAGGCTTTCAAAGACAAGAAAGAAAGTAGGGGAGAAGCACTTTTTGTTACAGCTCTGGTGATGAGGGCTATTTAACCCTAAGCAAAATAGAGTGAATGTGCCCTACAAATGATACTTGGTCTTTTATACACTGATAAGTTCCCCTCAAGAGGTTTGACTGGCAGGCTGAAGGCATAATTGAATGTCATCTTTGTGGCAGTAGGTATCAACACCATGCATGAAGTTCTTAGGAATCAGCTGACACAAAGTAATTTGTTTTAGATCCGATCTCTAATCTTCACCTGGATTCTGTTGATTGATTCACAGTCTTAATTGCATGCCTGCTTTGATGTCCAGCATGTCTCTGTGACATTTAAAGCTTATGCTTTCAGAGAGATGATAATCTTGAAGTATGTGTTTCACTGCATAGAGAAAGGACCATGAGGAAAGAATAACACAGTGGGAGAGAAGTGGAAGTGGATTGGAATGGAAGGAGAGAACTTTTTGGGTCATCTTGGTGAAAGTTTGCTTTGAGAAAGCTCTGTGTTGACTCTTATATTTTGCTCAGTCTTCATCATCCTCATTCTCCTTGGTGAGAAAAGCTCTTTTAGTCAGCTTTGTCAAGACCCTGAGACTTTTCTTATGTCCAGCTGTATCAGTTTGGTATCCAGAGAGTTGCTGCCATACAGGTGCTGGAGAGAGGAAACCTGGACTTGGCACTGTTTAACACTAAGCCCACAGCAGGACTGGATTTGCTTTCAGGTTGAGGATGTCCCACTAGAATTTCATGCTGTATATTGAAAGCATTTGCAGTGGAATTTTTCCCAAGCTGTGTTCCTTGGCTGCTTCATCGTGTTTAGGTGAACATTCTGTTGAGATGAGCTGAAACCAAGTGCAGTTCTCATTTCCATTTTTCAAGGTTGGAGTTCAAGCCATGGCCATGCCATGCCAGGCAGGAGGGATCACAGGAGTGAGACTGAGCTCTGGGTTTGTTTAGGGAGCAGAA
Source organism: Notiomystis cincta (assembly GCA_013398075.1). Lineage (NCBI taxonomy): Eukaryota > Metazoa > Chordata > Aves > Passeriformes > Notiomystidae > Notiomystis > Notiomystis cincta. Next base: position 56,159 of record VZRX01017013.1, read on the forward strand.
CTTGGGGCCAGAGGTCTCTGGCTTAGCTGCTGCAGTTGTGCAACTGCGTGGTCATGAATAAGTCACTTTACTCTCTGTCCCTGTTTTTTATTTATTTTTATTTTCCTACCTATAAAAGTCAAATTAATTCCTTGCCTTAATGTGGGAGGTGTGAGCATTTGTGAGTGCCTTCATGAATCATAGTCTGTGAATGCTAATATTCTGGAGCCGTGTGAGTAGCCTGCAAAGCTTTGATCACTTATAATTGTTAGAAGTTTCAATGTTGTAAGGTGGGAGCAAATGACTCATGTTTTTTAAGTGGCATTTGAAATAAGGATTGTTTTGTATAATGCCTGATGTTTGTAAAACCCTTTTTGTAAAGACCTGGCAGTATTTTGCAAATATTATGGACAGTATTATTTTTAGTTGAGAGCTGAGGTAAAATGTCCAGGCCAAACCCTGTGTGTACCCCATTGATTGTTACATAAATTTTCACCACGTTGGGTTCTGCTGTGCTGATAAAACTTTCCAGGTAGAAATATGGGCAAATGCTCTATGGCTTGGACTGAATGAGCTGAAAGATTGTTCATCTTCTTCAACTGAAACTGAGATTTCTGAAGTGAATTAGAAATTCATTTTATTTTGCATGGCAGGAAATCCGGCGCTTGCACCAGTACGTGAAGTTTGCTGTTCAGGATGTGAACGACGTTCTGGATTTGGAGTGGGACCGGCACCTGGAACAGAAGAGAAAGCAGAAGTAAGTGATGGAGACTGGAGTACAGAACTGCTGCAAAGAACACATCAGTGAACTGGGAATAGTCTTTGATCAACAGACCTTCTTCTGTTTAACAGTGCAATCTTTTCTGAGGGATCTGGGAGTAAATCTTGGCAAAGACACCTAATGGGTGTCATAATAGGTTCAGACCCTCTGGCTTCATACACATTACAAGTTTGTTGTGTCTCTGTGTGCAGTGCAAATACTGCTTATAGAAAAAAAAAAACCAAACTGTAAGCTTTGTAGAAGTTCATTGATGGCAGCTAATGAAACCTTTCTAATAGATAAAAATTGTGAAGCAGATGAGCTAAATGAATAAACTGTCAGTATATTCAAAGGAGAAATATGTATTTGAGATGAACTGAACTGCTCTGGTGTTTGACCTCCTTGAGTTTCAGTAGCCAGAACCACTGAACTGTTGGTGTTTGCCTGCTGCCTGTGACCCAGAGGCACAGAATGATCCTTCTCCCTGTCTCTTGATCTGATCTCTGCAGGCGCCTGATAGTCCCCGAGCGAGAGACTTTGTTCAACACGCTGGCAAATAACCGGGAGATCATCAACCAGCAGAGGAAGAGGCTGAACCACCTGGTGAACAGCCTGCAGCAGCTCCGCCTCTACAACCAGACTTCTCAGTGGAGTGTTCCCAGTGATACACCTCTAAACAGTGCTCAGAGGTATGTGGAGTGTGAATTCCCCCTTCTCTCTTGCCTCCAGCGAGGGTGCATCCTCCAGGGAATGATGTTTTGTGGGCTTGGTATAGGAGGACAGGATGTCCTAAAGATTATACTAAACCATGCCCAGGTAATACAGCAGCTCATTGGTTGTGTTCTGGGACAGTGTTTGATGCTTAGCAGAAATTTCCCCTAAAAGTTTTAAGGGGTTTCATACTAAATGGGATAATAGAGCCTCCAGGCTGAGATACTGCTGATTGTCTGTCTGACTTCAGGGAAGAAATAAAGGCTCTTGAAATTCCTGAGATAGTTAAAGATGCATCACACAGTATCTAGAGGAGCCAGTTGTTCTTCCAGATATGTCAGTGGTTCTAGTGGCTACTTTGGCCTGATTTTGTTCGTGCTTTGGTTGATTTCTTTCTGCTGCTGATGCTTTTTCAATGCTCTGCTTTGTCCCAGTTTTGACAGTGACCTTGAAAGTCTGCGCAACGATTTGATGAAAACTACTTTGAAATCACATGCCAAACCTCTGCCCAAAGCACCTGGTAATTTATTCCTTCTTCCTGGCATTCACACTATAAATGTGAATTACCTCTTTTTTTTTTTTTTTTTTGACTTGCAGTTTGATTATAGACTAATAACTGTCTTCCATTTTCCAGCTAAGTTATCTCCAGTGAAGCAGGCTCAGTTGAGGAATTTTCTAGCCAAGAGGAAAACTCCACCAGTTAGGTCTACAGCTCCAGGTAAACCTTTAGTTGCCATAGAAGTCTGAAATGCTTTCCAGGAAGGTGATTTACCTGCTGTAGGACTGAGACCTGAAATTTTTGACTTCTTAACCCCTGCTTTTCCTTTTCTGTTCTCCCATCTGCTCTCAGGAGGACTTGCCTTCAGTTACTGTCTGGTTGAATGTTGCCTTTCCAGACAGTTAAGAAGTCAAATCCTATCAATCCAGGATTAAAACAAGCCAATAGGAGAGTATCCTAAAACAGGGTGCATTTTTTTTGGCTGGTACACTGAATTTTGGTTTTGATATTGCAGCAAGTTTGTCCCGATCTGCCTTCTTGTCCACGAGATATTATGAAGATTTGGATGAAGTCAGCTCAACATCCTCAGTTTCCCAGTCACTGGAGAATGATGATTCACAAGCAGTGGACCAGGAAGAAGAGGCTGCCCCAGTCCAAGTCCCTCGTCATGCTCCTGTGGTCCGAACTCCCTCAATCCAGCCTGGTTTGATGGCTCAGTCTCCATCCTTTGGGAAACAGCACCTCTCCCTGGGTACTTTGTGTGAGTTGTGTTTGCAGTGTTTCTTCTCAGTGTGGTCTTGTGGGTAGCTCTAACTACTGTGTTATCCACTGCCAGTGCTTCAGGCCTTGGAGAAATGAGATTGCAGGATACAGATTTACATTGCCAAGTTCCCAGGAGCAGTAACAGAGTGGCTTTGTAACCTCATGAACTTGAGCTAAAAACACTAAAACACCTTGACTCACTGATGGTGTTTTTGTGATAGCCTGGTTCTTTCAGATTGCAGTGACCTAAGATACTGCCCAAATTGACTAAGAAACTGGAGTACTACTGCATTTGGTTGATGTGGCCAAGGTTAGGAGTTCTGAGCCCAGCAAATCTCAGAAAGAACTGCATTTGCATACACTCAGTTTTCCTTGTGCAAGAGAGGTTTCTTTAATCTCTGCAGCCAGAGAGAAAAATAAGGTGTCAGCAGAAGTGTCTGTAGCAGCAAGCTAAAAGTCCTCTAATGCACTGAAAGGACATCTATTGAGACTTACTAAATTCCTTGGGATATACCAAAACTGCCAGGGACAGATTGTGTTGATTGTTTGAATGACCTGCACATCAGTCTTGTCAGAAGGAAGCTGTGTACTTAGAGGAACTGCAGTTCAGCAAAGGCTTTGAAAGACTCCCTGATTTGTAGAGAAACAGTGAACTAATACTTTTGTTAATTTGTTTTTTTTCTAGTGCCTACCTCTTCAAACAGAATCATCCCACAAGGGGCAGACAGTACAATGCTTGCAACAAAGACTGTGAAGCACGGGGCCCCTGCTCCCACTGTCACTGTTCCAGCACCACAAGCAGCTGCTGCTGCAGCTCTGCAGAGGCAGATGGCTGCTAACCAGTCCCCAGGTAAAAGGATGGCTAATTGCCCAAGTGACCTCTGAGCAGCTGAATGGGGCTTTCACAGGGATTTAGTGCTCTCAGAGGAGGAGATCATCAAACAAAATGCAGAGTACATCTGTAGTTGTTGCACCTCTGAGCTATCCAGTGTTCCTTTGTCTTCCTTTTTCCTGTAAGCAGCTAGTACAAAACACTTGAGAAACTCCCATTTCAGTTACAGCAGATATTACAGTGTAGGTAAGAGAGAGTTCATAAGAACAATTAGATTTGGTCAGCAAACAACAAAAAATTGTATAGATTTCTATATAGATAAACTATATAGATTACTGCCTACTTCTTCTGTCCCTTCATGAAGTCTGAGGTTCCAAATGTTTTGGGCCAGGTACACTATATATGTTCTAGAATCTTGGTTGGATCTTTTTGGAATTATTCAGGCCATATTGAATGAAATTCAATGCTTCGTATGAAGTTTGCCTTTACGTATTTTTTTCCTCCATTTTTTTTTCTGTTCCTTGAAGCTGTGAGCACCTCCTTGACTGAATCAACTCTGAAGAATGTTCCTCATGTGGTGAATGTTCGAGAACTCAAGTCTGGTGCATTGACTCCAGCAGTCTCTGCAGTAATAGGGTGAGTGCTGCCCTTCTTTCTGGTGGCCTTTGGTAGCATTTGCACTGGAGCATGTCTGCCAGTGGGGAGCAGTAGCAATGTTTCACTGAGCTTGGCTGTGTGAGACCTAAAGTGGGTGCATTTAGAGAAGAGTAGTGGGTTTGTGGATTGAAAGAAAGAAAGAGAAAAATCTTTCCAGGTCATTCAAGGATTTGCTAATGGCTTGTTCTGAACAAATAACAAGACCAGTATTAACCTCCTTCTCCATTTGTCTGTGAAATGCATTTATGTGCATCCTCTCCTTCTGGGATTCAGTGGTTTTACTGCTAAATGAAATTTGGACCTGATATCCCTCCAATCACTACCTCTGTTCTACCTCTTTCAGTGAGTGAAGTGCAGCCCTCTGTCACTGAGTGTGGTCTGTGACTTTAGGCTGTCCAGATGTTTTCCTTCTACTTTGTCATCCTTTGCAGAGAAGACCTTCTCTGGAGTTATGCCTCTTCCAGAGGCCAGATTCACCCCCTGAGGGAGGGAGAGCTGTGCTCTGGCTTTTCTGGAAACTTGTCTCAAATGTTTTGACATCAGAATTTTGACTGTAGGGTTGGGTGTCATTAGGGGTCAGTCACTCTGGAGCACCACCGAGCTGTAAGGCTCCTCCTCATGAGTAAATGATGAGCGTTGACTTCTGGTATTTAACCTTGAATTTGTTACCATTTCTCGTGAGTTTGCTGTAACACTTGGCTTCCCTACTCTGCATCCTGCAGACAGCAGCCAGCTCAGCTCATTCCAGAGATTTCTGTCTTATCACCAGGCTCTGTCACCAGCCTAGAGCTCAGCCTTTTCCCTGTCGTTGTGATGACCTTGAAACTGTCTTTGCTTGAAGTTCCTGCTGTTGCTTAAGATGAGGGCAGTGCATGACCAGTTCTGGGCTGGGGAGGCAAGGGCACTGCTGAAAAGTCTGTGCAAAGTTGGATTTACTGCATGAAGAGGGATAAATTCACCACATACCTCTGATTAGAAGTTCATATGGAGTTGCAAATGCTTTATCCATATAACTGTGAGCTGTATGTGCATCTCATGGAACAATTGCTGTTGTTGCATCACCACTGGCTTTCACACATTTGTGGTACTCTTCACTATGAAAGAAAAAAGGTAAAATTCTTTGATTCAGCTTTTCAAAAAGGGAACAGTCTCACAGTGGTGGCACTCAGCTGCTGACCTTGACAATTACTTCATGGTTTCTTTTGCTTTTTAATTAAGAAACAGCTTGGGCCCTTTTTGCTATTTTATTTCTTCCTCAAAGTGATAAACTGGAATGAAGAGGAGATTTGATACATCTTTTGAAAGTCAAATTTGCAGACAGCTCTACTTGGGAATTTTTTGGCTAAAAGTAGTTTTATGACCAGCAAAAGTTTCCCACCCTCTGTTTCATCAGAACTATGATGAAAAAAGTCAAAAGTACTGGCTGTGCATAGAGAAGGTTGTGAGTGAGCAATACGTAATGAGATTGGTTTTCACTTGAACTGTAGTTAAAGACTTGTCTTACTTTCAAGTAGTTTTAGACTGGCAGTATTGATTGATCTCTGTAATTTATAGAGCACCAGCCAGCTTGATATCTTGGAGGCTTTCTGCAGTCTTACTTTATAGCTGACCTCATAAAAATGTACTTTCTAAAAATTCTACCCAAATGAACCGTGCTTGCCAGTCAGATTCAGCACTAAAATGAAGAGCATTCACCCAGCAAAGTTAATTCACCAGTTTTTGCAACTTCAGACATCCTGGCTCCCTTTTGCTGCCACAGCACACTCTGCGGTTGTTAAGCAGGAGTGATTTTTCAGTTGTTATCAGTTGTTCAGTGGCCTGTGACTGGGTGTGTTGGTGGTCCCAGTCCAGTTACTAATACATAGTTTTCAGTGCAAAAAAACCCCACCCTTTCTCCAGAACTGAAGTCAAACCCAGCATTTTTACAGCGTTGTCAAGTGATCTTGAGATCAAGTCCCACCCTCTCATGAATTTCACAGACTTTGTTGTTTTTTCTTCTTTGTTCAGTATAAACTTGAAATCTACAGCTGCACCATCCCAACATCAACTTTTCCCAGTGTTAATCTTGAAGTTTTCATTGTTTGCTGTATTTCTGCTTTGGGCAGAGGGCAAATCCAGGCCTTGCAATGTGGAGAGAGAGCACTCACTGCTGCAAGGAAGGAAGGAAGGAAGGACTTTCTAGTAAAGCAGAGCTGTTTAAGGCACCAAACCATATCCAAGACCAAATGGCCATGCAAAATGTTTCATGTATGTGTCCTCTTCCTTTGGAATATGATGGAAAATTGGTGGAAATTGGCCTGCAGCTGACCAAACAGTAAATGCACTTTGGGAATCTTCATGCTTTAGCAGACAGATTTAGAGGCCCAAATTTGCTCACTGTGTGGGATTTGCAGCCTCAGCCAGAGATTGGTTATTGCCTTGGGGAACTTCTGGTCCAAGTCAAGATGGAGAGAACCTGCCTGGGTAAGAAAGCTGGGCTTTGCCACCTGGAGAATGTGATCACAGTTGAATTTAAGCTTCTGAAATCTGGTATCTGAACCTTGTGGGCCCAGACTTGAGGAGATGCTAAATCTGGTTGGCAGTGCCCAAGTTACAGTGATGTGGTGTGTTAGTGCCCCACAGTGCCACGGTCAGATGGTGCACCCCATGAGATGCTGCTATTCTGCAGCAATTGTCTGGAGTTTTTTATTTCATGGTCAAAAATACCAAACCTATAATGCAGAATACAGGTTAATTTTCTCATAATTCTCAGCATGACTCTGTCAGTGTTTATAGTACACTTCAAAGACAGGAAATGCTCCCTCCACCCCCTCCCAACTTTGTCTCCTTACTCAGCATTTCTAAGCATTACATGTACGTGTCTGGACTCCACATTATAAAGGAAGCTGCTTAAATTTGTTATCCACTAGGCATAAAATTGTAATCCCCTTACCTGCTGATTTTTCATCAGCTCCCTGTAAAATAGAAAGCTCTGACTCTCTTCAGAGACAAGAGTGTCTGGAGAAGACTTGATCGTTTAAGTGTAGAGATTTAAACACATTTACAGACTTCCTTTGTTAAATGTGGCTGATTCATTTAAGAGGTTTATTCTCTAATCAGATTTGTTCATTTGGAGTTGTGTGTGGAATCTTTAATAGCAGCTGTTGTTCAAGGCTTCTGGGAGCTGTGCTTTTTGAGAGGAGAGGAAATCCTCTTTCAGACTAGTTATTCATATAATTGTTTGATTTTTCTTTTTTAAGATCATCTGTACCTCACTCTGCAGCCCAGGCAGTCCATCAAGTTCTGGCAACTGTTGCTACAAATCAAGCTAAACAGGTATCTTGATACAGAACCCTTTCCTTGTGCAATACTGGACCTGGGCGTGCTCAGCAGAGTTTGGGGGTTTAATTTTCATGGCTTGCCCTGCATCCTTGACAACCCATTTCTGTATCTGTGACCTCAGCAGTGTGATGCCAGACATATCTATGTTATGTCTTGCCTTTTCTCACTTCTGAAGATGTGCAGCTTTCTAATGGCACCAGCCTTGCTGAAGTGAGGGTTGCAGTTAACAGCAAAGGAAGCTGTTTCAGGTGGATACAACTAAATTTCACACCAAAAAAAAAAAGTTAAAGGCAATCAAGGGAGAGAGTTCTTTACTTACCCTGTTATTCTACTGAAAACGTTGCTTAATGGTTGACAAGCTGCTGGGTTTTTTATGTGTACATCAAAAAAACAATCAGTGCAGCTGTCTGTGCCCTCTGGAATCATTGAGTGCTGCCCATGGAGGCTTGCTGACCTGTTGAAAAGGTTGAGGACTGACCCTGTATTTAAGTGTCAAGACATAATGGGCCCGAGATTGCAGAGCTCTTCTAAGTGCTTCAACCACCTGCCTCTATTTCATTCTTAAGTCACTGCATGACACTGATAATACCAATCCAATGTCAGAAGGACCTTTGGTAATGGGCAGACTGCACTGACCTGAAGTGGTGCTGTGTTTTCAGACACCTCTGACAAGCTCCATGAAGGTCCAGACTCCACCTTCCTCTGTGTGTGCACCCTCTCCTATGGCATCCACAGCTGGTCCAACATCATCTGGCAACAAGATCTCAGGTAAGTTGTCTTTAGTGGAGATGGAAATAAGGCCTGGATGTCTCTTGCACATCAGGATGCACAGTCCAGAGAATGAGGATACTGAGGAGAAAAGATTTGCCTCCACTGAGAGGTTGCTGTGCCAGTCTCAAGGGGGAGAAATTGAAAAACCAAGGTACAGAAGTGCAGGAGAGTGGTTTTCTACATTCCCTGTGTTTTGTCTGTTCCTGCATCTAGAATTCAGTGACACTTCCTTGTTCAGAGTGGGCTCAGGACTCGTAACTCTTATCAGGAAATGCTAGAAGCACATCTTCCACAAGGCTGCTGTGCTTTGACAGCAAATTAAAAGCAGCTCTTTTGTTTTTAAAACATGAAAATCATGCTGGTTTTAAACATTTTAAAGTGTGCTGATTCAATTTTTTAGACACACAGCATTATAGGAGTACCTGAAAAAGCTTGAAGTGATCTAATATCTGTGCAAGATATTGGGCATTGAGCTATAGGACCAGCTTCAGAGCCAGTTCAGACACAGGGATCAGTCCCAGAGTTGGGAAGCTTCTAAAGAAAGGAATGCTCAGTTTACAATTTAACAGGGAAAGAGGAAACATTAGGGGAAGGAAGCAATTGATTATTAATGTGTATTAGATTATAATGCTTGCATTGGACATGGTTTTATAAGCCTCTTGCATAAATGTCTGAAATCCATCTCTGTTGGTCTTTTGCATTTAATCCTTGGATGTAGGTTGCCTCTTAGCCAGGGGTAAGAAGGAGTAAAAATAGCTAAGAATCATATTTGACTTGGCAAATGCTTCTTAAATTTTGGTTTATTGAAAATGTCCGTTCCTGAATTTGATAGCACTTCCTTTTTATTTGAAATTTATTAAATTACAGACTGTGTGTGCAAGCTAATCCCTCCTTTTCTGATAGATGGATGACAGGGCACTTTGTTTATTTATTTTTTTAATTTATAAATATATTGTAAAAGTATATTTATTTGTTGTTCTTATAACTTACAGGACAAGGGACAGTAAAAACAGTTACAGCTGTTTCTTCTACTGTGACATCAGTACAAGCAACAACTTCACAGCTCAACAAAACATTCTCATTTTCTTCTGTGGGGTCTGTATGAACATTAAGATTTCTTTGTAGCTGACCTTAAATATGAGTATTGGCTGTTAGAGCAGGTGTTGCCTACAGGCTGTGCAGTACTGTAACATGGCACCTGCAAATGTTAGACTGGGAGGGTGGGGGTTGTACCAGAGTCCTTTGAAGACCTTGTTTGTGGCAGCCTGAGTGAGCTCTGAAGGTCTGTGAGGCTTTTGACACAATATCATGTTGCTTGAGATTTTTCAGTGCATAACTAATCAAGAGTAAAGGATGACTGGCTCACTTTTGAGGTTTATCTGTTCAGAACAAGTTCCCAGTTAGGACTTGAAGTATGTACTGATAGCCACAACCACTGAATTACGTATTTATTTTAATACAGCAGAACAAATTTTGTGTTTTGGCTTGGAAAGTAATCAGTTCATGAAGGTGACAAGAGGGGCCCCAAGCCATCTGGTGATATCTGTTACATAACAATAACACAAAGCAAGGCACATGTTATGAACATACAGTTACTCTGAAATCTCTCTGATGGAATGTTAATTCAGTGATGGCAAAAATATTTATTTGATTATATCTTAGGTTTAGGGGAGAGGGATATTTCTTTAGGAATGATTGTTTGAAATTCTGTGTGTTTACTGGTCTAACACTCAAGTGAATTTCTCTTTGAAGTGGGCAACATTAAGTATTTCAGAACACACACTTTCAGTTTCAGGCTGGTTTCTTTCAGTGTTACCCATTTCTCTGCATGTTTTTTTAAGTGGATGCTACCCATATGCCTTGTTGGGCTCCTCAGAAGGCTAAAAGAGTCCTTTTGAGTGATGGAAATTCAGATTCAAAAAGCAAACAACCCTGCCTTTGTCCTGTGTGTAGTGCCTCAGAGTGTAAACCATATGCTAAATACAGTGCTGTTGTCAGTGATGTCTCAGTCCCATGGCCTGACTTCTGTATCAGCAGCTGGTCTTTGAGAATCAGAGAAAGCTTAAAAAGCCTCAGGGAATGAAGATCTCTGCAAGACTCATTATGAAAGATCACAGTATTTTTGCAAGACAAAATATTTTTAGTGTAAAATAGTCATGATAACTTTTCATTTCTGTCTTGCTATGAGTGATCTCCTTTTTGGTGGATGGTAATATTCAGTTATTTCCTTCTGCACATGCCCTGACTCTTAACTCTAGTTGCCCCTGTGGTTTTTCCTCTCACCAATTTCCCCAAATCCATCAGGTTTTGGTGCATGGTGTTCAGTGGCAGAGCTGCATGGGGAAGAAACACACAGCAGAAAGGAAAGAACATGAGGGGTGATCAAAAGAACTTTGAATCCTGACTATCTTAAACCCTCTAGAAGCCTTTTCAGAGAGGAAACAAATGGAGCACAGTGTGTGTGTGTGTGTTTGTGTGTGCTTCTCTCTTCCTGTTTAGTCCTTGGAGAAGCTGCTCCTGTGTGCCTGGCTTTGTGCAAGTCTGTACTGGAAATCTGAGTCTCAGAGTTGTGCTCATCATATGTTTGGAAGTCTCAACACTTTGAGCTAAGTTGTTCTTTCCTTTTCTCCTCTCTCCTCCCAGGTCTGTATTTAATTTCAGTGGTGTCACATCAGCTGCTTCATCACAGACACTGCCCAGCCTGGCTCCCTCACAAGGTTAGTTTGGGAGAGTGTGCAAACAGCACCTCTTCCCTCTTAACAAAGTGTTTACTCTTCCTGATTCAGGTGGTCCTTGTTCTGTGTTGCAGCTCTGTTAATGAAGTTGCAGTAACATTTCATACATATGCTGGGTTCTGCCCTGTAATGCACAGAAATCTGGGCCACCCACCTGCAGTTAAGAGTAAGCAAAATATTTGTTGCCAAGAATATTTAGGAGACACTAGTTTATGGAAAGGGTAACATCTGTAGTCATTTCCTTTGCTGTCTGTAATCTGTAGATTTAAAGTTGCTGGGGTGAAGTGACACAGAACTGTCATCCAGTGAGCATTTAGTAATCACAGGGAAATGCTTGGAATGGCTTTGTGTTGCTTCTAAAATTGAAGTGACAATACATGGGCCACCTTTCTATGTCATAGGTAGATCCTATTTGCCCAGTCTGGTAAAAGGGAACTGATAAAATCTGCTTTGTAGTATTTTTTAAGCTTTCTGCCCTTAATTTCAGTCTTGCAGATGAGATCATATGGTCACAAAATTTGCTCCCAATATTATTTGGTTCCTCTGATAAGATCTCACTTCTTCTTGCACATCCTGGCTTGTTTCTGTCCTTAGACCATCACAGCCACAGTAATGCTACTGATACTCTTGATGTTAAGCAGAGAGAATGAACTGGGCTTAAAATTTGAAAATTAACATAAAAGCTTAGGTAAATGACACAGATAAAGCAGGAGTGGGGGGTGCAGGAGACAGACTGCATTGTGTGAGGGCAGGTACTTCACACTGCTCTGTGAACTGATAGGAACACCTTTGTCTCTGTAACTGATGATGGGAGAACTACAGAATGCAATTACAGGGCCTCAGGAGGGGGAAAAAAAGCTACATCACTGAGTATCAGTTACTTAAATATACTTAATATAGGGGAAAACACGAGGATAATACCAGATCTGCTAAGAAGCTTTTGCTCTTTGTTGTTTGATCTCCATGCAGATTTCGTGTACTTTCTCCAAACACCAATGCAGTGTTCTCAAGTCAGGATTTGTTTGGTGCTCAGAAATGGAATGACAGTACAATAAATAAAACTAGCCCAGTGTCCCTTAAGAATTCAGCAGTTTCACACTGTTGGACAGCAGTGTATGTTAGAAGTGGAGCTGCTTTGGCAATTACATTTGAGAGGTTTTCTCTAGTTTTTCAAAGCTGAAAACAGGCTGTATAGAAACTGGTTAGTGGTCTATAAACAGCTGAATTTGTAAAGAAAGATTTGATTTTGTAGAAGACTCTTCAAGTGTCAGAAAGTATTTTTATGACCTAAACTGTTCTGAGCCATTGATTTAAAAAGAAAGTGCTGTAGTAAATGTCAGGAAATTTTTACCTGAACCAAATAAGAAGGGGTGAAAGTGGTGTCAATAGAAAATGATCTGTAATAACCAGGTCTTTTATGTTTTTATTAAACTGCTGAAAAAGAAACTGGAGCCAAAGGCTGGAGTTGTCTGTACTCCAAGAGAAGGATGGTTAAGTGGAGGCTATGATGTAACAAGTATTTGTCATTGCCAGCCTGGCCATAAAGGCTTCAGGTGTCACTGTTGTGTCCTGAATGGATATGAAGGTTGCAGTTACCTGATGGACAGAGGCTTTATAGTTTCGAGGCACTGACAGTCTGTGAAGCACTAAACTGGACCATTATTATAAGAATGATAAATGAGCTTTGCACACCCTAACTCAATTTGTTACCTCTCTCTCACTGACAGCCCCTGCAAAAGAATCTGCCCAGCCAGATTCATTTTTGTTTTCTGGGAGTTCCAAACTTGGAGCAATTCCCGAGGCCTCCTTTGCTTTTGGGTCCCACAAATCAGCAACTGCTCCAGGAGGTGTAGCAGGAGGTAGCTCCTCATCAGATGGCACCCAGTCAAACAAAGCTGCTGCAACATCATCCTCTGCTCCCCCCACAACCTCTGGCAAGTTGGATATTGCTCCATCCAAACCAGGAGATCACTTGTTTCAGGGCAGCTTAGCAGGGGAAACTCTTGGGAGCTTCTCAGGACTACGGGTTGGTCAAGTAGATGATAATGCCAAGACCACCACTAAGGCACCATCTACCAGTGTTGCAGGAACACCATCAACTAAAGTGTCTACAATACCTTCTGGGTTTAATTTTGCTGCTCCCTTGTCATTAGGAAAAGCTGGAGAAGCTGCTTCAACGTCAGTCACATCAGCTGGCACAGCATCTGTGTCCATCAGCACTAGTGCCACAGGGAGTCTCTTTGGCAATGTCCAGTTAACCAGCACAGGGTCTTCTGGGGTATTTAATCTTGGAGGCAACAAACCCACCTTTTCATTTGGTGCTCAGCAAACAAACAGTATGAGCACATCCACCTCTGCCTCTTTTACTCTCCCTGCTTCAACATCCCTCTCGTTTGGAGGTTTCTCAAGTTCATCACAAACTGCTGTCCCTGCTGCAACTTCCAGTAAGTCTGCAGGGGATGCCAAGTTACCTCCTGGGTCAGAAAAAACATCTGAAAACGAAGCTGTAGCAGCTGGGTCTTCACCTCCAGTGCCACAGCCCCAGGCACAGCTCTCAGAGCCGCTTAAAGAACCTGCCTTACCCCAGGCCACAGCCGGGGACGCTGTCCCCGAGGGCTCTGGGACCGCAGCGGCACCACCTCCCCCTGACCCCGTGGCCGCTCCCACCTCCACCAGCGATCTGAAGGCCCCGGTGCCTCCTGCTGTCTCTGCAGCTGCCCCACCAGATCAGAATGTGTCAGCAACAACCTCCACAGCAAGCGTTGCCTCTCCTGCAGAAGCCACAGGTGCTCTGGCTGCTACCTCTGATGTCACTACAGGTGTGCAGAGTCCAGCTGTTGGTGCCTCCGTGTTTGCCCCCACTTCTGCGGGCTCCTCGGTGTTCTCTCAGCCGCCAAGTTCCAGCTCTTCCGGCTCATCATTTCCCCAGCCTGCTGGGGAAACAGCTGCCACTGCTTCCACACCACCCGTTTTTGGACAGCTCCCAGCAGGTACCACAGCATCCTCTCTGTTTGGGCAGCTCACCACCAGCACTCTGTCCACAGCCACCGCCACCACCCAGGCTGCCACCTCAGGCTTTGGTACTTCTGCTTTTGGCACCACCACCACGGGGGGCTTTGGCCAGCCAGCCTTTGGGCAAGCACCAGTCTTTGGACAACCTGCAAGCAGTTCTTCAAGTGGCTTTACCTTCAGCCAGTCTGGCTTTGGGACAATGCCAGCCTTTGGCCAGCCAGCAGCTTCCACAGCAGCCTCGAGCAGTGGGAATGTTTTTGGAGCCCCGGCCAGCACCAACAGCGCCAGCTCCTTCTCCTTTGGCCAGCCAGCCAGCACAGGCGGGGTGCTCTTTGGGCAGAGCAGCCCTCCTGTGTTTGGGCAGAGCACTGGCTTTGGCCAGGGGGGGTCTGTGTTTGGTGGCACTGCTGCTGTCACCACCACCACATCCTCTGCTGGCTTCAGCTTCTGCCAGGCCTCAGGTAAGAGCAGAGCGCTGTCCCAGTGGCACTGTGTGACTCAGAGTGTATCACTGGGGAAAGCAGGATGGCATTCGTGCCTTTTTTTTTCCCCTGTAGCACCTGATGGGTTTCATTTTTTTTGTTTTGGTTTGTTCTGTTTGGTTTTCAATTAGTAAGAACAAGAGCTGCAGTGTATGTGAGCAGCAGACTAATGCTGGAGACCAAAGAAGCTGTTGCTCTCCCTCACTGTTCATCAGCAGGCCTCTGAATGTAGCCTTGTCATCCAGTCCTGCCTTCATTTTATACTGAAAAGTCTACCTTGATTTAATTTTGAATCACATACCGTCCTGCCTGTTGCACAATGGTTGCACCAAAGGGGCAGAGCAGCTCTGAGACCATAACCAAGGCAATGAATAAATACAGATGCAGCACTTCCTTCAGTGGCCTGCAGTGAACACATGCAACAGTGGATGTACAGCCAGGTGTGATACTGTGTCATCAGCTAGGATAGCCAAAAATAATTTAAGCCCTCTAAGTGATGGGCTTGCAGGGAAAAATCTGTTACAACCACTTTTGCATTTGGAAACATCTCAAAATTAAATATAGCAGTAAAATGAGCATCAGTCACCTGTCCACACAGTTAAATTGGATTCTTGCACAGACCAAACCTCCTTGGTCAGTCCCTTTTTGTTCTCCACATGCTTAGTATATTGTTGGGGTTTTTCCAAAGGTTTGTCTGTACAATCTTCAGAGAGCTCCCAGGGATAAGTGACAAGTACATAGTAATAATAGAGAGCATGTATTTCCAAGGAATAAAAACTAATTAGGTTCATTTAATTAAAAATGATGGCACTGCAGGCAACTGCTTGCTCATTTTAACTACAGTAGCAGAGAATAGTTAAATTGGGGGAAGTGAACTCTGCTCGAGAAAGGTGTTCCTAATTATAGAAATGCAAGTTTTATTACAAAAGGCACATTTAAGTGAACTGGGAAATGGAAAGGGGATTTCTTTTTTTAATCAAAACATTTCATTATCTTTAACAGGAGTCTTCAGGTAACAAAGCTCAGATCCTCTTTACACAAGGGCAATCAGAATGCTCCAGTGCTTGTGCACGACTTGTGGTATTATTGTAACCGTGTTACCAGAAATCCAATTCTCTTAGTGTTAGCAACAATCCCACAAGTGAAAAGGCCTTCTATTGTCTGTTTTTAAGTTGGCCAAAGAGAGAATGAGAATGACTTTCAAATAAACTTTGTGTAATTTATTATTTGTGTATTGGCACATGCTTTGTGTTTGGCATGTGTATCCGTGTGTTTTGGCATGGAAGACCTGTCCTTTCCTTAGTCTGGTGTCACCTCCCTGAATGTCTTACTAATAGTTCTGGTGGTTAATTTTTCTTTTTTCTCTTAGGTTTTGGTTCTAGTAACACAGGTTCTGTGTTTGGGCAAGCAGCAAACACTGGAGGCACTGTCTTTGGCCAGGCAAGTATTTGTGGCTTTTTGTAGAAACAAAGGGCTGTTATATGTGGGGAACTTGGTCCCTATTTCTGATATATTTTTTAAAAATACAATTTGATGTCTTTAATCAAATCTCCAGTCTGTACTGGAGATATTTGCTGTTGTGGTGAGCACCAAAGCAGCATCTGCATGAATACTCCAGGGGGGATGGAGACACAAACATTTTATCACAGGCAAGATAAGATAGATGCAGTAAGTCTCCTGCCTTTATTCCCTGCTAAGTGGAAAGTAGGGCAAGTGTAGGGCAAGTCTCAAAGGCATTCTGTGCTGTGGACAAGATTTAAGACAGACTTAAATAAAATTTCATGGCATTCCATTTTGGAAAGTGATTGCTGGCTGGTTTGTCAGCCCCTTCAGACATCCAGAGAAATAGCCCAGGCAGAGCAGCCTTGGGGGAAACACGTGCTGCTTTGACTTTGCTTAAATCCCTTTTTTGTCCTTTTTGTGTTCTAGCAGCCATCTTCTTCCAGTGGAAGCTTGTTTGGAGCTGGAAGTGGTGGGAGAAGTGGAGGCTTCTTCAGTGGTTTGGGAGGAAAGCCAAGCCAGGATGCAGCCAATAAGAATCCCTTCAGTTCCTCCAGTGGAGGATTTGGATCCACAGCTTCCCAGAGTAAGAGAACAAAACAAGAATACAAAATGTGCTGTGATTTCCATCTGCTTTTGTGATCCCATCTGCTTTTCTGCTGCTAATTGTTTTTGAGTAAATTCTGTGTTAATATGAAAGGCCTTGGGGGGCTAACCAGAGTATGTGTGATGTGCAATCCAGAATTTTTCTTCTAGGTTTGTGGAAAACAAGTAGGGAAACCATTGAAACAAACAAGCAGATGCAAGAAGTGTGAATAATATCTCTATTCTGTAGAGAATTCTTGACCAAATCCATCCTTAAAATGGAATATTCTAAATTCTTGTCATTAAATTTCTGCCTCCAACTTGGTTGGAAGTTAGAAAGCTTTGATCATCTCTCATCGCCCTAAGACTGTAAAAATTGCTAAGAATCAATATGTGAGGGATAGAATTTTTTATTAACCTCTACCTAAAAATTAATATCTTTATGCAGCACATGCAGGGTACTTTATCAAGATTTGCTGTGACATGGATAGGCAGGTAGGAAGCACAAAGAAGGGGAAGCAGTGGCTGAGCATGGAAGTCAGGAAACAAAGGAAAACTCTAAAATTAGTACTGCACGTAGTTAGAAGTAGCACTTCAAGCCTTAAGAGAGAAAATCCATTTATTTTATTACCTCTTTAATGATCCATTGGGATTAATGGGTGAGGTCAGTTTTCTAACCTTGCTAATTTAATCATTTAATGCAGTTCTGGGTTTTGTGATGAAACAAAACAGATGGTTCACCAGAGAAAAGCTTTGGTTGTTCTGTGTCCTGCCTCTATATGCGAAAACTCCCTGTAGGCTTATGAAGGATAAAAAATTACTTATTCCTCAGTAAGACTGGAAAAGTTTGGCTCTTACTTTAAGGTCCTGTTAGATAATCTTGTGTAGAAATACTGAGCATTGCCAAAACAGCTGAGAACCTTTAATTTGTGGTCTGCTGATATTTGTGTTGTCTGGAGAGACTGATTGTAGCTGCTGGCATTTCTCACTTGAGGAATTGTCTTTTACTGACTGGGCCACAGGATGCATCTAAACAAATCATCCCTCCTGCTGATTTACTAGATTGCAGCAATAAAAGGTTGTTAATGGTCCATCAGATTCAGAGTGGATCTTGGTGGAACTACAAGTCCTGTAGGAATAAGGGAAAACTTGGCTTCTCCCTGTGCTGTTTTCAGTGTGATGTTCATTGTGTCATTTTCCTTTCTCCTGCTTCAGCTAATGAAGTGCAGTATAGAATATTGCCTGCTATGAGTATTGGCTGTTTATAAATATTCTTCATCTCCCCAGATTCTTCGAGCTTATTTGGAAACAGTGGAGCAAAGACTTTTGGATTTGGCAGCTCCTCCTTTGGAGAACAGAAGCCTACAGGCACTTTCAGCTCTGGTGGTGGAAGTGTGGCCTCCCAAGGTTTTGGGTTCTCCAGTCCAAACAAAGCAGGTACTTTGGGGATGCACCCACTGGGACAGCCCTCACTGGCTGGGAGAGATTTGCTGTTCTACCACTTAGCTGTCCCCAGCCTGGACTCAGTGCACGGACAAGAATTGTCTCTGAGCAAACAACAGATAAAAAATAACTCATGGCTGAGAGGATGGAGCTTTAACTGGTGGGTCCAAGGCAGAATTTTACTCTCTCTTATAAAGCATTCAGTGAACTACATCCTCAGGTGTTCATTGCAAAAATTCCTGTTGCAATTTAAGAGCTGAGAGCTGTGTAATTTAGTTCTGGTCTTATGTTCTGTACAATCAAGAGTACAGAACGTGGAGCTGAATACATTTTTCCTATTTTAGACACTTCCTTGGAATATTATCTTACAAACTTCGCTCTGGGTTTTGCAATCTCTTTTGTCCCCATTTCACTACTTAAAATAGTAGGAAAAGGAAAGTGAAACATGTTAATATGCATTGCAAAAGTGAGTGTTTGCCAAGCAAAGCTTCAGCCCCTGGGATAAATGCTCTTAACTTCGTAGAGATAGAGGTAACAAAATATCTGATCTGTGTTTAAATAATTCAGGCCTAGCATTTATTTTTTTCCAGACCTTTTGTGTTTACAGCCAAACAGTATCCATTACCTTGGCATGGACTGGAATTTCACCCTGGGTATTAAAATGTGCAGTGGTATCCCATCCTCATCCCTGGTCAAATAAAAGAGCAAGTGTCCTTCATGTTCCACAGTGTCAGTTAGAAACAGGCCAATAATATCAGGAGATGAACACAGAATAAAATAATCTGAGTAGAAATCAATTCAGAGCAGCAGGATGCACCTAAACCCTGAACAGAAATTGCCGAGAGCAGAGATAAGTTCTTGATTCCCTGCAGGCAGTTCCACTGACCTGGCATTTAATCCTTCCATTTTAGTTTCCACCACTTAAACCAGGATTAAATCATACCCTGTCTCCCGAATCTTTGCATCACTGAAGCACCTAAACCCCAAATTTGCATCTACTCTCTGATCTTAAGAAATGGGGGAGAGCTGCCACTTGCAGTTTTTTTATGCATTCAGGCACTCCTCTTATCCATACCCTTTGCACCAAAACACCCTGCAGACTGGAACTGTGTCTATAAATGTTTTGGTGTCCATGTGCTGACATGAACACCCCGTTACCCACTTGGAAAGCTGCTCTTTGTTTTCTCTCTCTGCCTTATTGTTTATGTGATGTTCTTGTCCCCTTTTTTGCCTCTGTTTTGCTCAGGTGGCTTCGGTGCTGCTCCAGTGTTTGGCAGCCCTCCCACTTTTGGGGGATCCCCTGGGTTTGGAGGGGTGCCAGCATTCGGTTCAGCCCCAACCTTTTCAAGCCCTCTGGGCTCAACGGGAGGCAAAGTGTTCGGCGAGGGGACGGCAGCAGCCAGCGCTGGAGGATTTGGGTAAGCCAGGGAAAAAACAACCTTCTTGCATGACAACACTGTGCTTGGTTACCTCTGCTTTTACATGAAGAATATGTTCTGCCTTTGATTGGTAAGCTGGAAGTGTCCTTGGTTTGTTTGTTTAAAAGACAAAGACAATTAAGGTATAAAACTGAAACTCGCACCCTGAAGGATGTGTGTGATCATTTTAAGGCTCCTGTGTAGAATCTTTAGAGATGTCAGCTTGCAGCTGTGTGAGGAAATGCAGGGGTATTTTCTCTGTGTGCATTTAATGAGTGCAAATCTAGGACTACAAGCTGCCTAGCAAAGAAAATAACAAATATTGTTATCTGTGGATGTGTCCAGACACTTCATCCTCTGGTTAGATTTGGGCTAGAGATGCTAATGAGAATTCAGGCTGTTCTCTCACCTGTGGCATGAGGCACTTGTAACAGCCTGTGCTCCCAGAGCACTTCATGTTTATCCCTCACTGATTGTTTTTACCTGTTCCTGTACCCCCTAAGCCTGTGCTTGGCACCAGAGCAGACAGCACATTATTCCTTGCTTTGTTCAGCAAATACAAAACTCCAAACCTTGCCAAGCAGCTTCTGCAAATGCAGCAAATGCAGTTCTTCAGCACTGTGCTAGCAGCCAGCAACTCTCCTTCATGTCCTGCAGTTGCAGTCAGAGTGAATAGAGCCAATTAAAAAGAAAAACTTCCAGTGAGGAGAGGAAACCGGATGTCTTCCCAGTGTTAGTGTTTATATATTTCACAAGTGTTTGTCTCTTTGTCTGGTTTCAGGAGGAGCTGCCTTTACATAAGGCACAGGGGGACATCCAGAAGTGTCTTGTTAATTCCCTGTGAGGTGTGGGCAGGTACCTCTGAGCTGGGGGAGGCTTCAGCCAGGTTCTGCTCTCCTGAATATGCAGCAGATTGAGGATTCCCTTTGGAGAGGGTGAAAATACAGGCAGCTTAATTAAATCTCCACAAGAAGAATGTGTTTGTTGGGATGACTTGGCTTAAATCAACTGATAGTTTGTTCAGTTCCAACATCCAGCCATTGTGCTGCAGGATTTTGCACTGAGACTGGATGTGCTCAGTGACAACATGGAGAGCTTAAAGATAAAATGAGATTCAGAACAAGCAGTGTGTTGATGGAAAAGACATCTTGCATAAGCAGTCTGCAGACTCAAGAAAGATAATTCACTGACTTAACTTGTGGGAAGCTTTGACAATTTTTTCTCTGCTAGAAAGGTACAGACTTGGTCTGATATTTTCAGAGTTCCCTGAGGATGTTGATTTTTAAAACTTATAAAGAGTGTGCAAAATTCCCAGGCAGCTTTACAAAAATCCAAATCTCACCACAAAATGTTGAGCAATAGTTTAATTCTGCAGTATGATGTAGCATCTGTGCAGGACTTCCTTTCTGCCTTTCTCTTGAGGTAAAACTTTAAAATCCCAATTCCAAAGAAGTTACTTGCAAGTACATGGTGTTGTATTAGCTCCAAGTTCCTGAGAATACTCTGCTGACTTAAATACATGTGATTCATACTGCTTCAATTCTGAAAAATCTGCATCACTCAATAAATGACGGGGGTGTCAGAAATAGAAACCACTACACTTCTTCAGAGCCTGCAGTTCCAACTGTTGGTGGGCAAATAATGTTTTGCTTTTATAAACTAACCTCAAGTGCATCTCAGTTGTGTTTTGCACAGCAGCTTTACAAAAGACCTGAAAATCTGGGCAAGAGAGGTTGGATTCAGTTGTTACCAGGCAATGACTGCATGTCATGTCTTTTATATGTCTGGAAAAATAAATCTGTCCATATTAAGCTCTTTCTTACTTATGCAGCCTTTCCAACAGGCCTCTTCTGGCTGCAGCTGACAGGAGCAGTTTGAACCACAAGTTTTCTTGTCACTGTCTTCATCTCCTCTTCCTTACACCAGATAGACAAGATTTGTGTGTTGTGGCGTGGTCCTGAGAAGATGGAGCACTCTAAAACCTCTTGTTCTAATCACATCACCCAATCTTGCTTCTTAAAAAAAAAAAAAAAAAAAAAAAAAAAAATCTGTTCTGCTTTTCCTGTGAAAAGCACCTTTGTGGTTCTGAGCTGATGCTGCCTGTGAGTTCTGGGGTGAGGAGCCAAAGCAGGGCCAGAGGTGCAAAGTCACTGAGGTGCCCCTGGTGTCTGCTGCTGTCTGTGGAAGCAGCATGCACACTTGGCAGTGTCTGGGAGAGGAGAGGTGATGTCCTTTACCAGGTGAATTGCTTGTCACACTGCTACAAGGGCTGTCTTTTATCTGGAGAGATAGCTTTTGATGTGGGTTTGTGTTTTGGGTTTTTTAAAGTCTCCTAGATGTGGATGGATGGAGAGGTGGGTTAACATGCTGTCAGGTCATGTTTTAAGTGAGAAGTGACAGGAGCTTGTGTGAGGCACAGCCTTGGCACACTGTGATTTGTCCAGCTCTGCTCAGGCTGCTGCTGGGTTTTAGGATTGCTCTGCACTTGCAAAGCTTTAGCAGAGCTTTTCATTTGGAAATCTTGTGTCTGCATTTTGCTCAGTTTAACTTAAACTTGAAGATGGTTCTTTGAGAACATTTCTTGTATTCAGAATGGAAAGAAGGGCAGAGAACCATTCTGCATGTCATGGTATCATTAGTGTGCCACACTGAGCTCTGTGCTGCCTGCTTGGACAGAGTGGGTGGAGAAAAACACATTTCCGTATATTAAAGTGTTTCTCATTACAGTCCCCAAAAGCAATTTAGGGGAGTGATTAGCTAGAGGTGGTGGGGAGAAGTGCCAGGTAGGTGCAGACCTTCAGGGAAGCACTGGAACCTTGTGTGGTTCAGAATGGGCTGGGGAGAGAAGGGAATTGAGAAATCTGCTGATGGTTACATGAACAGTGGGACAGGTGCCCCCTGAGATTTGGAAATCTGGGTTCTGTATCTGGGCTCTGGTTTTGAGCATCTCACACCAGTTCTGTGTTTGCTGCCCTGTTTGTGAAACAAAACAATGCTGTACTTTTGGTGGAAACCACACACAGGGGTGAATTAAAATATTCCATTTGATGGCTGGAGTTGATATTTCCAAGGATTTGAAAACAAACCCTGTGTAAGCATGAACATATTTGCCTTCCTGCCCGGTGTGTGTCAATAATGGGAGCTGAACAGACCTTTCTATGTACAATAGTCTCTCCCAAACCAGAAAATCTCTTTCTAAAATAAACAATTTCATATCATGTCACCTTTTGATGTATCCTCATTTAAGGAGTGCACTGTTATCATGGATATGGGGACAAAGCTCCAGTGTAAGTGAGAGATGTTTGCAAACTCAGATTTTCTCTTTAAAACCTGCAGGTTTGGTGGTACCAGTAACAACACGGCGTCGTTTGGCACCTTGGCAAACCAGAACACCCCCACGTTTGGCTCCCTGTCCCAGCAGGGCTCTGGCTTTGGCACACAAGGCAGTGGATTCTCAGCTTTTGGGACAGGTGGAGGAGGTAGGAGAGGCCAAAATAGAATCACCCCAACAGCCCTCATGGCTCTGGTTTTCCCTGGGAGTTGGGTGTGGCTCCTCAGCTCCCTGCCAAAACTCTGCCTGGTCCTGGTGGTGGTGTAGGGAAGGCACTGTGGCCAGGAGAACTGAGGTGCAGGGTGGGGTGTAGCACCTTCCCAGCCTTCAGCTCCTAATTCCATCACTGATCTGCTGTGTGCAATGTCAGCACATCACTACTTCTCTGCACACCTCATCAGAGGATTGCTTTTCACCCCTTTTTTGGAGTTGCTCTCTCCCCTAAAGGAAAATACTGAGAAATAAGGAATATTTCTTCAGTACCACGTGCTTGGGTATCTGTGGTGGAAGTGCTTGGTGTCAGAGGAATATGCACTGCAGAATGGAGTGGGAACACCAACAGCCCAATGCTTTTCTGCTGCAGTTCAGTGAAGCCACAGTGATTCAGCCAGGGCTCAGAGCAGAGCCCGTGCAAGGCCACTTCACTGGTGGCTGCCTGACACCAGGGGCCTGCATTATGCACAAACCACCTCCAGAAAGCAGCTCAGAGGGAGAGGAACAAACCAGGCACATTGTCTGCAGGGCTGCTAATGAATGCCCGGCTGATGAGCAGTGAAAGCCAAGCCCTCTTAGGAGCCAGGCAAGTCACTTCTCTTCTAGATGGAGATTTGACTTTCATTGTTTGCCCATTGCTTTTTCCTGGCCTAAGGCAGGAAAGAAGTATTTTTCAATCTGTGTGTGGGAGGGGACATTTACTACAAATCCTATGCATTCATTTTCCCCTTTACCAATTATTTTTTTGTCTTGCTTTTCTTTCAGGGTTTGGTTTTGGATCACCTAACACGTAAGTACCATTTTGTGTCTTAGCTCTTCCTTAAAAATACGAGTCAAATCAGAACAAAGAGTGGAATGGTTCACAAGAGCAAACTCTGAAAATAGCTTTTAAACACTAGCTCTGATTTCCATTTTGGTGGTACTGCAGAGCTCAAAGTCCAGGCTCTGGATGTGTGCTTTCCAATGAGGTTTATCTGTCTCTTAAGAGAAAATTTCCACCTGGATCATGCTCCTTCTCCACCTCTCAGGGACATGATGTGTGTGCCCAAGCTGTGTGTATGAATCAGGAGTCTGCTCCATTTATCAGGGTGAAACAAGGCACAAAGTAAATTGGTACTTTTGTGGCTGAAGTGAGATGATGATTTACAGTTAAAGGTTAACTCTGTCATCTGCTCTGCCTCTGCCTGGCTGGATCCCTTCCAGCAAGTTTCTTAAACTTTGTTTCCCTGTCAAATAGGGAGAGCGTGGATCTCTGCAGATGGCAGGCTCTAGAATAAGCACAATTATATCTAGTCAGTGTGTGTTGCTGCAGGCTCAGGTAAAAGAGGCTGGAAATACTCTTGTGTTCTCATAAAAAGCTCCTGGTACTAGGGAGACTGAAGGTTTGATTGAGAGATCTGCTGAATTAATGCTGCCTGAGGGAGGCTCTAGCACTCAGTGCTGTGGTTTTCTTTTTATCTTGCTCCACAGATCTTCCTCTGGATTTAGTGGATGGAGAAGCTAGGAACATCCTGAACTCTTCCTGTAGCTCCTGCATTCATGAGTCACCCACATGGTCGATACCCAACCAGCTTTTCTTCTAAATACGAGTTCTCAGACTTTTTTTTTAAGAAAAAGATTTTGCTTATTTTTATGCAATACTTGTTCTTGCTCTATATTAAACTATTTTATCTGGCTTGATGTTTTTTGTGGTGGAAGGGTTTATTATCTCCCTGTATCAAGAGGAGATGGATGTATGCTGGGCTTACCAGCCCTGTGCTGGGCTCAGCTTTCTCTTGTTCATCCCTTGCCTACACAAGGGAGCAGCTGCAGTTGGTTCCTGACATAAACCACCACATTTTTCATTAATAGAGTGCCTGATTATCCCAGGCTCTGAAGAAGGGGCTGAGGTTTGCCCTGCTAATTTTAAGTCTAGGATGGGGCACATGCTTATCTCAGTGAAGTGCTGAAACTGAGTCATGTGTGAGCCAGAGGCTTTGTGGAGAAATAGGAAATTATCTGGGAAGAAGCTGGCAGCGTGCAGAGCACGTTCCCATGGCAGTAACATTCAGCAAAGAGGTGGGAAGTAAAAGCTCTCCTATTTTTACCTTTCTCAAATCTTACAGAACTCAAAAAATGGAACTCAGGTTCTGGGGAAAACTTCTGGCCCTGGAAGCAGACATGTGACCTCCATCCAGAGGCATTAGTGATTTGGGGTTTTTTTTGGCTTTGGCTGTCAGATTCTATACTTTTTTCCTAGCAGGGATGAGATTGTGCTTTTTCCCTGTAGCTTTTGGCTTTAGTCAATATTGTTTGTGAAATTTTCATGTGTTTATACTTGAACATGTTAAACAAATGTTGTAAAGAGTGCCCTAAAGGCTTCTGGCCACTATTTCTATTTGATGCATCTGACCTCCATGAAACCTCCAAATGATGCAATCAGATTTTGTTGCTCTGTGAATAACATTTGAAATAGCAGCTCCTGTGTTAGCTGATTCTATGGATTGGATGGAGTTTTCTTCTTGGTCCTGTAAGGATATTTTGGGGAATTCTGCATTTTCTGTTTTCAGCAGAAACATTCTAATGTTTCTTTTTCTCTTTTTTTATTTTTTACTGTCACATGATATAATGACAAGTGACATTTTCTGGTTTGGTGGGCATGTGGTCATTTTTGGAAATTGTAAATAATTGATAACTTCTTGTTTTCATATCCATTATAAACTACTTATATTTGCTAACAGTTCCTGAAGAAATTGCTTTTTTCAAATCAGCCTAAAAACTGTTTTCCCAACTCCTGTCCTACCTGTGCCAGGTGTCCTTCCTATCTCTGCACCTGGGAATGACCTAAAGGTAGGCTCCCTTTAAAAGTGAAGAAAAGGAGGAAATGCAGTGTACAAGGAGGGTTTGTTTTTAGCCCTGGAGAGGCTTTGCAAGGCCATGGGCTCCAAGGCTTTTCCTGGATTCCTGGAGCTTGGTGTGCCATGGGTCATGGTAAGAGGCAGCACTGTTGGGATTTGGGTATTTGGGTGTCACCTCCCAGTCCCTTTGGTGGAACAGGGAGAGTTCTGGCAATCCAGGGGCCACAGCACTGGGGCAGAGGAGAGAATACTCCCAGCCTGGCTGGTTTGGAGGTGAAGAAAAGCTGAAGATGGATTGAAATGTGCCCCTCCCAGCATGTTCTCCTTGACAAGACATTTCTTAAGGCCTAGAGGTGAAACTGCTGTTGTGCTTTCCTTCCTCTTTATAAATAGCAGCTGGCCCAAGCCATTGACCTGAAATTCTTTGCATTAATCTCCCCTCACTGTGG
This sequence comes from Notiomystis cincta, assembly GCA_013398075.1. Lineage (NCBI taxonomy): Eukaryota > Metazoa > Chordata > Aves > Passeriformes > Notiomystidae > Notiomystis > Notiomystis cincta. Next base: position 82,456 of record VZRX01017013.1, read on the forward strand.
CATGTGACACCTCCTCAGAGGCCATATCAGCTGTGCTCCCCCAGATAGCTCAGAAGCCTCTTGCTATGGAGAAGATTGGCTTGGTAAGAATGTGGTGTTGGCACACTGAGCCATTTCAGGTTTCTCTTTTGGAATGATGGGAGCAGTTGGGGGATGTCCCTGCTCTGCTGCTTGGTACCTGTTTAACTCCTGGCAAGTGAAGTGCCTTTAGAATTGCCCCAGCCCCTGACTGAACAGCTTTTCCTGCAATGCTTCCCAAACCCTGTGTGAAACAGCCCAGCCCCCTGAACTATCTGCCCTTGAGAGGCAGGTGCTGCTCCCTGTTTCCATAGTAGCTGCTGGAGCTGAGCAGTGCAGAGAGGCTGATCGTGACCACAAGCCCACAGGAATATGCACACAACCCAGCCGAGTCAGCTTGGGAAAATCTGCATTTTCATTAGATGACTCAAGGACTTGGCAAGTGTGTGTGGCAGGGGCTTGGTGGCTGCCAGGGGCTGTCACAGGCTCTGTCACCTGTGCTCAGAGGCCTCTGATTGTGAGGCCTCTGCCCAGTGCTCTGTGGGTGGACATCCACCAAGGAGTAAAGCTGCTAGTGCAGAAAACCCCAGTCCTGGCAGTCCTGGGGAGGAATTCAAGGACTAACCAGGCTTGGAGTCTCATTCAGCAGTTTGTCCATGCAATCCTTGGATAACCAACAGCCCTCCCTCCACTGCTCTGGAGGAGCTTTGCTTGTGCTAAGGTGGCTGTGCCTTTTTTTTTTCCTTCTGTTTCAGTAGGAGCAGAAATCTTCAAAGGCTTTTATCAAAGGCAAAGTCTTAATTATTTCTAATGAAAGCACAGCCTTCTTTTCCCCTCCCCTGAGACCACGCTGTGGCTGCAAGGCAGTGGGAAGCCCAGTGCTGGCAGTGCTCTGCTGTGGCAGGGCACTAGAGCTGGTGTCACTGTGCTGGGCAGAGAGGAGCCTCAGGCACAGAGAGGATCTCCCCAAACCCATGGGGAGACAAAATCAGGGATTTCTGCTTCCTTGAAGGCTAAAAGAGCAGCAAAGAAAAGAGCTTTTTATCTGGAAAAAAAGAAAGAAAAAAGGCAAAACTGTAGCTTTGTCACAGAGGTGGAATTACTTAAATCTCATGTTTGAAAGGTTTTGCTGTATAATGCCTGATATTTCAGAATGTGGTCTTAGCCCTGGTTCTGTCTCCTGGGAAGGGAAGGACAGCATTCCCTTGGCCCTTCTGTGCCACAGTGTGGAGGCCACCAGAGGACAAATGCCAGTGGCATCCTGCTGCTGTCAGCCAGGAAGGGATGGCAGGGCTGGAGTTCATGCTGTGCTGCTGGGTTACAGCCCTTGGCCTGCCTGTCCCTCCCTGCCCTCCTGCCAGGGGCAGAGCTGATGTATCCCTGACCAAAACCCGGTGATGCTCTGTGGGAGAGGCCAGACCATGCTCCTGCCATGACCATCCTGTGCAGGAAGGGCTGCTCAGCCCCAACAGGGAGCTGCTCTGCTGAGTTCAGGCTCTGGTGAGTCTCAGGGGTGAGTGGGGAACCCTGTGAGAGATGATGGAGGTTGGAAAAGTGGTGTGGAACCTTCCCTTGCTGGGAGCAGGGGGCGAGGCTGTGGAAAGGTGAAGGCAGGTGCTGGCACTGCCTCTCCTGCCACCCCTTTGCCAGGAATCAGGGCACTGGACTCTGTCCTCACCAGCCCTCTGGAGCAGAGCTCCCCTCTCCCCTCAGCCGTGTACATGTCCAGGCTTGGAGGCTGAAGTGACATTTTATTTATCCCGTCTTAGTTTTCATGTGTCCCTCGTGCATTGCTCCCAGCATTGCTTACAAGGAAAAATAATCCTGCATGAGGCTTTGGCATGAGCCAGTCTGGGAGTGCCAGGGAAGGTTTTGTTCCTAGATAAATGTCACGTGGAGCCCCAGGGGCTGGGAAGAGGCAGCTGTGGCTCGCAGGGATGAGCAGCCCTGGGTCAGCAGTGAGCCCATCCCTGTCCTCCCTCTCACAGCCACGAGGGGCTGGGGTCTTGCAGCCATGGAGAGCAGGCACTCTGCTCTGGTTTAGCTGACATGGGACTCCATGACCTTGGAGGTCTTTTCCAACCTTTGTAACTCCATGACTCTTCCTCTCCCAGGGATGAGCTGGGATGTGTCAACACATCTTCCAGCTCTGCACACCTCTGTGTGCCCGTGGGCTCAACCCCCCAGGGGCTCTGTGGTCATGCTCAGCACATTCCTCACCTCACCCACCTCCTTTTCCTGCAGCTCCCAGGAGGGCACAAAGCTCCTTCTCTGCCAACGTGTGTCTGTCCCCTGCTGCAGAGCCAGGACTTGCCCTGCCTGCCCTTATCTCATGCAGGCTCTGTGCTGCCAGTGCCTGTATCTGGACTCGTGTGTTCCCTGCACAGGAGATAAGCCCAAGTGCTGGGGCTCCATTCCTGCTGCTCCAGCCTGGGCTGCAGTCCTGCCTCCTCACAGAGCCAGCAGGGAGCCCCTGGCACCTCCCTCTCTCAGAGCAGGGTGCTGCAGTCGCTGCTGCTCAGGGCTCCTCACAGAACCTCTCTGCAGGTGCAGAGCTGATGGGGAAATGGGGGACATACTCTGGGGTCAGAGTTATGAATCGTGGTTGAGTCAGACCTGACTCTCCAGTGCTGCTCTCCAATGTTTGGGTTCTTCATAGAATCACAGAATGATTTGGGGGGAGAAGGGACCTTAAAGCCCATCTCATTCCATCCCTTGCCCTGGGCAGGGACACGTCCCACTGTCCAACCTAATTGCTAAAACTGTTTTGCTTTAAAACTTGAAAACATGAGGGAAAGAAAGGAGTATTTGCAGCTGCTGCATATGAACAGCTTAAGGAGATGTGAGAGAGAAGAAATAGGGAACCAAACCTAATTTGCATCAGCAGAGGAAAGTCCCTGCAGAGTTTCAGCAGGAACTGTGGAGGTCAGAGAGTTTCTTCAAATGAAGGAACTGTTGCCTCAGTCTGCTTAAAACTGAAGCTAGAAAATCACAAAGCCAAGGGCCAAAACTTGTAGAAAGGTGGAGTTTGAGATGTGCTGCAGTCAAGGATTGGTGTTACCTGAAGCACCAGAATGGGGCTCCAGCATCACCTGGGCTGTGCTGGGCTCAGCAGCCCATGACCTTCCCTGTGTCCTCCTCATCCCTCCCAGGGGCTTTTCCAATGTCCCTGTGCAGGGACAAGTGACCGGCTGCTTTCAGCTTTTTCAGGATCTCACCAAAGCAGCTGTGAGTTGGCCGGTGTCCCCTCCCTCCCTCCAAAACTGGGACATCTAAATTTAACCTGCTATCAACAGATGAGCCTGGAGTGTTTCCACTGTGGAAAGGAATCCCACTCAGAATCTGTCCTCTCCCCTGCTCAAGCTCCATCCATGCACATTCCTTTTCTCGAGCCGGGAGTTTCCTTCCTCCCGTTCCCCTCCTGCTCCCGGGGTTGTGTCGCTGCCGCCGCACTGACAGCGCTGCAGACGGAGCAGGTCTTTGCCCTGGTGCTTTTTGGAGAAGCTTTGATGCTGCTTTGGCAGCTGAATCATGGGGCGGCAAAACTTCTGAAAGACCAAAAAAATATAGAAAGGAGAAACCTGTCTCGTTCGGGCACAGCCGGTGGGACGGGAGAGTGCAGAGGGGTCGGGCTGTGGCAGGAGGAGCTGGAAGGGGCCAATGGGGCCCTGTGGATTTAAGGGATCAGCAGTGGAGCTGTGCTGGCCGCTTGGTCAGGCACCCCCTGCTCTCCAGAACTCATGTCAGCACTTTGCTTTACTGGAAAGCAAACAAAACCTACACGTGAAAATTTTCGGGGGCGGGCAGTGAATAACGGAATGAATACAGGTGGTGTTTGAAAACACGGATTGCAGTGGCTTTCACCCTCTCCTGTGCCCAGGGCTCTGCGCTGCTGCCTCTCTCCAGATGTGGAATTTACAGCGAACATCTGCCACGGCTTTTGCTAAATAAGCAAACGGTGTCAGGAAACCAAAATGTGCGGAAGTTCAGCCGCTGCCTGCGCCGACCAGCCCGGCTCCGGCCGCCCGAGATGCGCGGCAGCCTGGCCATGAAAAATGCAGGATGTTGGCTGGTGTTTTTCACCAGAAACCTCCTGGCTCTGTCTGCTGCAGCCCAAGAGCTGACACTGGTGGTAAGTAGGGTGCTTATCGCTGCCTCGAAACGTGAGCGCAGAGCCATTCGTTTAAAAACAGCCACCGCCCAAACGACTCCAGGCAGACGCGTTTGAAAATTTCACTTTATTTCTCTGTCTGTTATAAAAGCAGGGTTTTGTTTTTTACATCTCTGTAAGTGTCCAGACTCGGTACATCTTGGTTTTGTTTTCACAGTATCTCTGCAAGACCAAGGACGATTCTTATTGCTGCGCCGGGAGCCAGAGCAGGAGGGACGGCGGTGCCTCGCCTTCCCCCGGGCTGGACCCAGCCTGGCGCCGGCTCCACAGGTCCCTACCCCTCCCCAAGGCTGCTGAGGCTCTGTCCTGACTCCCCGAGGGGCTGCCCCTCTCCTCCCACGCTCATCTCGGTGTCAAGGGTAGGGAAGGAGAACCACGAGGTCCGCGACCCGCTCGGCACCTTGGCCGTGCTCGGCAGCCCCTGCCCGGCCCTGGGTGCAGATGAGGGTCTGGGCCAGGGCTGCTTCCCCCCCTGGACCACGACGGGGCTTTGACAGGGATGGCCAGGCTGCACTCTGAGCCCCTGTGGTGATTTGGGTCTAGAAAGAGCTGAGAGCATCACTGATGGGAAGGGTGAGGCAGAGACACGCTCACGTTCATCGTGCATCCCGTGTCCGTGCCCCAACACCTTCCCAGCGTATCCTTTGTGTATTCCTGGTTCTGCAAAAAGCTGCCAGAGAAGGAGCCTGATTTACCTCTGCTCATTTACCACTCTGCCCTTAAATGCCCCCAGACATTTAAGTCCCCACAGAACCCTGTCAATCCCTGTTCTAACCAGGTGGCCATTAACCAGCCACAGCAACAGCAGTGTCCAGAGCCCCTGCTCCTTCCAGCCCCCCTCCCTGTTACAGACAACCTGTCCCCATCAGTTTGGTAATGAAGCAGCATTGGAAAAACATCACTTTTAATCACAACGCACGAGATCCCAAAAGAGGCAGCATCACTCTCTCTGCCATGTCTGGTGATGCAGATGGAGGTGAAGGGGCACGTTTCGACCTAGGCACGGGATAAAGGCATTCTTTGGGAAGGGAGAAGTCCATGCAAAGCCGACCCCAACGTGAAATTTGAATTTTGTATTTACTGCTTAGCTGGGTCCGTTCAGTGCAACAGGACAAATTAGCCAGGAGGTTACTATCAAATTGCATGGGTGTATCCAGTCCACCAGGTAGAGGGAAGAGGGGGAACCAGATTTACTTAATGCACTGGGAGACTAAGTCCAACACAAAGCTAAGTGGAAAAGGACGTAGGTGTTCCCTGAATGTGGTTTTTGGTGACTGAGAAGAAATCTTTCCTTGGAATTCCTTCGTGCAGCTAATTAAGACAACTGGGTCCGATTCCTTCGACCCATGCTGACATCAGAGAGAACTGTAAGTACTCAGCACCTGGAGACAAAGTGAATACCAGACACAAATCCCCCTTCTGCTCCCACCCATGGGACTCAGCAGCAACCAAGATGCGTGAGAGCATGATCAGCTATTCACCCACAGCTCACAGTTTGTCCTCTTCTGCAGGTATTGCCTCGGAGAAAATACAGACAAGTCCCAAAGGGCTGTGCCAGTGGAGCTATAGTTGGATTTGAATCCAGGTAAGAAAATGGAGTTTAATACAGAGAATGACTGTGCAAGTCTAAGTCTCCCTAGCTTCATCCTTTATAGTCCCAAAGCCGAGATTTAGGCACCCTTTGGCTTGTGGATTTGGGTTGGATCCAGTCCAGTTGTTTGCAAGCCTGACTTCCCCCCTCAGAGCTCTGCCCATGGAAAGCAGCAGCTCTGTGGCTGAGCATCTCTGAAAGCCAGTGGATGGAGGAGGGTGGGCTCCCCTGGAGACAGGGGGGTGGCTGCAGGGCCCCAGGATCCTTGTTTGCTGGTTTGAGGCTGTCTTGGTGGGGGACACAACTTCTGGGCGTGCATTCCCCAGGCAGGGGGTGATGTTGAACCTGCTGCCGAAGGAGGTGGTGTGGCTGTGGAGAAGTGAAGAAGGAGAATTTCTTGCTGGTAACGTCCTGTGTGGAAGATGAGGATGGGAATAGCAGCTGATTGGTGCCTCTCCGAGGGGAGAGCCTTTTGAGCAGCGTGTGTGGGGCTGTGAGACCTGTTCAGACCAGCTCAGCAGGGCCAGGCTTGTACCTGGCACGCAGAACTCTCCTCAGTCCCAGCTCTTGAGGCAAGTTGTTAACAGGAGGAAGAAATGTTTTCTGGGGGAAGGAGCTGCAGAGGGAAGTGATCTGCCTTGGGCCATGTGCTGGAGCAGGGCAGATCCTCCACTCCCCATCCTGTGCCCTGGCCTCCAGATGCCACCTCTACCACAGAACTTCCTCCGCCTTCAAACCCGTCCCTCCCATTCGAAAGTCTCTTCTGCCTCACCCTCCTCTGCAGAAGAGCATCTGGTTATCTTAGAAGCCATCTGGTCCTTATTAAAACCTACAGGTTTCACCTCCTCCTCCAAATTCTCCTTCCTCACTGAGGATCCACACCCAAGGCTCAGGTGTTGCCCTGCCTGCACCTTCTCGTGCGTTACCCTCTGCTATGATGGATCTTTGTGCCGTGACAGACAGGGACGGTGCCATGGTCCTGCCTGTACCTCGCTCCTGACACTCAGGTGGATCATGAGGTCATTGGGAAGAAAATTATCTCCTGATCCCAAGGTGATCTGTTACCACAGAAGGAAGAGTTTTCCACAGCTGCTGTGTTTGCTGGGAATGGGTCCCTGTTATTTTCAGATGTGGCTGCTCCTGAACTACAGATCTTGCTGGGTAGACTCAGTAGGTAAGATCTGCCCTGGCTGACACCTGTGTGTCTCCAGTGACTTCAGAAGGATCCTTTTCACCCCCTGCTCTTCGTACAGCACCGTCATTGGGATTCCATGGGCAGACAGGGTACAGAGCTTCGCCCAACAACAGCAGGCACAGGAGCCCTCGGCTCTTACCCACGAGAAGGTGAGGCTGTGGGCTAGCTGGGAAAACATCTGTGTGTCCTCAAGACAAACCCAGTGGGACATCCCCCCCTTTAACTGGTGCTGACTCCCAGGGCCACAATTCCAGCTGTGAGGTTATTCCATATTAAACTGCTAACGGGAGGCTGAGATCACCACGGGTGAGCAGCACGAGGAGCTTCCGACCCCCCTGCAGAGGGAGAGGGCCTGGGAGCTCCCCCTCGAGAGCCATCCCACAGCAGGTTTGTTATTTGCATTGCTTTGAAACTGAGATTATTTCCGTGCTTCCTTGTTCCAGGTTTTAAAAAGAGGAAGATTTTCTTGCTTCTTCCAATTTCATGCCCTTTTCATCCATCAGCCTGTGCCACGCTGGCAATCTACTCCGTGTTCCAAAACTTTTTCTCCAGAATTCTGTAGAAAGGACATTCTGCCTGGTGGTGTTTTTGTTGTTTTTTTTTTTTTTTTCAAACATAGCTTTAAGGCAAAAGTTTGGCAATGCAAAGCAAAGTCTACATAAGGCCGCATGACTTGGATTTGCAACTCAGAACCTTACAGCTTAAAAAAAAAAATACCTTATCTTAAATAGTCAACTTTTTGCTCCAGGAACTTGTTTCGTTCTCAACCAAAAAGAAAAAAAAATAATTCTTAAAATCCCAAATAAAATGTTCTTATCGTTCTGGGCAGTTCTGGACAAGCTAATGAGACTGAAGTTCAAACAGGAACTAAATTAGGGAAGAAAAAAAAAAAGCTATAGGGTAGACATCAGTGTTAGTTTCTTCCCTTAGGAATCCAGTGATGAGACAGACCCAGTCCCAGGTCTCCTCTTTAGCTTTAGCACAGTGAAATCCGTCCCAATGGGAGAAGGTAGAATGGTTGCATTTGTTGAATGAATAAAAAGTGCATTTTGATTTTGCTCAGATTATACTTGTGTATCCTAATACCTAAAGTGATTGTTTTGCTTCGGGTTCAGTTTTCTCCCTCGGTGCCGGGACGCCAGGTGTGTATTATCGATGTTTCGGGGGTATCACCACGAGTGGTGGTCCATCCTTTGGCCTCCACATGAGTACCTGAGCATCATTGGCATTGGGTTTGACAAGGGCACTGGGTGGTATTGGCTCATTCTTGCTAAGGACCTGGGGCTGCTCTTGAGCAGAGGGCTCCTGCAGCTTGGCACGCTGCCCCAGGGGCCTGCTGGGGTTCACCTCGATGCCCAGCCTCATGCGCCATTTGATAGTCTGCAAGGTCACCATCTCGTTGGTGGCCGTGTTGGTCGCCACCAGCCAGGTGGTGAAGCTCTGATCCCGGTGGATGCTCGTGAGCTTGGCCACGTTGCTCTCGCTGACGGGCACCGCCCACGTCACGCTCGGGTAGAAGTTGTCGTTCATGCTGATGTTGAACTTGGACTCCTTCTTGGTGGGACCCACGATGGTGCAGGTTTCCGTGGTGTTCCCGTACCAGGGGTAGTTCACTCCGTCCGAGTCACTGATGGCCTGGATTTTACCGTCCAGGAGGTCTGGAAGCTCCCAGCTTGACCTGCCATAATCAATAGCAAAGTATGGATAACGCATTCATTGGTTTAGGAACATGCTGGGCTTTAGACAGAGCTGTGGACCCATTCCCTCTCCAGCTTGTACTGGAATTTGTGCCCTTTGTGCCATCGGGCTCAAAGAGCTCATCCCTGCCACTAAAAGCATCCTCCTTGTCAGGCCTGCTCTCAATCCGTTCATCCCCTAAATTTCTCTCTGGACGAGCCCTCGTCCCTCCCCGCTGTCTGCCTGGTGCTGGAGGTGTAACCCATCCTCCCCCAGCCCTTGGAAGGACCCAGCTCGAGGGCTGCACACCAGGCCCTGGGCTGGGGATGGTGTTACAGTAATCAGAGAGCCCGAGATCGAGCTGCTTGTAAAACTGCCCGCGCCGGTCACCTGCGAGAGGGACAGAAAGGTCAGTGTTTCTAGCAAGAATGTAAGAGAAAACAGCCCCCTGTCACCTTGTACTGCTGATGCACAACTTGGAGTGGGTTTTTTCATTAACTTCCAATTTAATTTTTAAGATTAGATTTGCCAAGAGAAGCAAACTGCTGTAAAAGTCTCAGAAGAAGGGCTGGATGTTTGCTCTAAGACAGCACAACCGAAATCACTTGCTCAGTGCACACCAGCTGGTTTAAGGACAGTCTTTTAAAAACCAGGCTGGCAGAGGTGGCTTTCATGTACCTTTCTCCCTCTTGCTCGTGAATCAGCACTCCTCACCACCCAGGGATGATGTCCCAGCCCTTGAGGTGGCAGAAGGGACTGGGAGGCAGCAGCAGTGGCGTTTGCACCTGACCCTGCCGTGGGACTGGCTGTGCTCCAGTCCCCCAAGCCTTGTGGCTCCCTGCTGCAGGCTGGGACATGGGAAATGATTAATCTTGGAGAGACACAGAGGGGATGCCCTGAGGCTCGTCAGGGTCAGGGTGACTGTCCAAGCCTTTCATAAGTCTGCTGCTGCAGCTTAAAATAGTCCCTTGATTGCAGAGGAGGCTGTGGCTGGGGGTACTCGTTGGCCTGGCTGGCTCTCACACAGCTTTGGGATGAGCTGCTCTGGCCAGGACTGATGTGACCGTCTCATAAGGCTGTTTTGACTGTTAATTAGTTAATGACCGTGAAGTGCCTCCATGTTTGTACCCGCTGGATCGTTCAGCACTGAGCTGTGTCTGGCTCTGGCTAGAGATACCATGGAGGATTTAAAGGTCTCATTTATCATTCTATCATGTGAGCAGGGGGTCCTGGCAAACACCTCCCCAGTGGGAGGGAGGATGTGGGGTGCCCCGGGGGCTGCAGGGGTGCTGGGAGCAGCAGGAGCAGGGGATGCTCTGAGCAGCAGGAGCGGGGGATGCAGGGATGCTCTGAGCCGCAGGACCAGGGGTTATGCAAGCACAACATCTCCCTGCACAGATTTACAGGCTGCTGTCAGCTACAGCACCGCAGCTGCAGCAATCCCTTCCTCCCGAGCCCATCGCCAGCAGGCAGAGGGAGTCCTTTCCCTGGAAGAAAATCTTTAGTGAAGGCAGCCAAAAGGAGATCCCTGAGCAGTCCTGCCAGGACCCTTGTGCACTGCAGAGATGTTTATACGCTCTGTTCTGCAAACCAGAGTCATCCTGGCTCACCACCCCTCAGCCCTTCAGGCAGAGTTGGGCAGGGGAAGGCTCCAGGAGGGCTCTGGGCATGTTGGGTGACCCAGCCCTCGCTGATGGGTGAATGGAGGTCGTGCTCTGCAGCCTCCACCCCTCCCCACTGCACAGCCCAGCCCAGAAACCCCATCTGGGGGCTCTCCTCTCCCTTTCAGCAGCTGGTTTAGGATTACTTTCCATTCAGACAGTGGCTGGTACTCAGCTTGGCTGTCACCCAGGGATGAGATGTGACAGTGTCCCAGAGGTTGACTCTGAGGCGACAGGCGTGGTGCAGCCACAGCATCTCTGCAGGTACAGAGGTGCCAAACCAGGAGCTGAGATGCTACAGAGGGTGATAACCCTCCTGGGCTGCTCCAGCCTACTCAGACCAGAGCTGGGGGGTGAATGGCAGGAGAATCTGGTAGATTATGCTCAGTAAATGTGACTAAGATCTGCTTGTCCCCATCTTCATTCCCAGTGCCCCAGGTCAGAATGGAATTGCAGGAGCTTCTCAGGATTTGCTCAGGGTTTGAACGAGAGCTCAAAGGCGGAGCTGTGTGAGGGCCTGGGCAGGAGGCAGGACAGTGCCTGCAGAGCCTGCAGCATCCCAGGGCTGAGCTCAGGGTGGCCCAGGAGAGCACCCAGCTTGAGGGAAGGCGTGGGCAGCAATGGGGAAGGAGAAACCGGCCTGTGCTTCTCCACAGAGCACGCGGTGCCTAATTCTAGCCAGTGTGGTTAACCCCAGGGTTTCAGAACCATCATGCTTCGTCTGCACAGCTTGGAATGAGCAGAGAAAGGAGGCCTCATGATGGTCCCATGACTGGAGCAGAGCAGAGCCTGCCTGGTGGTTGCTGCTGGCAGTTGCCCCTCTGGTGCTACAGCAAAGCCTCAGTGCCAGCCAGGCTGGCAGCCTCTGCCTGCAGAGTGTGCCCATGCTAAATCATGTGCCAACAACTGGATGATTTTGGAAAGAATGCTGTGGAATGATCTTTGGCTGCATCAGCATCTTCCTCTGGTAGTGTCGAGCCAAGGAGAGACCAGAAAGTGCCCAGTAAACACTTTGCTGACAATAGCAGGAAAGAAGCAAGAAAAGAAACCAAGCTATCTGGTTTCGTGGATTCACTGATCAGCTCCAAGACCAGGAGGTTCTGGCTTCTAACACTGACAAGCCTGTTTCTGCCTCTTCTGAAACCTTCAGAGTCAGTGTGGGCACCACCAGAGGCTGGAGCTGCCAAGAAACCTCCTTAACAAATGTCTTCTTGCTACCAGAAGGAACTTTGAGCTATTTCTTGTGGTACAACCAGAGCCCTGCTGCTGACAGCCTAGCAGCTTTATGTAGGTTTTAGCTTCCTAGTCCTCATTCAGGCACTTTTCTTCCTATTCTGTCACAAGGAATGAATGCCCCAGCTCATCCTGAGCTCCCAGATGTCTGTCCCACAGCACCCACCAGGGCAGTGAGAGCAAACCCAGCAGAGCAGCCTCCAGCCCTGGGTGTCCAGCAGTGTGGATACATCCAGTTAACCTTTTCAGACAGGCACCAGGCACTATTGCATCCTCAGCTCCAACTGCTTAAAGCCAGCTCCTAATTAATCACAGGCCAGATGGACTTGCATAACCTCGTGCTTTCCAACACCTTCCCCTCCAGCAGCTCCCTGAATAAGAGCAGCCCCTCTGGGACACAGCCCCTGCCCAGTGCAGGGACCAGGGCCATGTGTGGGCGTCGTGAAACTCTGTCTCAGGCATTTCACATCCCTGCTCCTGCCTCCCTCCACCACTGGCCTGCACTGGGGACTCACTGAGAGAAAGAAAACCTGATAGCCAGAGCTGCTTAATTTTAAATTCTCCTTTACAGTGCCTCTCTCACCTACTCCAGCACGTCAGGCAAGTCAAGGCAGGGCTGGAGCAAAGAACAGGAAGGAAATTTAAGATGTTGTTGCCCAGCTGACAGAGCTGTGCTGCTGTGGTCCTTCTTCCTCCCACCCTCCAGCTGCCTGTTCCTGCCTCATCCCTTGAACCAGCAGCAGTGTTTGATGGCTGGGTCAGGGAGTAAAACTAACACAAAACTGGCATGAGGAAAAAGGGAACAATTTGTGCTGGTTTAGGGGAGCAGGCTCAAGTCTGACTGGACAAGCTGTGTAACTGGGCTAAGGTGGGTGCTCACAGCACAAGTGAGAGCCAGGGGCCACTGCAGGGCAGCAAAGCCTTTTTCTCTAAATCCCTGGAGGGGTGAATTCTCACAGTGAACTGACCTCCCTTCACTTCCTTTGGAAAAGATACCCTTGTGGTTTCTTTGGTGAATTTTGATTTTGTCCTCCCTCCTGGGGACTGGGGGTTTATTCTCTTGACAAGTTGAGTTCATTGTGTCCCTGCTGCAGGGCATGGAAGATTTAATCTCACCAGGGAGAGATGCCTGGTAAAATGAAGTGATGATGCAATGGTGCAAGTGCCCCACTGAGTCTTCCAGAGGGAGAAACATCCACATGAAACTTCTCCAGATTCTTGGCTGATCATATTCCAACTCCAATTTATTTATCTCTCTTTTGCATATCTCCATCTGCACCGCTTCTTGCACATCTCCATGGAGATGAAGGAGGCTGGAAAATGCCACTCCTGCATGGCCCAGCTGCTGACACAGGTTCCACCAGGTGCAGAAACCAGCACCCACCCCAGGAGATGCCAGCAGGGACCTGGTCCAGCTGCTCCTGCTCAGGTCACAGCTCTGGCCTGATCCTGTTGCCTCCCTGTGCACAGCAGCATCCTTCCCTAAGGACAAGGGTAAAACCCTGCATGGGAGGAGAGGCAATACCAGCCATGGGGTGAGCAGGAGTTTGCCCCAGTTCTGCCCAGAGAGGGGTCAGAGAGCACATCCTCATCCTCCTGCTGGGGGTCTTCATGCTCCCTGCAGCACCTGCTGACTCCCATGGGAAGTAATGCCAGCACTTCTGTGTTATCTGAGCTCTAATTCCTTCCCTTTACATTTAAAAATGCTGCATTTAGCCCCCAAATTGTCAGTGCCACTTGACACGTGCGTGTCTAAATGATCCCCTCTGTAGCTCCCATCCCTGCAGCAGCATTAGGCACAGCTCCATCTGCTCCAGGATTTCTCAGCTGTTTCCATCCCCAATGTAATGGCCAGCTTATGCACAGCTAACAACTTCCCAGCAGAGAAGTGAAAAATTAATCCAAAGCCTGCTGTAAGTATTGGTGCTTCAGTTGGATGACTGATTTTTGATTATTTGGGGTTTTTTGTTTGCTGGTCATCACAGGGATTAAAAACATAAATGTGGCAGTGGCCTCTCCCTGCCATGGGAAGTTGGGACTCTGCTGGCACCAACTGATGCAGCTCTGTGGAGGCCAGTGGGATTACATGGAGTTACACCAGCTCAGGCCTTGGCCCATCCTTTCCCTTGGGTTTGTGTCCTGTCTCTCTCTCTCTCTAAGGGTCTTCCAAACCCATGTTTCAGTGGCATTGAAAAGGCCTTTCCTCCTAAATGCCTTTATTTATAGCCTTCAGATGGCAGCAAGTCTGTAGAAAGAGAGTGCAGGAACAGACCAATTCCTGCTTCTGTTGGGGTAACTTTATTTTTTTTTTGTATCAGTGAAATGCCAATGAACCTCCTAGGGGAAAACCTTTGTTTCCATTATTTTCTAGCTAAAAGCTCTCATACATAGCTGCAGTGTTTAATTCTACCTGATTACAGCAGCAGCTATTAGAAATTCCTTTTTTTTGGTTGGTTGTTTTTT
>VZRX01017013.1:99916-131806 GCA_013398075.1 Notiomystis cincta
TGTATTTCGCTTTTAAACTGCAGCTGTTGAAGCTAAACCTCCTTTGCAAAAAAACAGCATTTCCTCCCACATGTCCGTGGATTGTGGGTAATGTAGTTTTTTTTTTTATTTTAGAAACGCCTTTTTTTTCCTCCCCCTCTTTATTATAATTGTCTTTTAATTTCACTGCTACGTGCTTTTCCTTGGGTTTTCGCATTAAGATTTTCCTCTCCTGGCTGGGTAGATTTGGTACCAGCCAAAGGGCGCCACAGGGGATGGTCTTATCAGCAGAACCTGTAGCCCTAGGTAGGATGGGCTGTGATTCCAACAACGAATAATGTAAAGCTCTCCATGGCAGCCGTGGGACTCAGGAGCAGCTGGAACAGGGACTGAGAAGCGTCTGAGGCAGCAGTGGCCTGTAAGAAAGTTGTAAACTTCTATTACAGGCAGTTTTAGGAGCAATGCTGGTGCTGCTGGCCATCAGCTGGCTGAGAATCTGAGCACCAGGTGAGGTGAAATTGTCTGGCTTTTCAGCAACAGCTGATGGACATCGGGTATTGGGTCAGTGTGTCCTCTGTCACTTGTTTCTAAATAGGAAACCTGGGGTAAATGAGAGGTAAAAACCTCTTTGCTGGTGCTGCATGTGGTGTGGCACAGCAGCACAGAGCTGCTGTAAATGTCTTTTAGTCCTTCCCACTCTGCACTCCCAGCAGGCTGGATTAGCCCTTAGCAGGTAGGAGAGAGCAGAGCTACCAGGTGATCCTAACGAGTGAACCTCACAGGACGAGGGGAGGCAGATTTGCTCCTTTCCACCCACAGCAGGTGGAAAAAACACAGTGTATTGTCATGCTTTTCCTCCTTGCATGTCGTGTTCTTTAAAGCACTGAGAAGTATTTATTTTAAACTTCCCAGCTGCTGTGAAAGGCACAATTCAGGCACTAGTCCTGTGACAGAAAGAAACACCAAGAACCCGCTCAAGTTACAAGCCATTACTATCGTGTAGTACCAGGAAGAATGAAATTAGCATCTTCCGAATGAAATATCCAGCAGCCTCCAGAAGGTGCTGAAATCCTTTGACATTTCCAAGACTCTTTCACACTTTTCAAACAAGCTTGTCACAGTTTCCCAGAGCATCATGAGGCTGGTGAAACTGCATATTCTGCGACTCTAGTTTCACTGAAGCTTCAGCCAGGTGTTGCTTCAACTTGGCTGGCTCTGATGCTCTGGTCAGCTAGGAAATTGCATTATCTCATTCTAATTAAATCAGCTTTTCATCTTCAGCTGAGTTTTTGTTGGGTTTTGGTCGTGCCTGCCTGCCTCCAGTGCTGCTGTGCGTGATTAAGGCATTAGCACATCCCACCCCGCAGCAGCTGCTTTAAGCCTTTGCAGAGGGGCTCCTGTGCCTGAGCTCGTGGTTCTCTCTGATGGCACAGCTGGAGAAGCGAGGCCAGGCTGTGATAAGGAAGAATTAGGAGTGGCTGGTGGTGCTGTGGGTTGTGTTTCCTTCTGCTGTCTCCTCATAGCTCCGTCCCTGCGGCTGCTCCCCCCCCATCCCGGCCTGTGCTGTGCCTCTGTGTCTTTCCAGATTTGGACAGGGTCTCCCCTCACCAGCCCACCAGAGGCTGCATGCTATAAATACTTCAGGATATTATATTTTGGCCAAGCTTTCTTGTTTGTCCCTAGAAGAATCCCCCCCAGAAACACTGCAGGTTTGCTGATGCCCTTTGGTTGCCAGTGCTGCTCTTTGGCCAGCTGCTGACAGTGGCTGGGATGCACCAACGCTGCCAGTGAACTGCAGAGAAAGGGGATGGGGCTCTCTCTCCCTCCTGTGCCACCCCCACTCCAGCCCTTTGCCTGGCCCTGCTGGCCACTGACCCCACGTGTGGCTGTGCAGGGAACTGTGTCCTGCGGGCAGGCTGGGCAGGGAGCACAGCGGGGCTGGGCAGGCTGGGCACAGGGAGCATGCTGCATTTGTCTGTCTGGGCGTCCTCCCAGGTGTTTGATGGCCCTGTGGATCATGTGTCAGGACTGGAATAGCCCCGCGGGAGCAGGGAGCCTGTCTACAGGGATATTTATAAACCCCGGGGTTAGTGGCTGTTTTGCAGGACGGGGCTCGTCCATGGCCAGTTGGATCAGGGATTTTTCCCTCCCGAGCTCAGTTTCTCCAGCTGGGACTGTCAGTGACAGCCCACCTGGCTGCAGGAGAGACCAGACAGTTTTCCTTTCCCACTCCACCACTGACAGGCGTTTTGCTGGCACTGCATCCATCCCACTGCCCTTCCTCCACCAGCCCCTTCCTGCTCAGGACTTGTGCTGGAGTCTCACAGGGAGGCTGGGGGAGAGAAATTCCCTCATATCAGTGTCAGCAGAAGAGACAGGCACCAGATTAAATTCACTCCCAAGGCTTTCAAGGTATTTTTTAACCTGTGACAGCTCCTGAGGAACATGTTAAGTTGCAGCTCAGCATCCCCAGCACCAGACTGGGCAGGAGTCTCTCTGGTTCTGCAGGGTCCTGGCCACCACCAGTGCCTTTATCCCTCTGCCCACTGACATTTGCAGAGCCCCACAGAGCAGCAGCCTTGCACAGAGTGGGAAAAATCCAGGAGGTGATGGTTCTCTGCCCCAGAGCTGGATTGCAGCGCTCCAGGTGGGGTCTCACCAGAGCAGAGGGGCAGAATCACCTCCCTTGACTAGGGACAAGTTCCTGGAGGGCATGAATCAGAAATAAATTGATGTATATTATTTTCCCTTGAGAGAGGAAAATATGAACAAAGTCCAGGAGCGAGGGCTCCCCAGGACCTCAGACACTTGCACTGCTGTCACCTGGATGGTCTGTCAGTCAGATGGGCACAGCCTGGATGCACAGTTCACTGAGAGAATTTCGAGAGCTATGTATAAAAGTGCAAAGAAACTGTAAAATCTTTGTTATTATCTTTGTAAGCCAAAGAGCCACCTTTCATTTAGCACTCAAACTCCCCAGTGCATTTTGGACAAGACCTTTAAAGACACCTGGGTGTCCAGTTCCCAGGGTTACCTGTAGAGCCACTGACCTCTGTAACTGGACAATTGTGCAGGCAAATGTCACTGGCACCAAGAGTTGTGGCTGTTCTGCTCCTCAGTGTAATATCCTTCTCCAATTCTCCATCCACGGGGGATTTCCAGCCTATTTGCATAGCAATAATCCTGTTCCTGGAGCCTGTGGGTGATGTGGAGACACAACAGCCCATTGCCCAGGGCAGGTGATGGCAGTGCAGGTGACCTGGCTCGGGGGGCTGCTGCAGCTGGGCTGTCACCTTGAGGCAGGAGGAGCTGAGATGGATGGTCTCTCCCAGAGCTGCTGGAGGCTCAGATGCGCACAGCTGCTCTTCAGGGGCTGCAGCACGATCAGTCAGACCTGTGGACTGAGCTGCAGGCTCCCTGGGATGCTGCCAGGGGCCGCTCGGCGCTGGAGATGCCTCGGGGCTCGCCCCGCGACTGACAGCGAGGGACCGCGGCGCTCCCTGAGCTCCCTGGGGCCTGGCAGAGCCTTCCTCCTCCCCGTCCCGCGATGCTGCTGGGGCAGCGCCTGTGCTGCTTGCGGGGGACAGCGGCTCCGGTGTCACCTGCGTTCAGCAGGGCCCGCGCTGCTGGGTGACACGGCGGGGACACGCGCGCTATCGAGGCCGCTCGCAGCGCCGGGCCGGGAGGATGGGAGCTCGTTAGCGGCTCCTTCCCGTGTCATCAGGAGGCAGGAGATGCTTCTCCTTCGTCCAGCAACGCGGTGAGTGAGGGAAGGAGCTCCAGGGATGCGCCCCGAGCGGGCAGGGAGGATGGGTTAGCGGTGCCTGAAAGGTGTCCGTGCCAGGGGGAGGAGGGGGTATTTAGGGTACCCAGGCCGGGGTGGGGGGGAGAAGTTTCAGAAGAGATTAATCAGGAAGATTTGGGGGAGAGCCCCTTGAGGGGAAGCAGCTGAGCAGCACCTGGACTTGGTGCTGTAAAGCCGGGCAGCACAGCCCCCCACGGGGTGGCCTGAGGAGGGGGCTGCCATCATCTCCAGCTCTGACTGTGGTACTGAAATGTAAATTGCAGCACAAAAAGAACTACATTTCCCACTTTCCCTTGCAGCCCAGGGGAATAAGCAATTGGAAGATTTAAATAGACCAGGCCAGAAGCAACCAACCTTTGGCACAATGTTTTTCCCTCCTCTTCTTCATATCTATTGGCTGTCTAACCTTTTTCCCTGGCACTGGAGTGGCTGCCAAGCCTGGCATTAATTTTCCTTCCAAGCTTGCTAGGCCCATGAAGTAAACAGCCATGTGCATTCCTTACTCTATATTTAACAGCTGCAGTCTGTGCTGGGGGCAACTGCAACAGAGGGGAACCTTTGTAGCTTCCCAAATTCACAGCTTGTGAGGGTGGGAGTGGGGGAAGCTTTCTGCAGGGAGAAGAGGGATTTCTCTCCTTCCCGGTATTTGCAAAGCAGGTTGCGTTAGAGAGAGACTGCAATGCCAGCATCCCAGCCACGGTCCAGGGCCAGAGACAGGAACAATGTCCTCAACAGGGCTGAGTTCCTGTCCCTGAATCAGCCCTTGAAGGGGAACCAGGAGAGCAGGAGCTCCGGCAGGAAGCAGAGCGGCCAGGCCGGGCCAGCCGGTGCCCCGAACAGCAGCCCCAAGGAGCGGAGGCAGTCGCAGCAGCTGCCCGAGGAGGACTGCATGCAGCTCAACCCCTCCTTCAAGGGAATCGCCTTCAACTCGCTGCTGGCCATCGACATCTGCATGTCCAAGAGGCTGGGAGTGTGTGCCAACAGAGCCTCCTCCTGGGGAGGTGCCCGCTCCATGATCAACCTCCTGGGGATAACGGGGCACGGGATCCCCTGGATTGCGGGTACGCTCATCTGCCTGGTGAAGAGCAGCACGCTGGCAGGCCAAGAGGTCCTCATGAACCTGCTGCTAGGTGAGTGGCAAACCTCCCTCCCTGCCAGGAAAGCCCAGCCCTGTCACAAGGGACAGCAGCACTGGGACTCCTCCTCTGGCTGCTCCCAGCATCCGATGTGGTCGGGAAGCAGGGAGTGACCTTTAGGGTAAATGCTGCACTTCTTGGCCCTCTCAGTCCCAGGTACTGTGGGTGATGGATGTTGCAGGAAGTTGTCTAAGGGGGATGGTAGCTGGGGACACCCACAGAGCAGAGACAGGCCCCTGGTCCTGCATGGGGCAGGGTTGTCCAGTCAGACTGAGGGAGTGTCTGTGGTGGGAGGGTG
Organism: Notiomystis cincta; assembly: GCA_013398075.1. Classification (NCBI taxonomy): domain Eukaryota; kingdom Metazoa; phylum Chordata; class Aves; order Passeriformes; family Notiomystidae; genus Notiomystis; species Notiomystis cincta. Next base: position 105,135 of record VZRX01017013.1, read on the forward strand.
GATCCCAGCAGGGATGTCTTTTGTTTAATCTGGAGTCATCTGCCTTGGTGTTTGATAGGTGGGGAAAACATAACAAGACATTAGTCTTTGATATCTGGATCAGTTCCTGAGGATGTTATTTCCCTCCCCTTGCCACCCTCTTGACCAGACCCTGGCTCCACGTGATGGAGTCCTGTCACCTTCCCCGCTGCAGTTCGCTCTCACATCCTCCTTCCCTTGGGTACCTTTCTCTCTGCTGTCCCCATTTCCATGTGCTAATTTGACCCAGAGGCTGTGTAGGCAGGCTGGGATGCCTCTGGCTCTCCTGCTAGTCCTTGCTTGCATGGTGGTGGTCAGTGTCCCTGTTTCTGGAGACTGGGATGTGTTGAAGGGTTTATGCAGGGCCCATCCCACCCTGATGTCCCAGCAGTGACCAGGACGAGCTGTAGCTGTGACTTGCCTTAGATCCTGCCCCCAGCCTGCCCTGGCCATGTATACCTGAGGACCTTGCTCTTCTTGCTCTTCTGCCTTTGGCACAAGGTCCAGTTATTCTATTTTTCCTTGTGACTTATTGCCCTCTCCTCTGGCTGTGACCCACCATGGTGTTTCACCCTCCCTAAAAACTCAGCAATCTCACTTTTGCTTGGTAGGAGAAGTTGAAAACATTGGATTTAGACACCTTCTCCTCAGGGAGCATTTTGAGGGGCCGTAGGGACACTTTATTTCACAGGCACCACAGGAAAGGGACGTCCTGTCTGCAGGGGCTGACTGTGACGTGAGACAGCTCCACAACGTGGCCCCAGATTTGGGTTTGGTTTTTTTTCACAAGTTCATCCTTCAGAGAGGGTGAAGACTGAGCTGGACTGGCTTGAAAAGCACAGTGGTAGCTGCCTTTTCTCCCCTGTGCCTTTGGAGGAGACTGTCCTCGAGCTGTGACACCTCCTGGGGGGAGGCCGTGGCGGGGAAGAAGCCAGAATAGCTGCAGCGTGATGCAGAGCCCGCCAGCGTCAGCAGTTCTTCCAGGGGCTCCTGGGTGCACGGGGTCAGCCCCTCGCTGCGAGGAGAGGATCCATTTAAAAGGGCACGAGGAGGAAATAGCAGGTGACTAACAGCAGCCAGCACAGTTTCCAGATGTCTCTTGACCCAAGAGCCTCTGAAGGGGTTGGAGCAGGAAAACCGAGCGCTTTGGCTCCAGAATGTTTGAGGTCCTTGCAAAGAGTTAATGCCCCTTTTGGCTTAAAAACAAGGGAGGTTTTCACACCCTTCTGTTGCCATATGAGGAGGGCAAATGCAAAGCCACCTCAGGGTTGTGTTCTAACTTCACTGAGTGGTGGCTGGGAGAGCTCAGCCCTGCATCTCCAGGTCTCCTGAGCTCCAACGTGGTGCCCAGGGACAAGTTGGGAGTTCTGGACACTGCTCCCATCCTTCCTCTCCCCCTGCCAAGACTGGAAATAGTTAATTGGTGTGAAGGACCAGTTCCATAGGTCTGGCAGCCTCCAAAGGGCTCCACTGCTCCTTCTTAGAACACAGCACTGACTGGTGGGACTGGCCAAGGTGCCCTCAGCCTCTCATCAGAGCTCTGCAGCAGGACTTGTGTCACCCCACAGAGCAGATCTCTGCTGTGAGAGTGGCCTTGGGCTGATATTTAAGATTGCAGTCAGGAACTCTGAGTATCCAGGTAGCTGCTGCCATGGTATCTGCACTGCTGGTGGAGAAGGAGCCTGGCTGGGAGCCTGGGGCTGGTGGACCTCGACAGGTCCCAGGAAAAGTGGGGTCTTGTGGAGACAGGAAGGTCATGGCACCACTGCTGCATCTGGCATCCTTGGTCCCTCTTGCTGCTGCTTCCCTGTGGTTCAAATCCAAATGTGTGGTGACAAGCCCTCCTGGATAGGCACAGGTCAAAGGGAAGGGAACCTCCTGGTGCTTCCCTGCTGGAAGAGGGAAGCTGGGAAGTTGGGGGTGTCTGTGGCACCCCTTCGGTACCTCCCCGGGCTCTCCTCTCTCCTCCCTTCCCCCTGCTTGCTGAGGGTTTGATACATCAAGCAGAATTTCTGATGCAGTCTCTGGGCAGGGAGCCAGCCCATCATAGAGCACTTGTTTAGGATTTGCAATGAGGCTTCCAAGGCGAGGAGACAGGAGACTGCTGAAATGGGACTGGGAACCTGGCAGAAGCACCACTGCAGATGGAGGAGGAGCTCTCCACAGGGGCTTTGCCAACACATGTGGGGGCATTTCGGGTGAGGGGGTCTGACCCTGGGATGCTCCATCCATCCCCACTGCAGATGTTGATTAGCAACCCCAAGCAATGTTTTCTCTCCATGTTTGTCATCTGTGATGGAATTTATTGATTCCCCTTCTCACAGTAATCCTTTCCAGCAAATGCCAAACAGCCAGAGAAGCACACACAGCCTGTTACTGAAAAGATGGAAGAAACCAGATATCTGTGCCCACTGTAAAAATCCCTCTGCCAGGACATACTTTCAGGAAGACTGTCTCAGCATCACCAGCCCTGGCTGAGCAAAAGTCAGGGAGAAGGTCCACACCCCTTTGGCTAAATTGAGAAAGTCATAACTCAGGAAATCCCTCAGTTATAAAGTTCATTTTATTTGTCCACCAGTGCTGGAACTTTTAGGACCATTCAAGCTTTTCTCTTCAATCACAAAGGTTTTGTGGAAACTAAGGTGCTTAGTGATTTGAACCTTGCAATTGGGTTTGCAGGGGGAAAGCAGTTATAAAATTTTCAGTAAAATGCCCAGATCTGCTTCAGAACCAGACAAAAACTCAATTAAACCCTGGGGGTAGCAGTACCTCGGTTTCTGGTTCTGATCCATCTGGTGAGGATGTGGATCCAAATTTAGTGATTCATTGACTGCAAAGCCAGCAAAGAACATTTGGATCATCGATCTAACCCACGGCAAAATACAGGCTGTAGCACATCCCTTAATTTATTCCTGTTCAATTTGTGAAGGGAAAAAACCCAAACACTCAATCTGATGTACAGTTACAAGTGAGGGTGAACTTGTCAGAGCCATTTCTCTATTACTGCAGTGGTAGGGGTTCTCACAAGTGCTTTTAGTTGGACTCTTCCCTTCATTGCATCTCCATACCCTTCTCTCTGCAGCTGAACTGCTCTTCCAGCCAACAGCTCTTCCGCCTTTCAGTATTTTGGATAGTGCTCAAGTAATTTCTTCACCTCCTATTTATTAAGCTGAACAGATTGATCTCGTTAAACTGATGGTCTTTGCAGATCCAGGCACCTTCTTGCTCTGGTGGGGGTGGGGTATGGTCACTGGGAGTGGAACATGGTCACCCACCCACAGTGGTCACTCCACTGAGGCCCCATTTGTGTTCAGAGCCAAACCACCACTGTGTTCAGTTATTTGCCATCCAGCTGGGTGCCTTTGCTGTTGGGAGGTATCTGCTTGGGTCATCCTTGCACATAAAATTGCATTTGTGCTTGGTTTGAAGTACCAGGAACTGGTTCTGCCGTGGCCATGGCTCTCTGGAATAGATATCCAGACTAGGAGGAGAGAAAGGCCTCCTCTTCTCTTTGCCTGCTGTCTCAGTGACACTGGTCCCAGAGCTCAGCCATCTCCAGCTGGCTCTGCATCCTGCTTGGAGGGGCAGGATGGCTCTTTGGTGCTGTCACTAAGCATTTATCCCATTAAGTACAGCAGTGCCTCAGGGTGTGGATGTATCATCGAGCAGTGTCAGGCTGGGGGTGGGTGAATGCCACACGAGGAGGAAAGGAGGGAGCCCAGGGCTGCTTCTCCACTCCTGGAGGTCAGCAAAGAGGAAGTTCTTGCTCTGTTCAGCCTTCTTCCTGAATACTGACACAGCTTTACTCTGAGCAGGAGCCAAGCCATGATACTCTGAAGCATGGTCCCCTGCAAACTCCCTGGAAAAGAAAATTATAAATACAAATATATGGTCAGAACTCTGTGGTCCCACCCTGGCAGCTTCCAAGCAAGACCAGATTTGCAAGAAATTGGTGGATTAGGAAGGAAAGAGAGAAAGAAATGCCTTCACCAAGCCCCTCGAGACCCCAGTGACCCTGTTCTAACAATATGGACGTGCTTCAGGTGTTGTTGTGCTTCTCTTTGGAGGCTGTGTGATGAAAATCCAGACAGTACAGCCCATTGCTGGTAAAGGTCATGGGGTAGAGGAAGTGCCCAGGCAGTGCAGACGAGCTGATCCTGCCGAGCCTCAGGGCAGCCCAGACCCAGCAGAGAGGCTGAGGAGCTGCACAGCAGATGGATCAGTCCATGTGCAGCAGAGCTTGTTCAGCCCAGAGCCCCAGAGATGGTTTGGGGCCAGATGTGTCTGTTTTTTCCCCTTTCATTCTACCACTGTGAGAGCAGGGATTTTCTGAGCCAGGCAGGGCAGAGGAAGGGGAGAGCAGCTCAGGAGCTGGTGCCCTGCAGAACCATCCCTCCTCGGACAGCCTGGCACACAGAGGGGGCTCAGCTGCTGTCCCACTCCCCTCCCAGCCCTGCCAGTGCCCACCAAGGTCTCACTGAGCCAGCAGCACATCTGCCCAGTGAGGTGGAAACATTCAAATGCCAAATAACCCAACGGGAGTGACCCACGGAAGGTGCCAGGCAGAGGGAACAAGGCAGATGCCCACTCCCTGCATCCAGCATTTAGACACAGCTCCAGCCTGGCATTAAACATTCCTCTTCTTCACTCCAGGCTGCTAATCTGCCTCTGTTCTGCCCAGATACAGCAGCTGAAGCCCGTGGTCCTTTGGTGGGTGCAGTGCTCAGCCTTCATCCCTTCGCAGCTGATGAGCTCAGGCATCTCTGAACAGGCAGCAATGCCCAGCTCTCCCGGCTTCCCTGCCCCCCTTGCTGCCTGCTTCCTCTCCAGGAATGCATCCTGCTCACTGCAGGGCAGGCTGGCGAGCCTGCAGTGTCCCTTTGCATGAAGGACAGTGGGGGACAGGCTGGGACTCATCTGACTGTGCCTGGAGCAGGCACGGGGGTGTTTCCAGCGACCTGCACGGTGTCCCCATCAGCCCCACGGTCCGATCAGCCCCTCGGTTCCAGGCAGCACCGACCTGCTCAGGTCCTGGCTGGCTGCTGGGGATGCTGCGAGCCCTGCAGGCATCAGCGTGCAGCCCTCGGGGAATGTGCAGCGAGCTGGAATCCAACCCTCGAGCTGGGATCCAACCCTCGCAGGGCAAACAGCGAAACGTTCCCGAGCCTGAATGCCGAGCAAAAGAGAAAAGAAGTGCGAGGGTTGTTGAATGGGAAGAGGGGGAATAAACATGGGAAATGAGTCATCCTTATGTCTGTCACTCCGGGAACAACTTCCCATTGCCCCTGCCTGCAGCTCCGAGGGGCCAGTAGCTGTTTCACTCTGGCAGAGCTGGAGAAGCTGAGCCAGGCTCTGGCCCGAAGGGACATCCCGGGAAATAGGTGAGTGTGTTTGCCTCTAACACGCCTTGACAGGAGCAGTGGCCGGGAAGAGGAAGGTGGGGGAGTGAGGTGAGTTGTTGGGAGGAGCAGCAGGCAGGGAGAGCCCGTCGGGTCTCCTGCTGCAGGTCAGGATTGGTGGAGGATGGGGTGGGAAAGGGGGATCGGATGAACTCTCCTTTTTTCCTCTGCTTGGAGAAAATCTCCATGTTTTAACCTGGAACAGAGAATTTCCATCTGTAACATTCCCATCTATACAGGGATGCTGGCAGATGTACCTGATGTGTGTCCACACTGTGAGGTGTGAGGGTTGGAGACCCTCTGAGCATCACAGAATCAGACTCTTTGTAATTTTTTTTCCCAGTTTGCCTCATTGAAAGCAATGGGGGGTAAATCCAAGCCCAAACAGCACTGAGGCCGAGCAAGGAGGCCAGCCTTTTTGGGCTGGGCCAGGCTGCTGGTCCTCAGCCCAAGGCACTTTTCTCCCTCCAGCTCATCCTTCACAGTGCTGTTGGTGTGTGTTTGTGGCTCTGGGATGTGCTGATGGTACCTGTGCTGCTGCCATGAGGTACAGGGGCATTTCAAGCTGTCAGAGCCCTTCTGGGAGGCAGATGAGCCATCCTGGGGGCTGCTCAGCTCCTTTTCCCCAGCAACATGAGCCCTTTTCACTGTGCTCCCCCCTTGCCTGCATCTCATCCCAGCCTGTGCAGACCCCCACTGAAGCAGCCTTGCTCAGTATTTGATGCTGAGTACAAATTTCCCAGCTCCCAGGGCTCAGTGTTTCCAAGGGGAGAACTCCAGGCAGCCTGTGTTTGCACTCAGGGCTGCTTCTAATCATCTAGAATATAGCAAATCTATTTTTAGTTGTTGTGGGTTTTTATTTTAATTAATTGCACAATTCTGCTTTCCACCATTTTTTCACCTCCCCATGACCACTTACCCCACGCTGCTGCTTGTTCAGCCAAAAAATAACCCCCCCCCAAACACCACAATGCCTGATTCATTAGCTTTTCAATGTGTCATGCCATCTGTGCTTTTTGTCAGCTCTTACACCCAATAGTGACACATTTGGGGAACAAAATGGAATTGAGGGGTTCATTTCCAGAGGAGTGGACCTCTTCCAGCTGCCACTGACTCCACTGGAGAGAGGGTGAAGATTCTTTTGAAACCTGCATCTTTCATTAATGTCAACGAGATAAGGCTGCAAACAACTCATTTTCCAGGTCAGGGAGCCTAATGCCTGCGGGAGATTTGGGAAGTTCAGAAGGAGTAGGAGGGAGCATGTAAGGAAAAAGAAAAATGGGAAAAAAAATTACATATTCTAATTATGGAGGTAAAGAAACTGTTTCCTGGGAATGGTGGCATTTGTCCAGAGGTCACTCCTGAGTGAGGGTGGGTAGCCTGGGCAATACAGGACCTTCAGAGGCAGTCTTGGCCCTCCTCGTGGCCTCAGCAGCTGCAGTGGGGAGCACATGGCACCTCCAGCACGGTGGGTTTGAAGCCTGGACAATGAGTTGTCACCAGCTGGGCTCTGCTCTGTGCACATCTTGTCTGAGGCACATCTGCTCCCACATTGGGAGCCTCCTGAGCTCATGAGATGGGCTCCCTCTTCATTCCTGGGTATTACCTCCCTGTTTTCCTTTCCCCTGGTGCTGTTCTGGGAGGCTGAGTCCAGCTTGTGACTGTTTCTGATCCCAACCTCACAGGCTGGGCTCTGGAGAGCAGCCCTGTCTCATCCATGTGTGTGAAGTCATGTGGATCTGGGCTGCAGGAGCAGATGAGGCCAAGGGCTTTTTTGGCTTTCTCCTCTTTTCCTCCCCCCTGCCCCCAGCTCTGCCCCCAGGTTGTTTTTCAGCTGCAGTTTTGATAACATGTTTATATAAACATCCCAGCTGGAATCTGCCTCTGTCCCTGGAGACACTGCCTGGCTCCAACCTGGAGCAGACCACATCCCCAAGGGTGCTCACACCCTCCTCAGCCTCTTTCAGCCATAAAGGATGGCAGCAGAGTTGGCACCTCGGGGACAGAGAGGACCTTATGGTGGCAGGGGACATCCAACTGTTTGGATTTCTCTTAAATACAAGCTTTGGGGTTTGGTTTGGTTCTGCTGCTGCTGGTTCAGGTTTGTCCTTGTGCCCTGCCTGCACCTCTCTGCTCCTAATGGGCTCCTGATGTTTGGTGGTGGCAGCAAGGCAGATAATTGTTTTCCTTTCCTTATTAATAGATATAAAATGCCTGCCCAGGGGGCTCACTTTCAGCTCATTTACTGTGCATCTGATGCCAGATGTTGGCTTTTTACAATATCAAGGTGATCTCTGATGCTAAAATTGTCGCAGGCAAGACAAGGCTTGCTCTTTGGTTTTGTGTTTTGAGGAAGTTTTAGATGTTAATGTAGGATTTGGGGATTGGATGGGTTTGCATTGGAAATCTGAAGGATTGTTTCCCTTAGCACCAGGTCAACAGGGAAATTCCTGATCTTTTCCAGAAAAATGTGAAAGGAGCAAGAATGGGCAAGAGCTAATCCTTCCTTTGCTCTTTAATACAGAACTACCTGGATTTTACATCCAGTGATGCCTCTGGTTTAAATCCAATGCTACCTGGCTTTGAGGGAAAAGGCATGATGGAAAAAACGCTTCTTATTAAAATATCTTGCTCCTCTCCTCTCATCCTCAGTCAGGTGGCACTCTGCCATCTCTGCTGTGCTTGTGACAGCCCCGAGGGTCCCCAGAGAGCAGCCAGTGCAGGCTGGTACATCAGCTGCAGGCTGCCTTCCATGGGCTCTCCTGGGGCTGTGTTTGTCCAGCCTCCAGCCAGGTCAGCCTGAAGGACTTGCAGGGCTCTGTGTGAGGGACCAGGGAAGGACAGAGCCTGTGGCAATGCTGATTTGCAGCTGGCAGGTGCCAGGCTCAGGGGCTTTGGGTTCAACAGCAGGGACAGTCCCCAGTGCAGAGACACCCACCTGCAGCTGGAGAGCCGAGGGCACCCACGATCAAGTTAACCCCTTACCTGCCTAATGCTGTGCCCACCTGGGGAGGGAGGATGTGATGGGCATTAAGGGGAGGAAGGAAGCGAGCCGAGGTCCAAGCAGTTATGTAGGTCATGGGGTGGCAGGGGAATAGGACTGGGGCTGGGGCTGCTGGGCAGCAGCACTGTCTGGGTCTGCTCCTGAAGGATGGGCCCTTGGCAGCACCGTGGGCAGCAGTGCTGCCTGCTGATTCACCCTGCCAGCGCCGGCGGCACAGGGAAGGGGAACAGCAGAGCCCCAGTGCTCAGAGAGGCTGTGGGACCCCCCACGCCTGGGGGCCAGGGCAGGCTGTGGGGCTGTGTCATAAAGAAATCTGCGTGAAAGGAACAGAAACTGCAAGGGGAAGTGACAGAAAAAGCACCAGACGGAGGGATCTTTGGTGGTTATTTTTTTTTCCTTTTAACGGCAAATTAACCCCCGGTTTTAGTGCTGTCATGCTTTCCGATCTTGAAACGTGGGCAAACGAGGCTTTTTGCTTTCTGTGCATCATTTGACGAAAATCAAAGCTAGCAGTACTGAAGGCCCATTTTATTCATCTTCTGAATGGAAGGATTATTAGAACTGCTCTTTGGCTTGTTCTCCATGCCCTGAACACCTCCATGCACACATGCCTGCATCCCTCGAGCTGCCCTGACATCACCTTTGATCGGAAAAAAATATTGTCAGTGCAAAATACTGATGGGCAATGGTGAACACCACGCATTGCTAAAGAGCATGGCACTTGTGCTGCTGATCCATGGGCAGGTTTGGTAGGGAATGGTCTGTAGGGAATTTATTGAACACCATGGAGGAGACAGTGGGATCCGCTGGGGGTGCTCAGACTTCATTCTGGAGCCCTGGCTGGGCTCCTCAGCAATGCAATGGGTGCTGACTTCAGCAGAAGCAGCTTGGGCCAGAGTCTGCTCTTGGCAGCACTGGTGCATCATCCCTCTGATGCTTCTGGGTTCCTGAGAATTTGATGAGTCTGGGTTCCCGAGAGAGCATCCCAGAGCTTCGGTTTCACACAGTTCTCGTCCAGGGTGAGATGGGACTGGTGGGAAATGAAGCTGATGAGCTCTGAAAATCATCTTCTGAAGCACTTTGCTGGATCAGGCTGCGGGGGGGTCACTTAGTGGGGTGAGGAGTTGGGCTGGGGGTGATTTAGGAAGCCCAGAGTGAGCAGAGCCCTGCGCAGCCAGGCAGCCCCATAAGGTCAGCCAGGCCTGGGCTGAGAGCATTTGACCTTAACAGGGAGCCAGGGTGAGTGGCTGCCCCAGGGCTCCACAGCCTGTGTCTGAAATCCCTCCCTCCCTTTCTCCCTCCTGTCTGGCCCATCAAAAAAAAAAAAAAAATCAGCAAATTGCAGACAACCATTCTGCTGAGTGCGGGGGTCCTGGTGGGCTGCAGACCTCCCCCTGCTCTCTCCCTGCCTGCTGGTCACATCCAGCAGGATCTGCACAGTCCCTGGTTGTCTTTGTCCTCCTAAACTCATTGCTACTGCTACAGGCCCAGTGGTGTGACCACCCTCCTTGCCACCTGCAGCCTCAACACCTTTGTTCAGGTGCTACCCATGAACCATTTCTCCACATCAGCCTTCTGCTTCTTGTGCCTGGATTCCTGCTGCTGTCTGTGCCACTGAGGAGCTGTTATCCCGATCCTTTCCTCTGCTCCATCTGCCCTCCACAGCTCTGAGACCCCAGGGCATGACCTGTTGGGCAGGAGGTCCAGGGAGGTCCTGCTGTCCCACTTCTCCATGCAAGATGCCCTGCAGACAAGGGAGAAAAGCAGCCTCCCATAAAGGAGAGGGTTTGGCCAGGATAAATACCAGCCCCTTCCCAAAGCAGTGCTGGGGTCTGGGGGTGGCACATGGGGAAGGTGGGTGAGCAGAGCTGCTGTGACAGCTCCTCCCTTCCCAGCTCCTGCCAGGTGCTGAACAGGCAGGAGGAGCTGCCTCCCATGTGCCATCTCATTTCCCATCCCCACCACCACCTCACTCCCATCCATGCTCCTGAAACCTTGTCAGCTCTCAAGGAATGGTCTTTACCAGGGCCTGGGAACCAAACAACTGCCCCTGGCATTCCTGCCAAGGGAGCAGGCTGTGCTTATGATGGCAGATATGTCATAGCTGCAGGGAGCTGAAATCAGCACTCTGACTAATTAGGAGGGTTGGGGAAAAGCAGATGAGGGGATTAAAGAGAAATAAAATTGATGCTAGGAAATAGAAATGACAGTACCTGTCGGCTGGGATGAAGCAGGTGGGCTGAAGAGGAGGGTGATGTAGACAAGTGCTGATGGGTTTCACTCCTGAAGCTGTTAGGGAAGAAAGGTGGTTTGGTGTAGAGAGCTGCAGCTGCAGGTGCCTGTGCCATCACAAGCCTGGCTTTGCTGGGGCTGGGAGGTGTGTGACCCCCAGTGCATTTGCACAGGGAAGGGGCTGTGTGGGGTGACCTCAGGGAGCAAGAGATAAGCAGAAACAAGAAATGGCTCCTGGGTGTTTGGTGGTTCAGCAAAGGAAGAGGGATGGCTGGGGGATATCCAGGAGGATGTCACCCACCCTCCAACACACCACAGTGCTGTGTCTAACACAGGAGCCTGTTTTTCTTTATTGTGTGGCTTTCCCCTTGGCTCACTGGCTCCTGATGCTCTTTTCTTAGTGAAATCTGTCAGCATGGTGTGATCCCCTGGCAGCTCTGGGCAGGAGGAGGTGGTGGGCTTGGCAGAGGGCAAGGGACAGCACTAGAAAATGTTGGGGAGCGCTTTTCCTCCAGCAGACTGCTCACTGCAGCCTGGTCACCCTGGCACAGAGCCCCAGGCAGGGACCTTGTTGCATGAGGTTTCTAAAGCTCGGGGTGGAGGCAGCAACAGGAACACCCAGAGTGGTGGTTTGAAGGCCAAAAGAGTTTCAATTTTAGTGTTGCCAGTTGCTCCCTTCCTCCCCAGGTGGATCGCTCGCCTCTGTGGTTTGGGGCTCTCCTCTGGCAGGTGGTGACAGTGATGTTTGCCTCCTCTGAGGGAAAACTGGGAGGGTTAATCAACATTTGGGTGGTGACCTGAGGATGGCAAAGCTGTGTGCAGCTGCACCGTGGACAGCTGGCCGGAACCAAACCCAAATTTTTATTTAAAGACATTGACAACCCTTTAATGTTCTGCCTTGAAAACGTCCCTCAACTCCTCTTCTCTCTCACCATTCCCTTTCTGCCTCCTGTGTTGTAGCCCTGCTCCTGGACATCATGATTGTGGCAGGTTTGCAGAAGCTGGCCAAGAGGAAGGGCCCGTACGACATCAACCCTGGCCTGTTGGACTACCTGACCATGGACACCTACGCCTTTCCTGCCGGGCATGCCAGCCGGGTGGCCATGCTCTCCAAATTCTTCCTCAACCACCTGGTCTTGGCCATCCCTCTCCGCATCCTGCTGGTCCTCTGGGCCCTCTGCGTGGGCTTTTCCCGCGTCATGATCGGACGGCACCACATCACAGATGTTCTCTCCGGCTTTGTTTTCGGCTACTTGCAGTTCAGGCTGGTGGAGTTGATATGGATGTCTTCCAACACGTGTCAGATGTTGATATCCATCTGGTGAACGTGGAGGACTTGGAGACTAGAAGATACTTTGAGAGTCCCCCTCCCAGTATTTTCTACGTGTTGTTTGTTGGAAGCAGTTGTAACTTCCATAAGTAGTGGTGTTTTTTAATGTCGCTTCCCCACCTTTAAAAAAAAATAATTCTTGTAATGGATTGGGTTTTAGCAATCAAGGGCCATACCTGTGTTTTGGCCATATTCTCAAGCTGTGTTTGTACAGCAGCCTAATTAAGCTTTACAGGTGAGAGAAATGAGCTCCATGTCTGCCTTCTTTAGGTGGTTCACATTGGCACCTTGATATGTCCTCAGGATGGGCAGTGCCTGAGAGCTTCCTGAGAACACATTCATTAACTTTTTAGAGGATAAAGGATTTTGGCCACAGTGCTTTTTTTTTCTTTTTGTAAATCCAGCAGTTGTGTCTTGTACAGTCAGGACACTGCTGGCACTTTACAGATAATAAATAATCATAAAAATCCTGCCCTGTTTGGTTCTTATCATGAGGGAAGGGAGAAAACGAGCCCAGTGTGGCTTTGAGATATGCATTCAGCATGGAGCAGGTCCTGCAGTCTTGCTGCAAACTTTTGCTTTGGGTGGGGTGGGCCTAGATGTGTGCCCAGGACACTGAAGGAAAATCTGTTCTGTGAGGGTCTGTGAGGAGTTTTTGGTCTGGTAAGGGACACACGATGCCCAGACATGGGGTTATTTCTTCCCATTATTGACAAGTGGCCTCCTTGAAGCCTGGTGGATCCTTATCCAGGTGATGGCCATGCTCAACACTCTGTCTCTGAAATGGATCCCCCCACAACTGCCATAAGAAAAAATCCCATATTTTGAACAGAATGTGCCAGTTCTCTGTGGTTTATCTGTCTTTAGAAGACAGTTTGATGTTTGGCAGATGATGGATACTATCAGACATAGCACCTTCCCTGACTGGATGAATCCTGCAGAATGGAGGGATCCTGTCATCCCTGTCCTCCTGTGGATCCCAAGTGAGCAAAATACACCTGGGCTTGCAAGGCCAGGGAGGAGTCAGCTGGGTCCTGTGCTGTCATCTCTCCCTGCTCATTGGGAAGCCTCTTCCTACAGGGGCTGGTGAGAAGACATTCAGCTAATGACTGTTGCAAGCTGCTGACATTTGTTGCTCTTTGATGAATAATATGAAAAGAAGCTAAACAGAAAATCTATCCCTGGCATGCATCCCCAGCTGGGATGTCAGCACAGAGCCCTGGGAGCTGCTGGCTTCCCGCGCTGCCGGCTCCGGGGCTGGAGCGGGAGCGTGGTAAGGAGGGCATCCATGTCCTTTAAACACGAGCCTCCCACGGAGCTCACAGATGAGCTGTCCCCTGGGAAGGGCTGTCAGTGAGTGTGTTGAGGAAAGGGGAGAGCTCAGGGTTGTCCCTGGGGGCCGGTGCAGCAGCAGGCAGAGCAGCGGGGGTGGCGGGTGCTGCCCTGCTTCCCTCCTGCTGCTGCATGTGGGAGCAGGGATGTGCTGCCTCCCATCTGGGTTCTCCTTTGCCAACCTCCTTCTCCTGCAAAGATTTCTGTGAGGAAGGGAGCTGTGGTTTTTCTTCCTTCCAGGCACTATTACACACAGAGTTTATCCCCATCCCTAGCAAGGATGGCTGCATGTTCCGAGCTCTGATTGTGATGCACCAATGTGTAGCTGGACATGTCAGGTTCCCAAAGGGGCAGGGAGCAGGGGATGCCTTTTCCCCCATGGCTTTGTGGGGAACTCTCACTTTGTAGCTCCAGAACCTTTTACTGACCCTTTGCAAATAGACTGGATGATTCTACGGTCCTGTCACCAGGTTCAGGTTCCTTTGCACTTGTGTTGTCTTCTCCTGGTATATGCAAGGTGGCAGAATGGCTTTGTAGGAGTTGCTCCTGATCTTTGCTGGTGTAATCAGGAGAGCATGGCCTGGAGAAGCTGCCAGAGTGGGTTAGATCAGCTGAGCTGGTCTCATCCCAGTAGATGGTTGCAAAGCAAGGCAGGAGAGCAGGGGGAGGTGAGCTGGGGAGATTCCTGGGGCTAAGTTGGGATTCCCAGGCTGGGCCTTTCTCCCACATGGAGCTTCTCCAGGGAGTCTTCCCCTTCAACCCCCTGCAACCTGTGCCCCTTCTCTCCCACAGTACTTCAGTGCCCAGAGCAACTGAAGGGAAGGTTTTGGGAGACCCCCCACAAGGTGAGTGTGGATTTGGGCACAGAGGCACCAGGAGGGGTCTGGCAGAGCCTTGCCTCAACCATGGCTGCCCTCCCAGCAAGCCAAGACATTCCTGATCCCTCTCTGCCTGCCTGCCACGCTGAAGGTACTGCTCAGAAACAACCAGCATCACTGTGGAGAAAAGCAGCTTCTGTCTCTATAGCAACAGCAAGGGATGGTGGGTGCTGTGTCCCCTATCCCTGTGAGCTGGAGCAGGACACTGGGGCTGCTCTGTGCTCACCAGGGCAGTGTGGGGACACAAAAGGCAAAATGGTTTGAGCTCCTTCAGGATTGTCCAGGAATGGGAGTGTTTTGCCTGAACCTTTGGATCCCCAAATTCAGCCACACCAGCCTGTGAGGCTCAGGAGGAGGAGTGGTGCTTCCAAGTCGAGACCTGTCCAACCAGAAGGAATGAAGAAGTCCTGACCACGGCATCTTCTGCCTCCTTTCAGTTCATCTAACAGATTAATTAAGAAAATGGCCAGGAGGAGGCAAGTACAGTGTGTGGGTTGGGGACTGCTGCCATCTGCACTCCATGGTGCCACTGGGAGAGTCTGAGGCTGCTGTAACGACGATTTTGTGTGTGATCCTGCAGGGGACAGTGAAAGGCCCCTCCTTCCCTCACCCTAATGCTGATTATGCTCAGCAGCAAAAAGAGATTTTAATTTATTAAATAAAAAAATAAAAGTAAAAGGGTGTCAGGGCCAGGGCAAGTAGCAAATCTGGATTATATCTTTAGGCATATGTGGCAATCACGCCTGGGGTGTTTAGTTCTCCTCTCCTCAACCTAAGCTGGCGGTTTTTTTCCTGACAAGCTGTTTTATACATTAGTGGCTGGGGCTGTGCTGAAATAAAGGCAGGACAAATCCTTTCCCACATCAGGGCTGTGCTCCCCTCCCTGCCATGGCAGAGTCCTCTCTGCCCCCAGGAAGGGGTTGTCCATGTCCTTCCCAGGATGAGGCAGCTGAAGGGAGGGGAGGTGTGGGAGGTGGCTGGAGGGTGGGTTGGCAGATTGGAGGATTGAGGGGCGAATTACAGAGGCTGTTACACAAGATCTCCCTGCAGTAGCACAGGTGTGCCTCTAGTTCACCCCAGGCTGGGTTTTCTTGGGCAAATACACTCCTTTTATTCAACCAGGATGTTTCTGAGGGAGTGAAGGGACCCATGGGTTTATCTGGCTCCAGCCTCAGCTCCCATCACACCCCTGACACTGCTCTCTGCAGTCACTCAGGATGTCCCTGACAGCCACAAACTCACTTTTGGAGCTCTAAGGTTTCATTCCAATTAGGGCGAATCACCTGCACGGTTTTCAGTTAAGATTTTTAATTAAAGTGATAATTAACCACGTAAGCTCCAGGCTAAAAGTTCAATATATTGGGTAGAGCCTAAGGAAATGGGATGGTGTATTTCTGAGGGTGCTGCACACGAAAGATACATGAACACAGACGATGCTTTTTATGTGGTTTTGGTCACCTCAATTAGAGATGTGGCCAGTTCTTGCCTCAGCACACCAGACTTCAGGCAGAGACATGGACATGTAGGCTGCAGGGTGGGAGCAGGTGACCAGAGAGGTGTTTTGCCCTGGTGTTGACCCAAGTGCCTGGCTGATGTGCCAAGTCTGTGATTTTGGGGTGATGCTGGGGCTCTGCCCTGCAGACAGGCAGGGATGGGGTTGTTTCATTCTGTGCTTCACTGGGACTCAGAGCAGCAAAGATCCCCGTGCTCGTTCGTTCCCCAGGACACAGGAGTCAAAGCGGATTAAAGGTCCCTCGGCTGATCACATTTATTTCATTATTTGAGTGAAATCCCTTGTAAATACCGCCCCCCTCCCTTTTCTTTTTATAAAAATAGAAGGCACGAAAGAATTGGAGATTTAGGAAAAGTTAATCACAGGAGTCGCTTGAAATCCATTAACCTCCCACAGCCTGAGCGAGGCTGATCCATGCAGGAACTCTGCTGCAATGGGGAGATGCTGAATGGCCTGGGGGGCCCAACCCTGCCAAAGAAGAGCTTTCCCTGGAAAATACCTGGTTCATAGCAGGCTGGGTGGCCTTTGTTCACAGTCTGACCATGATGAAGTGCTAATTGCAGTGTTGGAACAAATTGGCTCAAGCTCCCAGCGGCTCCAGAGCTCTGGGTGAGTGGGATCACGTGTGGGAGCCCTGCAGCAGATGCTGCTGGCCAGCCTGTGGGCTCAGGGCCATTGGAAATGCCAGTGCTCATCTCTCTACTGTGTGGTTCCTCTAAACCTCTCTGGAGGATGGGACCTGGGCTTTGCATAGGGATCTCTCCCAGTTTTTCTAACAAATTTCAAACAGGTGCAGCTGGTTTCCACTCCCCAGAAACTGCCCTGAGTCCCCATCCCTCCAATATCCTCACACCCCTGGGACTCTCTCTGACTTCCTCTCTTCTCCCAGGACCAGCAGTTTTGTGCAAGACCATCAGTGCTGGTAAGTCAGACCTGCAGAAATTAATTAAATGAAAAGCAATGGGAACAGAAGTTGAGAGCTAAAATGATGGATGTTCATGAAACACTTGCCCAGAGCCCAAAGTGCTCTGGGCATTCAGTGATGTTTGCTTCCAGCCAAGGAGCTGTGCAATAGTTAAACACACTCAGTGCAGTGGTGGCTGGGGAATCAGCTTCTGGTGTCTGGGTGTGGGTCCAGAGCTGGTGTCCTCTCTAAGTTGGGATTTGCACCTTGGAGCTCTCAGCATTGATTTGCCATGGATTGCTTCTCCTGGCTGTGAGGGAGTTTATTTGATTTAAATCCTAAACCTTGAGTTGTGTATTAATAGCACGATAATGCATTGCTTTTGTGTCCAGCACAAGTCGGGGTTATATAAAACACAGATTAATGGGAATCAGCAAAATACAGGAGCGTGTGGAGGGATGCCATGAGGACGCCTTGGAAGGGGAGGCAGGAGGGAGGTGGCAGGTCCAGAGGGTAGAGAAGATGGCTGAGTGGGTTCAGAGCACTTCCTGACAGGATTTGCTCCAGTAATTGTTCTGCAGCCCCCGATTCAGGCCATTTCCTGAACCAGTGTGACTGTGATCAGGGGTCTTTTGTCCCTGGGCGATAACAAGAAGACAGAAAGGGGTGTGGGAATTTGAGTGGAAATGGCTGGAGTTTTGTTTGTTTGTTTGTTTTTCTTTTTTTACCTTTTCCTAGCTGATATGCATCGTTTCTGCAACTGCAAAAAAGCAAGCATAATACAGGCAGGAAGATGAATGAACAAGCAGTGGTCCAAAGGAAAGGCACCTCTTTCACTAGGTGGTAAATGAACCTCCATTCCCAACATGGCTCGTTTCTCCTCTCCCATCACAAAAAGCAAGGTGATACTTGGGTTAAGCAAGGCTGAGAATTCTCAGAAACTCCTTTCTACTCTTGCTCCTCGGAGATCAGTGCTGGTTTCCAGGGACCCCATGCACAACCCAGAACAGCAGTTCCTCAGTTTTGGGCAGAAAAGCTCCCTCTTGCCAACTCTTCAGCCCAGAAACATTCAAGATGTGCTGAAGGAACAGCAGGGATGCTGACCCAAATCCCTCCTGCTGCTACTCCTCAGAGCAGGGGCAGGGCAGCACAGAGGGAAAGCAACAGGTTTTTGGGCACCTGCCTCTGCTGTGACCTTCCCTGGGAGAGCGTGACCTCGGCAGCTTTGCCCTCCCCGACGGGAAGATGCCTCCCACCCCGGGAGGAAGGCACAGCTGGACTCCAACCATCAATCACGTTCCGCCGGGAAGGGCTTGTATGGGCTCTGGGATTCCTGGTGGGGTGAATTTTTTTCAAAGCCTCCTGCAATAACAGCAGCCGTTGCTCAGCTTCCTTTCTAGATAACCTTTTTCCTGCTGCCCAACATGCTTATCTGCTGCAGACAGGCTGGCAAGATGAACCGGAAAGCTGATACCTTATCTCTCCCTCTCAAGGAGCCTATTTAAGTGCTGGAATGTGTTGAGATGGTTAATGATTGTTAAAATCCAAGTGAGGTACATGGACCCAAGGACAGGTCCTGCTGGGAGGGACCACTTAGTCAAAAAGAGACTTGAGGGACTACAGCCTTTCCAGGCTCTTCTTTTACCTGCCAAAATATGCATCACCTAAAATGGAAAGTATTTGTTTAAAACTAAAAGGTATAGACTGGGTTTCTGGCTAATCTGTGAGTTACCACTGCAGGGTGCTCCCAGCTTGGTGATGTTTGTGTGTCTTGGATATGGTTTTATCTGTGTCTCAGTTTACTCACTGCAGGAAATACACTGCTGTGGGTCTGCCCTGCTAGGGCTGCAGTGTGCAGTTCCTCTCACCCTTTAATCTGACTGCTGTGGCAAGCAGTAAGATGCTCACACATTCATAAAGGTAAATAGGATTGGAGAGCTATGGGGCTAATTGAAATGAACGGCGCTCAGCGGCTCAGACAGCCTGAGACAATGAAATGAGACCTCTCCAGGGACACGGGAGTCAAGCAGAGCTTCAGCACTTCACTTATTTCAGCCACTGCAAGTGGCAGCTACAGCAACAGCAATTGCAGGCGTTGGGATTTGAGCTCTGTGACAGGAGAGGGGCCAGGGAACACCAGCGTGGCCAGGGTGATGTCTGTAACAGCTGCTGGGGATGGGTGAGACAGGCTTATTTTGGTCCTGACCTGGGTGAAAAAATAGCTGTTGGAGATGTTGCCAGCCTGAAACACTACCAGCAGGAGCCAGAGTGCTCTCCTTCCTGACAGGCAGCTGTGTCCCAGCACCCCCGGGGGGTAGGAGGGGAGAGGGGAGCAGGGCCAGGCATACCCTCTCATCAGTGGGCTGTGTGGCCATAAGGAGCTCTGGGAGTGCCCAGGTCCCAGCACACAGAGCAGTGAGCAATGGGCATGCACGGGGTCCCTGCACCCCCTGCCCTGACAGCATCCCTGAGGGCCAGGCTCAGAGCTGGGCATGGTTCTTTGCCACTCCATCTGCTCTTGGATGTGTAGGAGAGAAACTGTTTGGCTGCAATGCACGCTGCTACCATGGGCTGCTGCATCTGAAAGTTAATCTGTTCCACATCACCGACTACTTTTCCATAGCGATGCATAAGGAATCACCCAGAGCAGACCTCAGCCTGTCTCAGCCAGGAGCTTCAACAGAAACACAGGTGATCCTGTGGCAGCCAGGCTGGGACAACGTGCTTCCTGGGAGGTCTGATCCCATCCCAAGCTTGCTAGAGCTGCCCTATCCCCTCAGGCTTTTCATCCCCTGTGAAACTCCTGAAATTAGATGCTGCAATGTGTATGTCTGCAAGATCCTCCAAATTCTCTTTGCATCTTATGAGGTCCTTGGCTGCATCCTGTTGGGTAGGAGCAGGACACCAGCCTCAATCACAGCCTTTTTGGGGGTTGCAGGGAGGACTCTGCAGCAGGATGGGAGGCCTGTGGTACTCCTTTTTCTCTCCATGATGTGGTTTGATTACATTGATGAGGAATGGGGCTGTTATGGCTGCTGTGTCCTAACATAGCTGATCAATCCTGTGTGTCTCTGCCCCTGCCCTCCTTGTTTAATTCCTTTAGGACAGCTCTTGTATTTTTGGGGTCACTGCAGCTCCAGTCCTCACCCTGCATCCCTGCTGGGTGCAGTGACTGTCAGGATGGGGCCGAGCTGTCCTGCAGATAGAATGAGGCCAGCTTAGCAGTTGTCCCTGTCAATGTGAAAAGTAGGAATGAGGGAGATCCATCTGAGCTGCTCGGCGCCTGTCTTGTGATCCTGAAACCCAAGAGCCCCCCCTGACTCAGCAGGTTATTAATAACCCCCTGGCTGTGCTCCCACCGCAGCGCCTGCCAGCCCTGGCACTGCCTGGCTCTCCTCCGTGGTGAAGTGAGATGCACATCCCAGGCAAGGGCAGGAGCTCCTTCCTGCCAGCCCCCGCACCCCATGCTCACCCACAGGGCTGGGCAGGAATGGTGTGAGGCTCATGGAGGGGTCTGGAGAGACCCAAGGCCTCTGCACCTCCTGCAGCACAGGAGAGGCTCCTGCTGAAGTCAGCCTCGCTGCATCCTTGTCCCACATCTGCTGGTTTTTATACCTAAAATCAGTCTTGGTCCAAGCTGCAGGACAGGCGAGTTTGGCCTCCTGGAGTGTGGTATCACCATTGTCACCTAGCCCCTCCCCAGGCAGGAACACACTGGGTGTCCGGAGCTGCTGCAAACCCTGGTGGCACTTGGCCCCTGTGTCTGTTTGGACAGGACAGGGTCTGCCAGCCTCTGAGTTTCCATCTGTCTCTGCTGAATCTTTTCTGTGGTCATGACCTTTGCCTATGCTCCTCTTCCCAGGCTTGTGAGGGCAAGGCAGATGAGCCACAAGTCCCTTGGAGACAAGCTGGGGGGAAAGAATGGCACATTCAACAAAACTGTGGCGATGATGCAATCCGACTTTGGTCTATTCCAAAGGGAGCACCCGGGCTGCACGCAGCCTCCTGGGAGTCCCTCAGCGCTGGTGGTCCCTGCCAGCCCTGGCGAGCACAGAGCAGAGCTGCCCAGGTTTCCTCCTGCCCGGGGTGGGCTGCAGCACACCCACATCTCACCACACTGCACAAACAGCCCTGGCCCCCGGGGCTCGGCAAAGCTGCGGGCTCATTCGGAGTGAGAGCGAGCCCGGCTGCGTTCACCAGGGCTGCTGCTCACTAGCCGGGTTTTTTAGCACTCCCCGGGCAGCTTCTAACTAGCAAAGTGGAGGTGCCCACAACACCCAGGAAAACCCACTCCCACGCGGTGAAGCAGCTGCTCGACACCTCTTCGAGCAGCAGCGGTGTGTGCGAGCCGCGGGGACCCCGCGCCGTCCCCACGACACAGCGGGTGGATATGCGGGACCGGGCTGGCCGCTGCCGCGGCGACACTCGGAGCCCCGCGGCCACCGGGGCTCGCAGCCGCCGGGACCGGGGACGCCGGGGAGAGCGGGGCTCGCCCGCCGGCGGCTCCAGGCTGGGTTTGTCGCTCCATCTAGTGGGGACGCGGCGGGATGTCATCGCGGCCCCGGGAGGGTGGCCCCGAGCCGCCCATGCCCCGGGCCCTGCGACCCCCGGGGAACCGGGGGCTGAGCCTTGTGCCCCCACCGCAAGCCGAAGTCCCGGGGAAGTTACACCCCGAGCCGTGTGGCCGCTCCCGAAGGGAGCAGGGACAGAGAGGCAGGAGGTGGATGGAGCTTTGTGGGCAAATGTTGTGTTTTCCCTGAGCAGAGGTAGAGTTAGCACCCACTGAAATATTTAGGAATCGTGTTAATAATTAAAGAAGAAGCTGAACTCAAAAGAGACCACGTGTGATCTCCTGAGATGGAAGGGACAAATCTAGCCATAAGAAAAAAACACTCACTGAAGAGTTATTTCATGAATTCTCCAATAAAAAGGAAATGCTGCAGTTCCAGAGGTGTTCCAAACAACAGCCTTGGCTTCGGGGCTCTGGAAGTGCGTCCTGCAGCCTGTTAATTGCAGTTACCAGTTCTGTCTCTGCACGTGTGCAGGATTCACACGCTGGCAGGGCTCGGATCATCCCCTCACTGATCAGAGCACTCGGCAGGGACAGCGAGAGCTGGCTTGTTTACAGCAGGGGCTGAAGCTCGACCAAAATCCACCCATTCTCATCAGCTTCAGCACATTCAGAAGCAGCTGGTAATTCCCTTTGTCAGGGTGAAGCAAGATATTTTTGAACTGTGAAACAGCAGCTGTCTTGCCACGCATGGGGGATAGGAATCAGATTGTTGGGATGGAAGGTTGGAACCATGAACCCAAACGTGTCCTTGAACTCACACCCTGACCACAGCTATAGGCATTATGAGGGTTTCAAGGTTGGGAACAAAATTATCTTTTATTTTAAATCAGGATTGATCTTCAGATTTAGTGAAAGAAGTTTGATGTATTTATATTAGGAATTGTCATAAGAGTCATGTTGATCTAACACAGGAGTGTTTTACCTTCCTCAGAAATATTCCTTGTGTTTTGAGATACAATTTGTAGGACCCTGTGTTAAATAACTGGATCCCCTTATTTGTCTTGAATTTTTTTTCCCAGCCTCTTTGAAAAAGGAGGCTTTGATAGAGCAAACAGAGGTACTAACTGAAAAAAACCCCAGGTGCTTCTGTAAGTGTTTTTCTGTGTGTTTTGGAAGTGAGTGTTGTATTGAAAAAAACACACAAGTCTTTGCCTGACAAAACTTTAGTACTTGCACCTCCATCTCCCTGTTTTCCTTTCTTTTCTGAACATGCTTAAAACTCAGCATGTCACCAACAATCTTTGGAGCCTTTTGAAGAACACAAGCTGTCACACTGTAGGAAAGGTGTGTGATGTTTCTTGATTTTTTTTTTTCTTGAACCTCTTGCTATTTAAGCAACCAAGGTTGTGTGAGGGTTTCCAAGTGGATGTAGCAAGAAAGGCTGGTCTTTAAAAGCTGCCTAAAGAACAGCCTTGGTGTCTCCTGAACAGCACAGCCAAAGGAAAAATCCCTGAGCCAGGATGAGCAGAAGCAGTAGACTTGTTTTGCAGTTATGCACAAGGAAAAACTGAAGTCATGGCCGATGAAGTGCCTCCAAAATACTTGCACTATCAGGCAACTGGTGTTTGGTTTTTGTTGCAAGCAAAGCTCAGTGCTCAGGCCAGCTGAAAGCAATTCACTTCTCATTGGAAGAATAGTTTCTTCCTTTTAATCAGCTCTGTTTTAAATGATTTCCATTTTTAGAGCCTTAAATAGTAATTTTGGTTTGTCCTTCAGGCAGCCAGCATTTTCTCATGAAGAATGGAGTGGGTCTGCAGCCTTTAAAAGGACAAACAATAGCCTGGCAAGCAAACACTTCCATGGCATCTTGTTTTCATACAGAGCCTGCAACTCCCATGGGCTGCAAAGGAATAAAAACCAACAACCTCTACCAGGTCTACCTTTAGCTGGTCCAGCAGCTAAAAGCAGCAGTAAGTACATAATTATTGCAATTAACCCAGTTTGGATTAAAGGCCAAGATTCCTGGGTTTTCATACTCTTTTCCCATTCCCAGTATTTCATACTCTATTTCAGCTTAGATAGGTGTGAGACTCCAGCTTCCTCTCTCATCAGAATACCTTTTTATACTTCTTTAAAAGTATCTGTATGGATATTAGGTCTTAAATAAGAGGGGAAAAAAATCTTTTATATTTGACACCCAGTGTCCCTTTGTTCTGCTTGAGGTCTGGCTTTCAAAATATTTCCTTATATTTGGATAACACAGCCTCGTACGTGGGATTACAGAGAGCTGCCAGAGCTGCTCATGTCTTTTCTCCCACCTTTCAAATATGACAGCTCAACTCTATTGATGTTCTTGCTGACTGGGTTTTGGGTCCTAAGGCCCTGCTCACTTAGTTGTAGGCTTGAATTTCCCTGTAGCTGTCTCAGATGAGCTAATAAAGTCAGTGCAGGCATGAGGCATTCTTGATTTAGACACAACTGAATTTGAAATGATTTTCATGCTTCAGGGCATAAACAGCTCCTACCTCATGAAATTATAAAACATATTCTCCCGTGGACAGGGTTATTCCACAACTGACCACTGCATGTTTCTCCTGCAGCAGCTGATGTTGGCTGCTGTCTGAGACAGATGGAAAATTGGAAGGACTGTGACCTGACCCACGGAGGTAAATGTGTACTTTGTGGTGCCAAATGGCCTCTGGATGGGGAACAGAGAAGGATCACTTTGCTTTTTCTAAGTGTATTGTGGAGTTTTGTGAATGACTGCAAGGGCAATAAGGCCCTGTCCTGTGGTGCAGGCTGCCATTTACAGCTGAACAAAGTGATAGCAAAATGGCACAGGAGCATTCAGCCTGTAAATCATCCTGCTTGGTGCAAAGCAGAGGCAGGGATTGATGGATTCACAGCAAATTTTTGTAGAAGCTGTAGAATATAATAGAAATTCTATTATTTCTAGGACACCTTATACTAGAAGACATTTCTGTAGATGTATATCCTATACTTGGGCTGTAAGTCCTCTGTAATGGGTATTTTGTATTTGGCAGATTTCTCACTAGTGGAAGGATGAAGCACACAGCAGGATTTCTGCTCTCACCTGTAATTAGTCCTGCAAGGAGGAAGCAGAACACTCCTGAGTTTGACTCTCTTGTCTAGAGGATAATTTGGTAAGGTCTCTGGAACAGGTGAAAAATCAGAGTGGGTGAGCTGTTTTTTCCACAATAGCTCTGCCTAGAGCTATGCACTGAATTTCATACAGATGAAACCTGTTCTTCAGCCTCTGTCCAAACCCCTTCTTATTGTTGACACTCCTCCTTCACAGCCTATTGTGTGTCTAATCCTATCAGCTCTCACTTTACACCAGTAGTTTTGGTTTTTCACAGGCTGGGGAGAGGTGGTGCAGGTCTTTTGAAGAGCACCAGAAGAAATTCCTCACCTTATGCCAAGGTCTGATCCATGGACCACACATAGTTGATCAGGATGTGGAGGAGCCACACTCTCCACTGTGCTGGTAGAGACAAGCTGTGTCCTCTGACTATCCAGATTGTGCCCAGCTTTGAACAGTGAGGGGGTGGAAAATCCAGCCCTAATGCAGTCCTGAGCCAGACTTGCAGAATTCCAGAGCTTGGCTCTGGCACACTGCTGGGCACAGGTGGAAAAGCCAGGAGCTCGTGGGCACTGCAGAGTACACACCTGGTAATGAATGTACAATTGTCTTTCATTTGTTTACTTTGGCCTTTTGATCACCACAACAGTTTGCATTAAGTTTTTCTTTAATTGGCGCATCTATTCCCTTGGCCTTGGATTGTTGCCTTGGAGATGCACAGGAGACCTTCAGAGAACTGCTTATTACAGCAGCAGGTGTGCATAGTGCTGACCTGGACAAACCTGTGTGAGTCACCTGCTGGTGGTGGGGGTTGTAGGTGTCTGCTTGAGTCACTGAAAGTGAGGGGATCCCACATTCCTGATCTCCCAAAGGGAAATGTTAATGCCTTCGGGTGGCTTCTTGTGATTGTGCACCTGTAGCTGTTCCCATGGAGGACAGCGAGGTTTGTATGGGCAGGAAGCAGCTTAAAAGAGCTGTGGGTGTTCGTGTGTACTTGTCTGATCAAGGGAGAAAGAAAGAATTAAGTGGACAAAATTAATGCCCAAGCTGCCAGCGAGTTGGTGAGAGCAGCGTTCGGGAATGTCGGGAAGGAGGGTGTGCTCCTGTAAGGAGAGAAGTGGAGGGCACTGACCTCCTGTCTCTGGACAGGAAAACACTTTTAGAAAGATGAGATGAGACACCAAAGGGGCAGGAGTGGTGTATACTTTGATGTGCAAAAAAGGACATTGACAACCAGATGATGGTTTCCAGCAGCGCTGGTGCATCTCTTGGTAGCTCAGTGCCTGGCAACTTCAATAGCAATGCAGATCAACTGTAAGAACATCCCATATGGTCCAGAAAGCTGTTCATGCATTTCTTCCCTCTGCACTACTCTTGCTGAGTGTTTGAGATCAGACACATCTCTCATGAGCAGCGATCCGGGTGCCCGGCTTTACGCTGTTCCTGTAATGTGGAGAGAGGTGGGAACTGTTCCTCCTGAACCATTGCCTGCACAGGGGAAATGTGCTGCAAGATTCCTCTAAAGCCACTTTCCCTTCATGGGCAAGGGCATGTGGGGTGACAGCATATGGGTGGTGACCTATGAATAAGCTAGAGTGCATTTGCATGAGGCCAGCAATTGCCCAGGTGCTTGTCCCATATATATAAATAAATATATATGTGTGTGTGTGTGTGTGCACAGCATTTTTCTGAAGTGCTGGACAGTCCCTAAGAAATAAATGCAAGTGTATATCTGCAGTCTGGCCTTCTGTCACCAAATACCACACTGACAGACATCTGTGTGGGTTACAGGACAGGGAAGGAGAATTAAAGAGAGGCAGCTCTGTCCTTGGGTGCAAGGAGACATCTCCAAAGCTATAAAAGATCCACTGGGCAGAGGAACTGCAATTTGCAGTTTTACAACACTATCTTTAGTGCCAGTTTCTTGCCAGTGCTGCTGCTTGGGTTGTGTTGACGTGAAACTCTTTTCATCTGAAGCAGGGACTGTGTTTGCTGGTGGAGCTATTGGTATTTTATTGCTCTGTAGAGTGTTTTGGGAGAGGAGTGACTGCCCTGCTCTACTGCATTCATTTCCATCATCCTTAATGACAGAACAAATTAAAAGATATTTCTGGACTGAAGTCCTTCCAAAGGGGCAGCTCCTCCAGGTCACTTTTGAACCTGCTGCCCATGAAACCATGGGGGAACAGCAGGCAGCCCTCAGTGGTGTTTTTTGGTCCCTCTCAGGCTGGACAGGAATCCTCGTCATCACCCCATGTCCCTGTCACTGCCCTTTGGCTCTGGGGTCATAAAAATGTGAGGGAAAAACTTCCAGTACTGCCTCGGAGACATCCCTGGCACAGGGGTTCAACTGGAGCTGGTTGTAGCAATGAGCCCTGCAGTGACGAGCCTTGCCTTGTAAGAGAGATGCTCCAGTCCCCCAGTCATCCTCGTTGCCCTCCCCCGG
>VZRX01017013.1:132490-185317 GCA_013398075.1 Notiomystis cincta
GGTGGCATCCAGAAGGCTCGGCCGGTTTGTTATTGTGCGGGAGCTACAAAAGGGCCGCTGAGGCCGAAATGCGGCTGGGGTGGGGGGGAGCGAGGATGGAGTTTGTGCGCTGGGCGAGCTCGTTCGGTGGGTTTGGAAAGATGTTTTAGGTTTGGGATTTTTTATTTTTTTTGTTCAAGAAGGTGTTTCTCATCTCTGTGTAGGAGCAGATGTGCTGCAAGCTGGGGAAACCCTAATGCGGGTCCTGGGACACGTGCTGAGCATCTTCCCCCGAGGGGTGGCTTTGGTCGTGTTGGTTGTGAATTTGGAGGGTTTTTTCTTTAGAAAAAACACCCTAATCTCCAAAGTTAAAGCTTCTGTAAGGGGCTTGAATGAGCTGGGAATTGTGGGGTTTATTAGGAAAGTTGTTTTGTTTGGTTTCTGTCTTCTGGGTGTGCAAAAGGTGAGATACACATTGAGTATCTACTCATCAGATGTTTGTATATTGATGTTACTGGTGTTTGGGGTGATAAGGTACAATAAACATAAACGTTTAGGAATTAGAAAAACAAACGTTTTGTTTCTTTCTAGGAACAGGTATAAAGTGTCAGCAAATTGCAGTGTCTGCAGCATCTAGGTAAGAAGGCATCCCACCCCTTTCAGCACTGAATCCAGGTTTATAGTGGAAGTTTTGGTTTTGTTAAGCCTTGTGTTACAGATTCACTTGAGACTTGCAGTGGAACAGGCTCTTCCATGATGGGTAAATAGCTAGCTCAAGTTTGGAGAATCATCTCCTGATGAGTAAGTTTCTCACATACAAACTGGCCAGGACATCACTTTTGTACTTGCCTTTTCCATGTTCAGTGGTCGCTGGGGTAGTGAAACCCCAGTGTTCCAAAAACTAGACTGGGGAGCAAAGTCACCTGCGAAAGGTAGGGAGGCTGAGGCCATATTCTCGAAGTGAAATTTAAAGAGAGGATGGAAAGTGATGTTTTCAGGCTGATAAACTGACTGAAAATATGGAACAGTTACAAGCATTTTTCACTCCAAATGAAGGATTGTAAATGAGCCTAGGTTTTATCAGGAGCTCATCTGTGGTCCATGAGATCTTTGTGGCCTCATCATAGGTGATGCTGCTTCTTTTGGTTCTCTGGCTTAAGAAGTTCTCGGTTAGCAGAATATTTTAGGGTTACAATAAACAAGACCTCTTCCATAGTGTTTTTCTTGTTAAAATTTAAAAGTTCAGATTAAAAATTGTACTCAGAAAAATCACTGATCCTGTTTGGAGTTGCTGCTTTGTTGTTTTTGCAAGCCAGTGTGAGTACATCTGCTGTTAGCTGTATTTTGATTTTGTGCTTAATTTATTAAGTGCCTTGAGTGCAAGTTGATTCCTTTCTTTTGTTCATTAGTCTGGTCTGCTTTTCTGCATGGTTGAGTAAACTACGTATCATAGATTTGAGGATGCTTTCAGCAGTCTTTTCTGTTAAGAAAACAAATTTTTACATGATTTGAGAGATACCTTTCTTAAAAAAAAAAGAAATTAAACCATGTGTTTGGTATGGGTTTCCAAATTTGTCATTATATAGTGCCTTGGTGTCTTGTTTTTTCTAAATTCAGAGAATTTTTCTTTGGTCTTACAGTGCATTTTTTGGATGCACTCTGAGCTTTTTTTTCCTTTTTTCTGTGTGTGCATGAGAGCTTGAAAGAGCAGCTCAGCCAGCTGGCTGAAACTGGAAAAGTGAGTAAATAGTCCATAAAGATGCTGGAAGGGACATGCAGCGTTTAAAAGTATTTTTGTTTCAGTAAGTGAGTAATATTCCTACATATTTTGTATTAAAATTATTTCACTTTATAGTGACATCTTAATAAAACCTCTTAATGAAGCTTTGTGTAAAGCCTGACTTCAAAGGCTAATTTATTTGAACAACCTCCTAAAGGCAGGGGTGGCATTGGAGGCTGTGTTTGTGTGATGCAGCTCCCCGTGGTACAAGACAGACAACCCTCAGTGCCCTGTGTGTGGCCTCCCGGTCCTGCTGGGTCACACCTGAGGTGTGACTGAGGAAAACAAGGACCCTGCTGCTGCCGGGCTCTGCCTGAGCTGAGCAGTGCAGCCTGTGAGATGATGCTTTACAGAATTACCTGCCTGTGCAAGAGTGCTGCTTGCTCAAGGCCTTCATTGTGTTTACCTGAGTAATTGAAAGTATTTAAGGGCAAGCTGGGCTAGGTTAAAGTGCTGAAGTGCTGCTGAAAATAATAGTAAACCTTCTGTATTTTTTTTTTCCTTTTATGATGGTAGTCTACAAAGAGATTTTGCTCTAGTGGCATTTCCACTTAAAATTGTGTGTTTTCATGTTGGAGGAATAGAAGCAGTATGAGCAGCAGATACAGGATGGTAACTTTAGGAGAGGGAGAAGGTTTATTCCAAGGGTTGGACCTCTCTGGTTCCCTGTTTCTTTTCACTACATTCCTCATTTATTCTGCAACTTGGCACTGAGCTCTTGTCTCAGTATCAGACCTTGCTCTTTAAGCTGATCCTGCCTTGTAAGTGGGTTTTGTTTTTCGTGTGTCACTGACTCATTCTCCTAATAGGTCGATAATTTCACAGCTCCTTATGGCTAATTTCTCATTTGGAGCAGAAGAAATACAATGGTGGTTCTGTCAGGTATCAGACAATGAGGTGAGAGCACGGAGAACAGGTAAAGGCTGGGGAGCTGCAGCTCTTCTCATCACAGAACAGCCTTTTCTAACTTCTGAAATTAAGTGACTTTGTTACCAAAGGTAAAGCACCCTCTGAGGGTGAGTTTTGCACCTATCTGGGCTGGTTAAAGAGTTTTTCCTTCCCTCACAAGGATAAAATGGGGCTAAAGCAGAACATTGCATTATATTCAGCTGCACAGAAGCATAGCTTGGGCTCGTGTTCTGTTAGTAACTTGTACTAGAATTCAGGATGTTCCCTGCATGCACATGTACTTCTTGTGCAAAAGTAACAGAGCAGTTGGTGCTTATGAGCTGTTTATTTCAGAACAGAGCTGTTCAGATATGTGTAACTTTAAATCGTGATCGTTTTTTTATCTGGCAGTATTTGGGCAATAACTGAAGTGGACTGGAGGCTGCTTTAGTAGCCCTGTGTTGTTCTGGAATTCCCCTGTGGCATTGGTTGTTTGTGAAGCTGCTTGGCCTGCTGTGCTGTGGGGTGTGTCGGGACAGAAGGTGTTAAAAGGTGTATATGCAGTTCTGCAGGGAGTTATTTAACTTGCAGCCAAAATACAATGTCTGTGTTTTGATTCAACACTTAAATTTTCAGGCAAGTTGGTAGGCTGGAAAGGGTGAAGAGGTGAGAAGGGGTGTAAGTGAGCTCACTGTTCCATCTTTAGGAGACTGCAGGTATTAATTTGTGTGGGACTGATGAAAAGTCGTACCTTGGGTGAAAGGGAAGAGATAATGACCAGGTTTGAAATGGGCAGCTCAGCTGGGCTTAAATGTGAGGAAAGAAGGGAAAAATAGGAAAGAAAGCAAGGTCTTGGGATCTGGCCAAGAGGCCCACTCAGTTGGACTGTAGTATCTCAGATGTCTGCCAGGCTTTAATTAGCTGTTGGGAGCATCCTCAATAGCCTTCGGATTTCAGGTGGGTAGGACTTAAAAGGAGTAAACTACCTAATGTTTGCGCAGTTAGCACCCTTATGGGAGAGATATGGTGGAGGAATCCTTCCCAGGTAGCCATTGAGACATTTAAACGGGTATTGTAGTGATGGTGCTCCAAGGAGTGAATAGAGACAGATTTGAAGAGCTTGCACTGGGACTTTGCCTCCCCCAGGCACTTAGTGTGTGGGAATATAGTGATTTTTTTGGAAGAGTTTTGCTGCGGGGTGAGTTCTTCAGCTCTTCCTACCTGTATGTGGGCCGGGAGGCTGCACAAAAGCCTCGAGTGATCTTGTTCAGAGTTGGGAGTGGGCTGTGAAGCAGGCAGGGGAGTAGGGACATGTTCAAGAGGTGCTCCTTCTTTGGCTACAATAATAACTGTGGTTTTATCTTTTATTGAGGTAACCAAGCTTCAAGAGCCATCATTCAGAAGCAGATTCATGTGATCTTGAGTATTATTATGGTGTTAGTGTTCTGCATCTGAGCTAAGTGTTGCCTCAGTGATGCCTGTGATCCTATTGCAGTGAAAGCAGTGTATGGAGTCCTTCATTTAGGAGGTGTTTGCAGCATTCCCTCTCCCAGCATGCAAAGACCTGCTCCTCCCAGCACTCCTCTGGAGCAGGGCTTCGTGCTGCTGCTGGCCCCACAGCTTCAGGCAGGCAGTGTGATTCAGAGGGTGGTTTTCAGCCCCAGAAGGTGGGAGATGAAGGCTCTATTTCTTGCTCAGCCACTTAGCATAGCTGCAGAGTTCTGCCGTGTCGTTTTCCTATCTGGAAAATAGGAGTGATGACGCTTACACACCTTGTCAGTTATGCACTGCAAATATCTATGTAAATTAAAGCGTCTGTGAAATGTTTTTACTTCCTGTCTGGCTCGGTAGCATAGTCCAGATGTCCTGGGCATAGTCCGAGTTTCTTAGCTCTCCAGAAAAGCTAGAGCTTCCTAAAGATGTCTAAAGACTCTTTCTTCAGAGTATGTAAGTAAGGTGCTTTCTTACCGCTTTATACCTCTGTCCCTTTCCCATCACATTCCTGTTAACATCCTTGGCACTCATTTGTAGTGCAAATGGCTCCCATGAATAGGCTTCCTGTAAGGAAAATTGCTGTGCAATGCTGCATTGCCCTAGTGCCGTTCAGACTGGGAGACCTGGAGGAAGACTTCCTTGGAAGCTTCAGCCTCTGCGGTGTTTATGAACTGCAGGCTTGTCTGGACTGTTTGTCATCTTATTAATGGCTTGAACCAGCTGCATCGGTGTTGATGGCTGTGGGAATTGGGAGAAATCTGATCGAGAAAGAGCTGTTCAGCTCTTGCCAGGGCAGCTTTGTACCCTGCAGCCCTGTACCTGCCAGGGGAGCTCCCAGCAGTTCCTTGAGGAGGAATAAGGCTGGAGGGATCTGCTCAGCAGGGGTGTAAAGGAACCTCTCTCCCTTGCCTGTGCAGGGAGGGATTGACATTTGCTGCCTGCTGATCAATAGCATTGGATTTTATCTCTTCATAAAGAAAACCTTCTGTGCATAGCCTGAGTGGGAACTGAGGCCCTGAAGTCAGCAGACAACCTGAGAGAGTGGAAAGGTGTTACCAAAGTCCATATTGTGTTGTGAGGATCATCAGGCACAGGGTGAACATTCACATCTCCATTCCCATTCCAATGTGATCCTTCCTGAGACTGCAGAGAAAGCAGAGCAGCTTACTCAACAGCTGATGGCATTTGTGTGGAAAGAGCTGTTTCTGTTCCTGAAAAAAGGACTGTTAACCCAGAGGGCTGCCAGCTTTTCTCTGATTTCATCTCTTGGAGCTGTAACATCTCTGTTTTTCTCCCTACTTATTTGCAATAAAATATATGTTCACTGCTAAGAGAGAGAATAAGTTGCTGAGCTTGGGACCTGGTGAAGGATTTGTGAAATGTTTGACAGAGAAGCATTCTCCAGTGGCTAATGGTGGCCTTGGATGAGTAGTGCTCTCCAAGATAAGCTACAGTAATGGTTTGGAGCCTTATATTTGAGTTCTGATGCTGGCAGCACAGATGTCTCACCTATGCTACTCTTGCTGTGTCTCACCTGGTTATATGGGTAACATGGCTGTGATGACTTTTAAAAAAGTCTGTGTAGGCAGAAGTATCAGGACTAGGGGACTTTCACAACCTTAACATGCAGTGGTGTTAATTTTTAGTGGTGGAAGAGTCTTTGCTTTCACCTATCAGACCTAAAATGTGGTGCAGCGCCTGCAAACAGTTTGTGCTTGTGTGGGTGTGTCCTACCCTTGTGGGCTACTCCGGAGCAGTAGGCAGGATTGGGTCCACTTTCTGTGCCAGTGGACAGTCTTTGCTACTGGAAGGGAGTGTTCTGGACATGGCAGGTGCTGCTGCAGTGCATTTTCTCCTCATTTGATTCTTTGCAAATTGCTTCTTTGTGATGAAGAGCTGCATTGTCTCTGAGGGTCTTTGTATGCAGGTTTTTGGTGGCTGAAGCAGGCACCTGAGTTTTGGGACTTCTTGCTGTCTACAGTCTTAGTTGAGCAAACTGTTCTTCTGCCTTGGGCTGATAGTGCCAGCCCTGTTACCCATCAGGAGATCCCCACCAGCTACTCACAGTCTGTTATTGTTGCTCAGATACCTAAATGCCCAATTTACCTTACAGTGTAGCTGAATGTTGCCAGGAGCTTTCTGAACAAGTTTTTGCCAACAGAGCATTGTGCCAGGTATTTCTTTTGTATTTGGATTTAAATTGTTTGCTTGTGATCAGCCTCCTTGTTTTGGTGTTGAGGGAATGAGATGTTGTATCTGTGTGTTCCCCCTGGACACTGAGGTCTCAGAGGAACCTGAGCAGGGCAGAGTGGGAGGCAGAATCTGTGTTGAAGGCTGTGTTTCAACTCTGACCCTTGGTTGTAGGGGAGACAGAGTGAAAGTACAGCTCTAAGGGTAAAGATTTGCACTTGAATGTGAGCCTTGTTGGGCAGGCAGCTCGTGGAGATCACAAGGTCACTTCCCTTTCCTCTTGTACCAGAGCAGTTGGGATATGGATCTGTTGAGGCTACAGGTGATCCTTGCTGAACTGAGCTGCTTTGTCCTCCCTGAGTTTTGCCTCTGAAATGTGTAGCAGCCAAGAAATAGGCTCTTTTATGTCAATTTGTGCTGAGCCTTGTCTCCTTTAACACCTTCACGGCCTCGATGAGAGGGTAAGGAGTGTAATGTTGGTAGCTGGTGCCTCCAGCTTGTTGCACATGAGACACCTTCCTGCTTCCCTGCAGGATATGAAAGCCCTGCAGCACTTCCTCTTGGGTTAGAGATAAGGTTAGACCTTCCTGACAGGCTGGCACCAGCAGGTCAGTTCCTTCTCTACAGTGTGATGGGGCAGATGGGTGAAACTGGCTGTTCCTCTGGCAGACTGTTGAAAACAGACACTCCTTTCAAGGGAAGAGTCAACTGCACACCTTGGGTTTTCTGTTGCTTGAAAAAGAGGGGGAGTTTCATGAGCACAGGATCTCATAAGTACTTTCCGTGGGCTGTGGACCAGCCTTCTGACTGGGTTTTTTTGCTCTGTGCCATAGTCTTGTGTACTCAGGATGAACTGTTTCTTTGTCTGCATCCTCAATTACTGGAGGTCAGGGCTCCTTTCCAGGGTGTGGTATTGTCTGTCCAGCCCGCACAGAAAGGAGCACAGAACTCGTTAATGTTTTTGTGTAAATACAAGTGAGCTATTCTCCAGACTCCAGTCTGCTT
This sequence comes from Notiomystis cincta, assembly GCA_013398075.1. NCBI lineage: Eukaryota > Metazoa > Chordata > Aves > Passeriformes > Notiomystidae > Notiomystis > Notiomystis cincta. The sequence continues at coordinate 139,827 of VZRX01017013.1, forward strand.
TATCTGTTTTACAGTAAGTTACAATTCCAGCCTCTCTGGCTGCATTTGCCTTGCCTGCCTTCCCAGCACTGGAAAAGCAGAGAGGTGAAGCTTCTGTATTTTAAGGCCAAACCTGACATCGTGAAGTCCTGTTTTCTGTAGAATGTGCAGTGATTTACTGACAGTAGTTGTGATTCCCAACCTGTTGGTATATTTAGAAGAGGGGGCAGCAGGTGAGCTTGGTGAAGGCAGAACTGAGAAAATGAGGTCAGGTCATCTGACAGGACATGCCATTTCTGTCCCCCCTCCCTGTTGTCGTGTTTTACGTCTGTCTAGGGCTCTACAATATGGAGTTAATGATAGATCCACTGACCAGAAAACTGCCTCTCCTCTTCCTAGTCCTGCTCCATGTTTCAGATCCCAGGAGGCTTGTCTTAGAGGTCTGAGGATGGGGCTGGACTGCAGGCAAGTCCTCTGGCAGACAACTTCCTACAGTATTGCTTGGCTAACAGCATACCTCTGCAATAAATCATGGCAGATGTGATCCTTGTCTCCCATTCTCTGAGCCAAGGTTCATGGGAGGTGGAAAGAAGCTGGGATTGTGCAGGAATAAAAGAACAGGTACCACCAAATATGCCTGTTGAGCTAAGCAAGGAGTGTCCCTCTTGTGAGTCAGGAGCTCGGTGATGGGGTGTGTTATCTCTTCTCTGCACTGCAGACTCATGACTTGCTTGTCCCTGTCTGGCAGGATTTGGTGCCATATTCTGGCACTACGTTTGGTGTTACATCCAGATCTTGGCAGGGCCTTTTTCAGGTGTACCAGCAAGTCTTGGCATCTCCCTCTGGAAATAATGCAGTAGAATGACAGCAAGAGGTTTTTTTGTGGCTTAGACTCTTGCTACAGCCTCTGCCTGCTGCACAGCTCTTCTGCATTGATCCCATTGACTTTGTACTTGGAAGCTGATATTCTCCTGTTGCTCCCTGCCTTACTGAGCAATCTCTGCTGGGAACTGAGTGCTCATCTGGTCCCTTCCTTGCTAGGCTCATGATCCCTACATGGCTCAAACAGGGCTTCTGCGGGATATAAGTGCATCTGACAGCAAGTCCCTGGGCAGGTGATCAGAGTGTCTCAGGAAAGCCCTCGCAAGGGCAGCCAGTGCTGTCTTTCATCGCTGAGGCAGGTGGTGAATGTTTCACAGATGGGTGGTTCTTGGTAGGATGTATCTCTGTGTTGACAGATAAATGTTGAGCTATGGAAGTACCAGTAAAATTGTCCTGTGTGTGTATTTAAAGAAGAGTGATCATTAGTCCCCTGTAAAACTATACTGTGTTTTTTAAAAGGTTTCACATTGCCAGTAACATTAGGAACCACCATGTATTTCAGTTTAACATAACTCCAGACACTTTTCTTTTCTGAAAGTGCTGTTTAGCTTTTCCAGCCTGTGAGTTTCTGTACAATTTGTGTAAAATTACATGTCAGAAATCTTCCTGCTTGTGGAGAAAAGCCTTTTCCCTGTTAATCTTTGGTTTGTGTTGGTGGCTGCTGCTGTGAAGTGAGCAAGGAGTCAAGGTCTGCAATAGTCAGGACTGTGCTCGGTGTAGAGCTCAGTGGTGTGTGAGTAGCTGAAGTGATTCCTTCTAGTATGTGTGTTACCTTTCATAAATCTGTTTGCCCTGCTCAGCTAAGGCTGGCTGACTTCCAGGTACTCAAGCTCCATTGAAGTCTTGTGAATAAAACACCAGCAGACCAGCCTCCTGCATATACAGATTTGCAGAGAGCTTTGCAGACAATCCTGTTTGTCAGGAGTTCCTCCATTTGGTTCGATTTGCAGCTTAGGGGTTTCCAGTTGTTACCAGTGTTACCAGTAACTCAGGGTTTTCACATGGGTTTTTTTGCAGGGTAGATGGCTGCTGTAGCTCCAAGACTTGTATACTTGCAAGTCTAATGTCTTTAAGACATTAAAATGTCACTGTTGCTCTCTGGATTAGAATTTACCCCTTTAAAAGGTGGTTAGACAGGGTCAGTACCCAAAAATTGGATCCAGGGCAGTACGATGGGCACATGAGTATGCCCTGGGCAGTGGAGCTCTCTGTCCAAGTGCTTCTGGTGCAGTTTTGTATCCTGGGATCTGTAATGAAACTGGTCATACTGCAATATTTCGTGATTGCTCAGACACTCAGTGTTTTGCTGTCTGGTGCTGTCCCTGGATTTAGTAGAAGACATTGCAAGTCCTGAGAATGGGAAGAGCTACACTGCATTATGAAACTGATAGCAAACCTTCCCCCAGAGACCTCGATAAACCCAGAGAGAAACCTTGCAGAAATGCTGGTGATTGATTTTTTTATGATTTCTCTGTAACAGGGGATATTGCTTTCTTCAGGGTCAGCTGTTGGGCACAGGAGCCCTGAACACAGGTCAGAGGCTCTGCCGAGGCTGTCAGTTTTCACTTGTCAGCATCAGCATGTGCCTTCTGGTTCCAGCTCTGCTGGTAATGAGCATGCAGGCTGGCAGTTCAGTTCTAAATGAAGCACGATTTTTATCAGAAATGGCTTTGCTCTTCAAGACTAGAATCTCTGCCTGGATTCCCTGCTTAACTGTCTGATGGGAAGGAAGATAGTCCAGTGTTGTGCCAGCCTTAGGAGGCTCTGTGGCCTCTTTGAAGTGCTGTGGGTAATCTGGGTGCAGAGTGATCTCCCTGATAGACCCTTGGAGTAGCTGGGATCTGCAGCTGGCAGGAGGGACAGGCAAGCAAGGTCCTGTCAGCATGACAGCTCTGACCCAGCTCAGTGCTGCTGCAGCCTCTGCACAGTGACTATGGAAATTGCTTCACCTCTGCATGGTCTTGTTTTCCCCTTTGGAGCTTACACATAACACATGAACAAAGCTGTGTTTCACATCTTCAGAGCATTGAAGGAGCTGAAAGTAAATTTATTTATCCAGGCAGCAGTTTTGTCTGTCTCGGAAAGTTTGACAAGGGGCTTTATCCCAACATGTCCCCAGCTCCACTGCTGTGAAGTGGTTGTTTATTCTTCCCAAATCCTTTTAATGATATAAGATGTAATCAAGAGGCAGCTGAGACCCAGTTACATAACTACTGTCAGGGTTTCTCGTTGGCTGTTTGCATACTGACTTTCAGGAGCTCAGGGGTTTTCTGTTAACCGAATAACTCCTGAACCTGATCTGGTGGGTGGTTTGTTGTTGTTGGGTTATTTTTAAACTTCTTCTAATTTTATCTGGTTTGAGCTTTCTAAACTTCAAAGTGGATTTTACTGCTTTTATTGTGAGGTTGGTACAGAGTTGACATGGTGTGGATAGGCCCTGAGCCAGGCTCCCTCTGCAAGGCTTAATATACCTGTCAAAGCAGGTGGCTGTGCTCTTGCCAGCACAGCACCCTCTGCTCTTTGTTCTGCTCTGGGGCTCCCCACAACTCTGCCCCTTCAAAAAGCTCATTGTTCTCAGTCCAACTTGTGCTTTCCTGCCAAGTTTATGCTAATCAGTGTGTTTTCTCCCTCTCTCTTTTATGTCTGTCCTACTAATAAAATACAGTGCAAATGGGTAAGTGAGGGAGGAGCTGTTGTTTTCTTTGGCACATGGTGGCCATCTGAGCAAAGATGAACCAGACTGGAGCCAAAGATCTGTTTGCTTCTCTGCAGGAAAAGGTGCCTCAAGACTGCCAGCCAGCCTTCATGCTTCAGCCCTGTGTGGTGGTCTGGCAGAAATGCTGTGAGGGGCTTCTTGGGGAGCTTGTTTTTCCTGAGCATCTCATGGATGCCGTTGTTGAGTGACAGAAAATAATTTTCTTTCTCTGTCCCTGACCCACTAGCACAGAGTCCATGGCTTCATGCTCCTGACAGGCCTGAATGAAATCCTGCAGTGCAAGAACAAGCACTGTGTGGTGCCAGGCTTATTGGTCAGACACCTGCCCGCAGCAGCAGCCTTTTGATGGGCTTTACTTGGCCAGTTGCAGTTGGCACTGCATTCCCAGTCAGGCTCTATCCAGCATGTTGGCAGTCTGTGCTTTAATTTGTACATAATGTGTGCTGGACTAATCTTCTTACCTGCAAATCGTGTTTGATAAGGCATTGCTGATGGGAATTGTAGCCTTTGGTCAGAGACAGTTTCTTTCAGAAAGAGTGATTGCTGTCTCTGTTGGAAGGAGGCTTTCAGCTGGGTGAGTTTCAGAAAGTGTGAGGTGTGGGAAGATCAGAGTTCGGTGTGTATGTGTGTTTATATATATATACACACACGTATATAGTGTTTTGTTACTCCCAACACAGAGTTGAAACCCTAGGATAGGACCTAGCAGATGGTAAAATGAAATTACCAGCAGTTTTGAGCTTGAAGTAGAGGCTTTACAACGAGAAATCTGGAAATCTAAATTATGTGCGAAAAGGTTAGATGAAGCTCCTAGATTTGAGAAAATTTAGAACAGAATGATGCTTTTAAAAAATGAAACATAAGTCCATTGAAAGTAAGCAAAGTGTCTTTTCTGACATGAAAGTTGATGTACAGTGTGTGCATTGCCCATGTTTCAACTTCATCCCAGACTCCAAGAGCCAAAAAGTCAAAGTAAGGAGACTGCCTGCGTGATGGGTGTTACTCACAGCGTGTTGTGCCAGCAAAGATCACATTGAAAAATTAACAAACCATATCCATTGTCAAAAGTATATTTCAAGTTTAAAATTATGTTCAAGGTGCCAGCAAGAGAGGAATGTAATTTTTTTGGTAGTGTGTTTGGAGAATTCATAGAACAGCTGAACCCAGAGGCTCAAGAATCTGAATCTGGTACAGTTGAGGTTTTTTTAACTGCTTAACTCTCTTTCATGGCCAGCTGATGGCAAAAGGGGATTTGGGGAAATAGTTCTGTTGCCTTCCAGTGATGTTGTCAAAGCATTAATTGCTGGTATAACTGTGGAACCATAGTCTAAACATTACAAACCCTGCTGCCAGTGCTTCAGGGGAAATGCAATGATAAATTGCAGTGTGGTATAAGATACACAGATACAGTGCTTCTCTGGTATATGTTTAGGAATCCTTGTGTTTAGCTGTTTATTGTCAGCCTTACTCTTTTAAAGCAAGGACTTGTTGACCCCCCTTTCTTGTGTTCTCATACTCAGAGAATCTCACTTCTTTCAGCACTGGAGTGGCAGAAAAAAAGATGTCATGAGAAGTGTGTTCCTGTGTTCTTTTTATTCAGTTTGTGAATCTTAAAGCCCAAAAGCCTCTTGTGACTAAAGAGGAGGGAGTTACAACCTTGTAACTTGGTGTGTGTGTGCTCAGTGAGTATGTTCAGTTCTGTTGTGTGTGTTCTGTGTTTTGCTTGTCTGTGGCTGAACAATCTGATGGGCTTTTCCTGGTTCTCTTCCATTCAAAGGCAGATCGGGAGCGGCGCAGAGAAATTTCCTTACTAGATGACATTTCATCGCAATGTCCGATCGTTTGGGGCAAATAACCAAGGGAAAGGATGGGAAAAGCAAGTACTCGACTCTCAGCCTGTTTGATAAGTATAAAGGAAAGTCAATAGAAGCTATCAGAACTACAGGTAAGAAACACCTCCAGAAAGCTGCTTTTGATATCTTCCAAGAGTGGTGTTGCAGAGCTCATTCAGGTTGTTGACCCTGTGGGACACAGCTGGATTGCAGTTTTGTGCAGGTGTCAAAGCCTGTGTTTCATTAAGACCTAAAGGAAAATGTCCAGGGCTCTTTGTGCTGCTGTTGTTGTGGAGCCATAGAGGAATTACACAGGACAGCTGAGGGCTCTTGGCCCTCGTTTAGCCTGTGTCCTTGCTGCAGAGTGGGCAGGTAGCAGACTTGAGTGGAAGCCTTACCAGGGCCTTAGGCTGTGCCAGGGCAGAGCACCTGAGCTGACTAAAGTGCCTTAAGCTGGTCAGACCTTGTGTGAAGTGAGAGTCAAGGACTAAAAGCCAGTGGGAAAGAACCTGAGTTGGTTTTACAGTGGAGGTACAACAAAAAGTAGATAGTGGGTTCAAAAAAATGACCTTGCTTGGACTGGTTCTGGATTTGGTGTAAGAATAGAAAAAAAAAAAAAATACTTTATTAATAAATTTGGTCTGGTGTGTAGAGCTGTAAAATTGACACCTCAGGATTTGTGGGTTAGGTCACCTGTTTGTCTGCTAAGAGGTGGACTTGGGTGGCCTTTTCCCCAAGCTGTAAAAAGGTGGTGCTGCTTCTCTTTGGTGAAATGAAAGAGCTACCTGTGCAAATTCTCCTAAAAGATGCTGTGAGCACTTTGTTAGGGAGAATGATTTTTCTCCCTCCTGCTGTAGGAGCTGTTTGCCAGCTGCTACAACAGACGGCTACATCTGTGGTCCTGTGGGAAACAACCTGTGTGTTGACATAGCAGCAGCACTCCTGTTGGGGCTGCACCCAGCCACAGCTTCCTAATTAAGGGTACTTATCTAGCAAGGTACAGCTCTCTGACCTGCTGCTGTTCCTTTCTCACCAGTTATTCCTAGACATGGCTTACAGAGTCTTGGGAAAGTTGCTGCTGCCCGGCGCATGCCACCTCCTGCAAATTTGCCTAGCTTGAAGTCTGAGAACAAAGGAAACGACCCCAACATCATTATAGTACCCAAGGACGGTACAGGATGGGCAAACAAGCAGGATCAGCCAGACCAAAAGAGGTGGGTAGAGAGAATCTTTGGTAAGTTTTGGCAGGCAGGCAGCAGTGGTTGTGCACCTTACAGAGTGTCAGACCTTACAGAGATCAGTTCACTGTTGTCTGTGCCAATGTTTTGGCTTAATCTTTTAGCAACTGCCCTATTGCCAGGAGTTGTTTTCCTGCCTTTCTTCCCCTTTGGTCTCACCTGTGCTGTCTCTGCTCAGTTCCAGTGCGACGGCTGCACAGCTGCAGGAGTCGCTGCCGCAGCAGGGTTTGCAGAAATCTGTCTCCAATTTACAGAAGCCGACACAGTCAATCAGTCAGGAGGTAGGTGCCAGCAGTCTCTGACTGCCACCTAGCTTACCCTGTCCCCAGCCAGCTTGAGGGCCTTAATTGCCTTTATTGCATTGTGCTTAAGAAAAAGCTCCTGTATAATCAGTTCTTGTGGAAGTGACTCTCTTGAGTCCAAGCTGCTCTGCACCAGGAGTGTTGTGCTGCAGTTACAGGAGTAACATACACAGAACTGAATTTCTCAAATGTGTGCAGAAAGTCTAGTTGCAGTCTAGAAAAAAATGGCTGGAATGTGGAATGGCTGGTTAGCACTTCTAAACTACTCTGCTTTGGTTGTAATTGAAACATTGCTTGGTGACAGCAGATCCAGCTCTTGCTCCCAGCCTGATGAGACTTGATGGGAAGAGATCTGGTCATGTGGGAGAAGTAGCCAGTGTAGAATAGCTGAGTGTAGCCCCAGCTTGAAGCTGTGGAGACCTATGCTCTCTGAGTGATCTGGAGGCCTGAACCATAGGAGGTGCCAGCTAGGAAATGAGAAACAGTCATGAATTTTAACTGATCCATGTTGGGGTTTCTTTTTGCTTTTTGTTTTCAGAGTACAAATTCAGTGCCAGGTGGACCAAAGTCATGGGCACAGCTGAATGGAAAGCCAGCAGGACAAGAAGGTGGTGAGTATGATAAACAGAAATGGTATGTGCCTGTTTTTCCCAGACAGGCATGAGATGAATTGGACTCCATTTCTTGCTGCCCTCCCTGTCAGCCTGGTGCAGAATGGGAGTGAGGCCTTCTGAATTCTGTTTTCAGTCTGTGGTGTGTTGGCTGGAATGATGCAGCTGAATCAGTTCAGGGCTGCCAGTGCAAGACATGGTTGAACAGAATGTATCTCATGGCCACATTGAACCAGAGCAAATCATGCTCTTGGGATGCAGCAGGGAGTTCTGGGAGGGGAAGATTCTGAAGGAGAAAGGAAACATTTGCCCCATCATGAGCATCTTCAGTCAGCCCAGAGCAGTGTTTAATAAAGGTGCAGTAAACATGGCGAAAGAGGGGAGGAATTGTTTAGAAGAAAAGAAAGGAGAAGGGACATTGGAGTGGGGAAATGTAGGCGTCTCCCTGGGCAGTAGCAAGGGGCTCTTCACCTAACTGGGTAGTCAGAAGGGAGGCTGGAATGTTGTTGTACAGGATCTGTGATCCAAGGGGATTGCAGTGGCAGTGGAGCTGCTGCAGGTTGCACTCGCCTACACATTGGCTGAGGCCTTGCTATTAAGTCTCCCTCAGTAACTGCTGCTAATGGCTTCTGCTTGACTGAGAATCCTGAAGCAGTGTTAACATGAATTGGGAGTTTAGTTGTCTTCAGATGCACTCATTTCCACACAGGAGGTGGTTTCCAGCTGCACTGAGTAGTGCCATTAAGACCACAATGAGAATAACAGCTCAGTTCCACCGTTCTAATGTGAACAGACCTGGAACCATTCACTTGTCAAATGAAATTGCAGAGAGATTTGAAAGAACTGAGAGGGACGAGTTTACCCTAAATTAAATGAGGCCCTTAATGAGAGGGTGTTTCTCAAAGGCTAAATGTTAAAGCAGAGTCTTGTACTTGCCTGGAGTTGGTGGCCAGTGCAAAGACTGTCTTGTTTGGTTAATTGGTACTTTCTTGAGTCTTGCTGTGGACCTCCTGTACAGTCATTTTGAAATCTGATCATCTAACAGTGTTCTTAAAAGACTTTCTGAAAACTCATTCTGGGTCAGACTTAACAATATAGAGTTCTCAACCCAAGAAAACAGTTGCTTACGTGGCTAAGAGCAGCTTAATTAGAAGGTAATTGAATCACAGAGGCATCAGAAATCTATCTGAAAGGATTTCTTAGGCCATCCCATGCTTGCACCTCTTCTCTAGTGGCACTGAACAATTGCTTTCTTTCTAAGCTAATTCAGGTATTGCAGACAAAGAGGAGAGTCTCTTGCTTTTTGATGTTTTTTAGTCTTAGAGCTCTAAAATGTCTTTTGGAGGGTGTATCCTGAAGAAATGTGGTCTAATAAATTAATTATGGACTTCTCCATGCCTGTGTTTTTGTATAATGGACATTTGGAAGAAAAAAGGGGGCACCAAACTTTTTTCAGTGTGATTCTGCTTAGGGGTAGAGTGCAAATTGTTAATGGCTGCACATAAATAGTCCTTAGGTGGTGCAGCCTTACCTGGTGTTCCTCCTGAAAGACAATTACCTGTACCATTCTAGTTCAGTAAAAATCAGAACCGTTCAGCAAGTCTTAGGTACTTTGTGATATATTTAATCAATGTCCTTCTCAAGTATTTTCATCTGTCTAAATTTGAAGACGTTTAGTGCAGCTGTTGCAGAGTCTTTCCTGTAAATTTCATGTGGGAGGTCTTGTGCAGTGTGCAAGTTCCAGAAAGTAAAAATTACTTAAGCCAGTCCATCTTGACTCTTTAGGGCAAGGAAGGAGAAAGATAGATGAGACTCTTGACAAATCTTCTCATTGCTGATACTTCTAATATAATTCTGAATTGCCTTTTTTAAGAGAGCATTAGCCAAGTAACACTAAGAAACAGTTTTCAAAAAAAGCAATTCTTTTAACGTCTAATGGTACAGTAATGCTTGCAATTTCCTTTTATTCAGTGTTATCTTGCCAACAGATTTAGGAGAATTGCTGTGTTTCGTGTTCCAGTCACTGGCATATCTTTAGAATTGACAGAGAACTCTTGTTCTGGGGTGACTTATGACTCAGCAAAACAATTTGCCAGTGACTAGAAATGAACCTGGCCTGATCTGGCCAGTGATCTGTGTCTTGAAAATGCTGCAGGAGGGAGGAGAGTATAGAACATCTGTCCTTATCTGTGATCTTTCACTGATAAATTGACAGAAATTTTAACAATAGACTTCCCTGACAGAGTGAGGTCTGAGCAAAAATGTCTGAATAGAAATGTCAAATACTTGATAGCAGGATACCATTTATGAACAATCTTGCAGAATTTATCTCTCTGCCTCTGTCTGAATTCTGTACTTTACAAAAATAATTGGAAGCTGAGAAAGTTCACTGACTTTGTTGAATGTGAGAATTTAAATGAAGATGCCGAGTGTGGGAGTGCTGGGTGAGGACATGTGTTGTTGTGTTGGTGACAGTGTCTGAGAGTGCTGGGGATGTGAAGTGAGGTGCTGGTACGATAGTAATTTGGGTTTAAATACGCCAGAGGCCCAGATTCCCAGGAAACACATTTCCAGGCTGATCTCGTAAGGGAGTTGAATCAATGGAAAGATCTTCTCTGAGTCCCACACTTATTTGTCTGGCAGGTTCAAGGGCCTCAAGCCGACTGTTATCCTTCTCTCCCGAGGAATTTCCGACGCTGAAAGCAGCTGGCGAGCAGGACAAGGTTGGCAAAGAAAAGGGCGCCTTAGATCCGTCGTATGGGCCAGGACCAAGCCTCCGCCCCCAGAGTGAGTGAAGGATTGTGTCTGCCTTATCCCAGCTCATAACCCCACTGACTCTGTTTTGGGCAGGGGGTGCCAGGTCACAGTTTTACCAAGCACTCCATCCTTACACTTCCTTTTATCTTTTTGTGAGCTTACACGTGTCAGGCTGCTTAGCAGATGGTCACAGATTGGTGTGTGGTGCTGATGTTCTGTGGTCCAGACAGCCAAGTATGGACGATCATCTACTACACTGTTTACTAAAAATTGCTGTGTGATATTGCAAAGGAGGCCCCTTCCTGGGCTGGGGGAGCCACAGTGAAATTAGTGAGTGGTGTAAAGTGGCTTCTCTTTTGAGTGTTTTTGCATCTAATTGGCCTTAATTCTGCAGAGTAAGGACTGTGGAGATGGGGAGCAACTCTGGTAGGAGTTCAGGTTTATTGGCAAATAAGGACACCACTGATGGAGCAATTACTTAGTAACAGCTGATGGTGCTCCTCTCTTAAGAAAATAATCACAGTTGGAGATTTTTCTTGGTCCTTGATATTTTTCTACAACCTTGGTGTAATTAGGGCTTGACCAGAGTACTTGAGATTTCAAGACCTTCTGGCAGAGTGGCCACCTGCATTTACAGCTATTAACATAATTATTACCTGCTTTCCAGATGTCACCAGTTGGAGGGAGGGCGGTGGGAGGAACATCACCTCTGCCACATCTCTGACCGCCTCCCCTGCTGAGCTGGGCAGCAAGACCTGCAGCACTGGAGACGGGGCCCCCTCCTCAGCGAGCGCCAGCGATGCCAAGGAGCCGTCTCTCCGCCCAGCTCAGCCCGTCCGCAAAGGGGCTTCGCAGTTCATGGGAAACGTCTACCAGCCACCCACATACCATGACATGCTACCTGCTTTTGTAAGTGACCCTTGCTCCACACCTTTGTGGTGTCCTTGATTCTTAAGTGAGAGGTTGAAGTTAGCTGAGATGTTTTTTCTGGACTCTCGGTTGGTTTCCAGGGCTTGCTCAGGGATCCTTCTCATGACATGTTTTTAGTTTTGTAGCACAGCCTTGCTCAGCCCAAAGAGAAGTTACCCCTTTCCCTCTGGAACTGGGGAGGGAACCATTAACATGTGGTCTGTTGGGCAGCCAGATGTGAAATGTTTGTTTCCCCTCTGTGTGGGTGCAGCTACTATGCACATGTCGTAACCTAATCTGGGTAAACCTTCCTGTGGCAAGGAGAAAAACCAGGCTGTTCTACCTCATTCCAGATGTGTCCACAGCAGCCACCCGAGACCCCTGCATCCCTGGACCGAGGGTCTTTCCCCGTTCCTCAGCTTCGGCTTGAGCCCCGGGTACCTTTCAGACAATTCCAGATGAATGACCAGGATGGGTAAGGCTCCCATCACTTTCCCACTTGAGAGGCAGGTTCAGGGTGTGACATGAACCTTAAACTAGGCAAGAATTTGGGCCAAAAATTCATTTGTTTGTGTGAAGCTGCATGCACCAAAGTGAAAACCTGTTTTTTACCCAAAGCAGCAGTGCTTTGCCCAAGCTACAGCAGCAGCTGAAATGTTGCACATCTGTAAGCACTGTGTGTCTGAAGAGCAGGTGGACATGGGGAATTGGGGTGTGATCCTGGACTGGAGGGGTTGCAGCTCTGATCTGTAAGTTTTAGGAAGTAGGTACCATGTAGGCAAGGGAAACAAACTGCTGAACAGGGAGAGAAACTCAGAAGCATTGTGTATAAGTGCATGATAGAAAAGGACTGATTCAGTGTTACAAACTCAGCTCTGCATTCTTTGATTTTCTATTTGCTGTTTCTGACCAATTCTGTGTTTTCCTGCAGGAAAGAGAACAGGCTTGGCCTGTCTCGCCCGACACGCCCAGTTCGGCAGCAGATGGAGCGAGTGCCTCGGCCCACCATCATCAATGCAGAGAACCTGAAGGGGCTGGATGAGCTGGACAATGATGCAGATGATGGATGGGCAGGTAAAGTGTCTTCACGCTCGAGCTTTGCGTAGTTGTGAAATTGCTGTTGGTGTAAATGATGACACAATGGATCCTTCTGATCCTTCCATCACTCTGTGCTCAAGGAACCGGATCTGAAGACTCCTAAAATCTGAAAACACCAAGCACAGCAGGAGAGATAGCACTGTGGATGCTGGGCAGGAGAGTTAGTCCTGCCTTTTCAGTCACAGCATTCAGTATCTAATTGCACACAGTCTGGCTTGGTGATTGTCTCCTCAGTTGCAGCCTCCATTCCCAGGCTGTTTGCTGCTCCTCCTCTGAGACCATCCCAGCTGTTCAGCAGTGTGTGCCCACTGCTCACATCATTTCTTGCCTAATCTAGTTGAAGTTGTCTCTGCTGATTGAGGGGGGTTGGTAGATGACATTAAAGGTCTCTTCCAACCCAAGCTATTCTGTGATTTCCAGGACCAGTACGAGTAGTTCATGCCAAGCCTATGTGTCCTGTAATTTAGAGCCAAAGGGGGGCATAAGCTTTGTCAGGACAAGGGACCTGTTTCTTTCCTCTCATAAATCTGTTCCCCCTTGCTGCCTTCATAGGCATTCATGATGAAGTGGATTACTCTGAGAAACTGAAGTTTAGTGAAGATGAAGAGGAAGAAGAAACTCTTAAAGATGGACGACAGAAGTGGTAAGAAGTCACTCTATTTGCACCTACAGTTGTTTCAGTACAGGTGAACAATACCAAGTCTTTAAAAACTTGTTCTAAATGTGGAGTCTTGATCCCTCTGATTTGTTACTGTAATTTCTGCTGGACTGTTTCAGTGGCCTTCAAGGATATGTGTAGGTGCAGCAGCTGACTGCCCGTTTGCCAGGCTTTTTTCCTCCTATTTTCTCACCTTTATCCTGATGTACAATAGTGATCCTTATGCACCTTGAGAGAAGCACATCACTTGTTCTGGAGGCTTTTTTGTTATCTTTCCTTTTTGTTAGAGTCAGTTGCCTTTACCACTTGATAAGGCTGCAAGTGCTTTCTGAGGGCAGTAGCAAATGCAGTAATAAAGCTGTTTATGTGACAGGAACAGCTGGGATCCCAGAAGGCAGCGACAGTTGTCCCTGAGCTCTGCAGACAGTGCAGATGTCAAGCACACCTTGGAGGAAGGAAAGAATTGGAACGATTCAGTTGGCTTGTCCCGGCCAGTCCGGAAAGTGCAGGATTCACAGCCGCCTCCGAGGAAGCTGAACGGCTGGAGCTCTGCCTCGGAATACCAGGTAGATGGAACTCATGTGGGTGAGCTAGAAGTCCTTAAGAGGCCAATTTGACATTTTATTGGAAATGGGATGCTGATGAATTTCTCTATTCTTAGTTTATATCCACCTGGAGAGAAATCCATCTGCATAGCAATTCACTAGGGAAAAGAAATTGAAGCTGGTCCAGAACAGTGTGGTTCTCAGTGAGAAAATGGAGTTACTGAACCAAATAATAATAATTCTCCCCAGTAACAGGGGGATTGGTTCATGAGGATAGAGGGGAGGGAGTCAGAAGGGGCATAGCCTCAGCTTGGGGTGCAAAGCTCAAGATAGAGGAGCTAGTTGGGTCATGCTCACGGAGGAACATTTTTTCTCTGGCAGAAGCCTGCGCTGGGAAGTGTTCTCAGACAGCAGTCCCTCGAGGATAAAGAAGAAAAGGTGCCTGTGAGACAGAAGTTTGTGCACTCTGAGATCTCTGAGGCTGTCGAAAGAGCCAGGAGGCGACGGGAGGAGGAGGAGCGGCGAGCCAGGGAGGAGCGCCTGGCAGCCTGTGCTGCAAAGCTCAAGCAACTCGATCAGAAATGCAAACTGGCTCAGAAGAGTGGGGAGACACAGAAACACACAGAGAATGAAGATGTGCGACCTCCCAGCACAGAGAAAAACACTGCACAAGAGAATGGCCATGCTTTCCGTAAAGGTACAGAAACACTGTCTGCCTCACCCTGTAAAAACTACTTTTATTGCCATTTTGCTGATCTCTTACCTGGAGTGGGAGAGTTCCTGGGAGGGAGTGTTCAGAGGATCCTTCAGCTGCCCTTGAGAGATCAGCTGCTTCTTGTATTCTGCAGAGTATTTTACATTGGTGACAAAGGTTGATTAAATAAAAAAAGCTATTAAAATAAATGCAAACCTCTTTAGTTGCCTTTATCTGTGCTCAGTGAGCTGTGCTAGCAGAGGCCTTGTTGGAATGGGCCTCATGGGCTTTTCATGATTGCATGATAATATTAAATGCTCGTGGCCATAGATCAGAAGATCAGTAAATGCTGGCAGGTTTAAAGACTAACAGGGGAAAAGGACTTTCTCCCTAGTGCTTAAGCAGGAGGCTGACAGCAAAGAAGGATCTCAGAATATATCATGAAAAGAAGATAGACAAACCCTCTATAGGCTGTCAAGGTAAAGGATGTGCTGTATGTGATTGTAGTAAGGTTCAGCCATGTATTGCAGTCAGGACATGCCCACACCTGTATATGTTGTGTGGTGGTGGTGCACTCCCAACTCTGTCATGAGCAGGCTCTTGAGGGCTTGTTTTCTTCTCTGCAGCAACCCCTGAGTTTCACACACAGGATGCCTCTGTTGGCTATCTGGAAGAGGAGACTCCTGCTCCAGCAGCAGCAGCCCAAAGCAGCAGTGAGGAGGAGCTCAGAGAAGCTCCCTCGCCAGCACAAGAATTCAACAAATACCAGAAGTCTCTTCCCCCACGATTCCAGAGGCAGCAGCAGCAGCAACAGCAGCAGGTACTGGGTGTGAGCTCACAACCCTCTTTTCTGGACCCCCACTAAACCGTTGTGTTTGCTCCATTCTCACCACCATCAGTCTTTAGGCTGGGAGGAGATAAATGGGGTTTTACCCTGGCCTTTTTCAGTACTTCTGATCATGGATATATCCTGTCTGAGTGGGTAGAAAGGCTCTATATGGGCTACATGAGTTTTCTGTGCACCCTGTGATGCTGGGAGCTGTTGGGGGTAGGGCTCGGCCAAGTTTGTCACTTTGAGAGTAAAATACAGCACTGCCAGAAATGTTTATTTCTCTTGCACGCTTGTCTGGGCATTTCCTGACAATGGGGACTCTTAGGACTGTGTGGTTTGTGGCAGAGCTCTGATTTGCAAATGTGCATGAGCAGGAGAAGCTGGGGATGTCCCCACATACAAAGCCATGAGCACATCAGTGACTGTCTTGGTGCTTGTGTAGGCCTGGCCCAGGGAAGCTTCTGTTCCTTGGGCTGGCATTGAACCTGATGAACATCTCTTCTTACTCTCTGGCACAAAATGAGCTGCTGTTCTTCAGCACTGGTGCAGTAGCTGAATACACAGGACAAGGGAAGGGGAAAACCCTTGGGGTTCAGCTGCTTCCATTTCACTCAGCACTTGGGCAGCCATTTGTTTGCCAGGGGCAAACTGTGCTTAGGTTGACAAGTTGCTGGACTGCTTCTTGACTGGGAGGGAGTTCCAGAGTGGCACACTTCTCATTCCACCTCCTGCCTTTGCAGAGGGCCAGTCCTTTGCTCTGCTCTCATCTACTCCCTACTTGGGTTTGTTCTGTGAGGCTCTTTCAGATCGTTGTTTTCTTTGCACCATAAAAATGTTTGGTCTTGAATGTTTCATTTTTGTTGCATTGGAAACTCTTCTGGGACTCAGAGACATCAGCTGAACTGCTTTGTGCATCTCTGCTCTTGCCTGACCTTTCAGTGCTGTATGTGCCATACGTGCTGTGCAGCTCTGCCTCCAGATGCAGTGAGCCTCTGTAGGGCAGCAGAGCCAAACCAGGGGACAGAGTACTCAGGCTTCAGATAATGCGAAGTTAATTGCCATTCTTCATAAAATAACCACTTGAAATGTGATATAATCAATGCTGCTGCAGATCTTAGTGAAGAGCTCACAATTGGCTTTTGCTTGGAAGCTCAGTAATTGCTCTTTTATGGATGTTCCCTGTGCTCGTTGCTCGGCAGTTGACATTTTCATGATTCAGATGTACAGCAGCAAATGCTGCTTAATGTTACTCTTGAAAAGAGATGCTCTTAAACTAAAAAGAATTGAATGTCTTTGCTGTCATGCTAATAATACCAGAGGTCATTGCTACTGGAAGAACATGAAGTTTTATTTTATTTTCTCTTATCCTCTGTGATGTTAGTATGTATGAGGCAGTGCATGTTTTGGCTGACTTGTATTGATGCTTTGGTAGCTCCATGAAAAGAATAAAATGGAAAAGTGTTGGTATCGTGAAGGAAATATTTTCTTCAAGGTATGAGAGGGCTAGATAATGTAGATATAATCTGCATTTTTCAGAGCATTCCTTGCTGTAATGATGTGTCAGATTCTGATTTCAAGGTGTCTCTCTTGATCTGCAGTTGGAGATTGGCTTTTTAAGTAAACAATTAAGAGTATCTGACACTGTTGTAAGCTTAGTAAAAAACGTGGTGGCAAGTTTGACAGATAAGTAGATGCATTTCATGTTAACTGGAGCTGTTTAGTGTTTGAAAGCTTTCTTCAGTACACAAAACTCCCTTCACATATATATTCTTTTTGAACCTTCAGCAAAAGTTAAATGTCAAATCAAATTAACATCATGACAGTCCTCAGCTAAGAGAAGGTGGACTGGCCATGTGGGAGATGGGAAAACAACCTGCAAGTGCCAGCCCGTCTCTGGAGGATGCATAGGAAACACTGTAAAATATTAATAGCTCACTTAATTTGGTTTAGGTTGTTTTTCTCTAATCTGTTCAGCTAACAGGGGTGGAACTAATATATATACAGAGAAAATAAATTAGAGTTGCATTTCCTGAAAAATGCAACATTTTCTTAAGTATTTGGTTGGAGTTAGGAAGTGATGTTTGACAGGAAGCTGTCCTGTATTCATGGGAGTGTTGGGAAGATGCAGATTGTGGTCTTATAGCTGATCCCTTGTGTTTGGCTCACAGTGGTGTGATAGTCTGGCTGCTCTGGTATTTACAGAATCACAACTGCCACATTCCCAGTTGGTAGCAAATTGCCCCTCCCATCTGAGCAGGGATTGATGGCTGGCATGTGTTTTCCTTCGGCTGAGCAGGAGGTCAGTGTGATTGCTGGCGCTGCAGCCCTGCCCAGTGGCCCATCCTGTTCCCTGCAGGAGCAGCTGTACAAGATGCAGCACTGGCAGCAGCAGGTCTATCCTGCCCCGTCGCACTCCCATCCCCAGCGGACGTTCTACCCGCCGCACCCGCAGATGCTCGGCTTTGATCCCCGCTGGATGATGATGCCCTCCTACATGGACCCTCGCATGGCCCAGAGTCGCACCCCCGTGGATTTCTACCCTTCAGCCCTTCACCCTTCAGGTAAGGTGCTGCCAGTGTTATCTTGGCTGTTGAGTTGGTTCCTAACTGTAAATTTGCTGTGTGTCTTCACTGCTGTCCAGGCTTTGCATTGTGGCTGGCATCCCTTCTCTGGGGGTGAGAAAGCTGGTTGCAGTGGGAAGTGGTGGGAGACTGGGAGGGAGGACATGTGGGCATGTGTCTGTTCATTCTGTGCACTGCAGTGGGAGACCTTCCCTGACTGCTTTGTGACCTTAGCAGGTGTGACTGATCTTGCCCCTGGAGGAAAGGGTAGCAGATCCACTGGTCTTGCCTGTTGGAGGAGAAGGATGAGTTTTGGAGTTACTGTAATGATGTGAAATCTTAATAGACCCCCTTTAGGAAATGTGATGGAGAAACCCTGTAGTTCTGAACTGTGTGCACTTTGCACCTTCCAATCTTGTTACTAATCTTCAGAGGTGTGAATGTAAACATCAGGATATATAAATCATTCCCTGGAGTTTGTGGATTGCTTGATCCCAAGCCAGTGATGCTATGTAGTGTCTGTGTGGGCTGGGCTCTGAGAGCTGTGTCATCTTCTGTATCACTCCAGGTGTATTTCCCAGCTGTGCATTTTCCAAGCATAGGCTCCCCTTTACAAGAGTGGTTTCCATGGCTGCAGTCGCCTGCTGCCCAAGAAGGAAGGGGGAGTCAAGCTAGGAGATTGTTAAATCCTTCTTGTCTGTGAAATCCTAGTGCTAATGGTATGAACTCTGTCGTGAGCAGGAATTATGAAGCCCATGATTCAGCAGGACTCCATTGGTGGGAGCAGCTGTCGATCTGAAGATCAGAACTGTCAGGCAGGGCAGGCAGAGAGGAAAACTGCTCCCTTGGATCCTGTGCCAGTGTGGGGCCAGGACAGCTACACATCCCTGCAGAGCAAAGGATACTCCCTGTCACATCAGAAACAGGCTGACAGCATGAGCATGGAGGGGCTGCATGCCAGGTGAGTGCAGAATTCCCCTGTCCTCATGCATGCTGGGATGGGAGGTGCTGCTCTAAGTTATCTGCTGAAAATCAAGTGTAGAGCTGACCTGAAAGATATCTGTGAACAGACCCAGATACTCATCTGGCAGCACCCTTACACTCTTGAGTGTTTTTGCTGTGGAGGTGTTTACAGACTGAGCTATTCAGAAGTTGTCTATCTGACCAGCTTGGAGCCTGTTAAGAGGGAGAGGGGGACTTGTCACCTATGTGGGAAGGTACAAAAAACAATAAGTCAAAAATTCTGATGCTTTCTAGTTTGTCTCTTACTTTTTTTGGACATCGTAAAACCAGTTCTTTGTTTTCAGATCTCCACGTGGTTGGAGGTTGAATCTCCCTTTATTTCTTAAGTTCGCTGCTCATCATAGGAACTGTTTTCTTTATCATGTGTTGATTTAACAAACCAAGCAGTACAGCCTGGGACTGCAGCAGCTCTGCCCAGCATTGTGGTATTTGTATGCTCATTGCCTCATGATTTAGCATAAACCTCAGTTAATGTCTTTTCACCTCTTGTGTCCTGCCTGGGCCCTTGGAGATGTGCTGTGCTCTGCATTACCTGATTTCACTTAGTTGTTTGTTTCATTCTTAGGAATGAAAGTTACTCTACTTCTGGAAGGCCAGAGAGTCTGAGCACTCAGCGAGATCTCTTTGAGGAGAGAGGGGAGGAGTATTTGAATGCTTTTGACAAGAAGGCCCAAGCAGACTTTGACAGCTGCCTGTCTTCACAGAGGATAGGCCAGGATCTCCTGTTTCAGCATCAGGAGAGTGTGCAGGAAGCCTGTCCTGCTGGCAGCCGCCATGCAAACCTGAGGTGTTCACCCCTGGAGCCTGATTTTATCCAAGCAGAGAAGAAGCCTGAATATAACGGTTGGGATATCAGCCACCATCAGAAACCGGCGGAGGCGGCAGCGGAAGTGGCTGAGGAAGTGCCCCGGGATGAGCAGTCCTTCAGTGCTGACCCTTGGAAGAAGGAGGGAGCCAGTGCCAAACAGGCCACTGAAGAGACAGCAGAGTGGGCTCCTGAGAGCCGCAACACCGGCGGGCAGCACCAGGAGCAAATGGGGAGGACACGGCGGTCAGGCCCCATTAAAAAACCAGTCCTGAAAGCCCTCAAGGTGGAAGAGAAAGAGAAGGAGATGGAGAAGGTTAAACTGGAGGGAGAGGACAGCTCACGCCCGCTGAAGGAGAAGGCGGCTGTTCAGAAGGTAGAAAATGAGTCAGATGACTCTGCTGCCTTGCTGAACTCCACGCGTTATCTGCTGGATGACAAAGGTTCTTCCCAAACCAGCCTTGCACGAGAGGCTGAAAAATCCCAAGAAGAAGAAGAGGAGGAGGAGGAGGAGGAAGAAGAGAAGCCAGAAAGAACCTGGGAGAACAAACTATCCAGAGAGAGCAATGATCTCCCTCCCACGAAAAGAAACAACTGGATCTTCATTGATGAGGAGCAAGCCTTCGGTGGGAGAGGTCAAGGGCGTGGGCGAGGGAGAGGCTTCAGAGAGTTCACTTTTAGAGGCCGAGGCACAGTTGTGAGCAGCAGGGGGGTCTACAACAACCAGAGGAGCAGCCGGGGCCGAGGGCTCCGGGAGTTCAACCAGCCAGAGGACTTCCCCAGAGGCAAACCAAGGCGCCGGATTGCCAGCGAGACACACAGCGAAGGGTCAGAGTACGAGGAGCTCCCCAAGCGTCGCCGGCAGAGGGGCTCAGAAAACAGCAATGAAGGCTCTGTGCTGGACAGGGAGGACAGTGATTTGAAAAAGGGAGACTTCAAAGAGTCTTGGAGGTCCAACAAAATCTATTCAGATGATCACAATAGCCTGGATCCCAAGATGAGGGCTCCGAGAGCCTTCGGGAGGTCGCTGCCACCGAGACTGAGCAACTCCGGCTATGGGCGAAGGGGGTTCATGGGTAAGGAGCCCACCCAGTGGCAAGGCAGGAGTGGGGGAGGAGGCTGGCAGGAGTACAGCCACACGTCTCCATCAGACTCTTTTGGGAGCAGGCAGCAGTCTGACAGGGACTACATTCAGGATTCTTACAAACACACGGATTCCTTCTCCAGCCGGGTTTTTGATGAGAGTCATCTGGATGACAAAAGGCACTTTTTCCAGGAGGATTACTCAGCAGATCAGGAGAACATAGAGAACAGGCCCTTCAGGAGGCGGCGTCCTCCCCGCCAGGACAAGCCCCCACGGTTCAGGCGCCTCAGGCAGGAGAGGGAATCAGTTGGGCAGTGGAACTCTGAGGAAGGAGGCCCCAACCTCCTGCCCAGCCAGTGGCCAGGCAGAGCCAAGCTGAGCACTGCAGAGAAGAGCAGCATCTCGGGCAGACGCTCTCCTGAGCTGTCCTACCAGAACTCTTCGGACCATGCCAATGAGGAGTGGGAGACGGCGTCTGAGAGCAGTGACTTCAGCGAGCGGCGGGACAGAAGAGACGGAGTTCCAGAGAGTGAGGGCCAGCTGGAAGGTGGCCTTGGCACTGGGAGCTTGGGAGAGAAGAGGGAGCTGGCAAAGAGGAGCTTCTCGAGCCAGAGGCCGCTGGTGGACAGGCAGAGCCGCAAGGCCGAGCCGGCAGGGTTTGCAGAGCAGTCCGTCAGGACTGGTGTGGGAGCAGCTTCCAGATACGAGAGCCAGCAGAACGGGGCCCTGATAAAGAGCAAAAGGTAAAGTTCTTTTCTGATCTGTGATCTGATAGGCAGATGTTGAAGGAATGGACATGCACTCCATGTGTTTTCTTCTTGTCACTTCACTCGTGTTCTACTGACAAAACTAAATCCTTTCCCTTCTTTCTCTGTAGGTCTCCAGAAGAAGGAGGCGGCCTTGGCAACACCAGTGGTGGGAGCAGCCACTCCATTTACAGCTTGGATAGGGCCTCCCATGTGAACTCAGAGAGTGCTGAGGGGCCAGGTAAAAAGCCAGAGAAGGAGCACAAATCCACTGCACAAAGAACAAGTGAGAAGGGAGAAGCCTTGTCACAGTTTGAACTGAGTTATGGAAGTGAGTGTCTTGATTCACTTGTTTCTTTAAGAGGGTAACACATTGTGGCTGACTTCAAGCCAATGTAATTTGATTCAGTCCAGTGTAATTTTTGATACTGGGTTAGGAGCTTTTTTCCATTTATTTACAAAAAATAAGAAAATTCTTGTGTATCTAAATAGAAAAACATGAAAGGTAAAATTGTTGTTAAATTTTAAACACAAACTTTTCAGCCAGATCTGACCATTTCTCTTATGTTTCTTCTGTAGAAAGTTTGTGTTTAGGGAGAATATTGCCATATTTCTCTCTAAGATGGTAATGTATTTTGGGCTTGAAATTTATGTTGGGTGAAAGAAGTTGAGAGAGCATCCAGAGAGGACCATTTGAGGCTGAGCTAATGGCAGGGAGGCAAGAAATTAGTATTTCTGAAAAGAGAATTACCTGAGTTATCACATAGCTCCCGTTCCCAGGCTCTCCAGCTGAAGTGTGTTCATCTTGAAACAGAGGAGATAGCAAAGTCCTGCAAGATAAATTGTCTGGTAGATGTCAACAGACTATCATGATTCTGTTTTCAAAATGTAGCTGCAGTGTTGCTAGGTGGACTTACTGTGGCATGGATCCTCTTTGGAGTGCGCTGTTTAAATTACTGCAATTATAAAGCTTTATATGCACACACATGAGCACTGTATTTTCTCCTGTGTGCTTTGTTCAGGTACCATCATTGATAATCGGGTGTCAAGCACAGCAGAAGAGAATGAAGTTGGTTCCATGGCAGGCGAAGGCTTCATTGAGGTTCTTACTAAAAAGCAGCGTCGTTTGCTGGAAGAAGAGCGAAGGAAGAAGGAACAGGCTGCTCAGGTGAGGAATGGGAGGCAGAGAAGGACCCCAGAAGGTGTTTGTATAAACAGAAAAACATACAGCTGACAGTGCCAAAGTAGTACAGATTCTGTATTGGGCCCCAGAAATATATTTAGGGCTGCTGGTCTGAAAAGGAGAGTCTGATTTCTGTTAATTGGGAGTTAGGTTTCTAGAGAGGTCTTCATCCAAAGCAGCTTGGCTCTCTAAGCCAGCTGCTGCCTGTAGTTGGTGGGATATTGGGCAGCAGGAGCAGTGGAGGACTTTGCACTCTCACTGTGTTATTGCCAGAAGAAAATCTCAGCCTGCAGAAGGTGGCTCTTTGCAGTCTGACACCTGTGCCTTTCCTGTCTCAGGCACCAGCCAAGGCCCGCGTCCTTCAGTCGCGCATTCCACCTCGATTTGCTAAGAAGCAGAACAGCCTGTGCTTGGAGCAGAGTGATGTAACAGTGTCTGGAAACAGCCTGGGCACAGAGATCTGGGAGAGCAACAGCCCAGGTAAGTTTGGCTCTGTTTGTTCAAAGGGTTTCACAGAGCTGGAGAGTCCTTTGGGGTGTGCAGCAAGGATGGGGTCTGTGGTTCAGAGGAGACAGCCCTCTCCTGTCTGATGCTGGAAGTGGGAGGAGAGCTGACAGGCACGTGGAGTAGCATCTATTCTAAGGTCTACTGTTCAGCCATCCTGCTCCTCTTGCTGGCCATGTCAGTCTCCTATTCTATTTCTTGGGTCTTTGTTTCACATCAAGATCCTACTATACAGTGTTTTTTAGCTGGTTGGGCTGGATCTACTCGAGACTTTTTCTTCTTTTGCTTTCCTGCATTTTCTCATATCTAGCACTGAACAGCTAGTGCCTCCCTTGTTTCTCTCTGTCCTGTCTTTCTCCTGTTGTTATGTTCCCTAAGAAGCCTCCTCCCTGTTCTCTGCTCTCACTCCTCATACCCTGTGTTCTCTGCTGCATCATGTCTCAGATGTCTGGGCAACACTTAACTTTCTGAGGTGGTGAAAATACCCTCTCTCACGTCTGGAAATGGAAGGGTAATGGTGTAATGTGTACAGGGTGTTTTCACAGCTGTGTTTCAGGCAGCTGAACCCTGCCCTCCATTCTCTTCCAGCACTTTCCGTTCAGTCTCCTGGCAGTGATTCCTGGAGCAAGCCTGTAAATACCTTTAATGGTACTGAGTCTAGCACCACTGAGGTAAGTGGCACCTAATGTGCCCTTCAGGTATTGTGTGTATAAAGTATTAATGCAGGTGGCTTTTATGCTTCTCATTGCTCCATCTGTGCTTAGTGACTCTCAGCTCTGCTTGTGCTATTTTAAACTGTCTCTTTGCAGTGATAATTTGAGCTTGACGCTGTTCAAATCTTGACCTAGAGAGCCAGGCACTGCTTGGTGTTGTGTGTGGGTATAAATCTGGAGTAACTGTGATAGAGCTGTTCCAGGGTTATGCTCATCACTGGATGCAGACTGTGGTCGAGGAGGGTGGAATCCTGTAGCTCCTGTGTGTGCCTTGTGCTTGTGAGCAGTGTGTAGCTGCAGCCTTAATGCAGGGAGGGCAGAGGAGTTCCTGAACACTTCACCTCTGGAGACCAAGAGTTCAAACTTGCTTTTGGGTCACATGTGAAGTGAATTTGGCAATCTCAGCCTAGTTGCTCTGTGGGACACTTTTTCCTTACTCTTGGAGCCGTGGTCTGTTAGGTGCATCAGTTCACCTGTCTCAGGGCTGTGTGGAGCTGAAGGAGCAGCCCAGGCGTGCTGCAGGTCAGGCCCAACTCCTTTGCAGTTAAGCAGGATGGTGATTTGAAAAGGGGAGACGTGATCTTGCTGTTTTCTGGGGTGTTTTTTCCTCGGTGGCGCTGGGTCGGAGTCCGGGGCTTTAACACATTTCGTGCTTTGCATAGCAGGGATTTAAAGGCAGCCAGGGGGATAGTGGCATTGACTTGAGCGCGGAGTCTCGGGAGTCCTCCGCCACCTCCTCTCAGCGCAGTTCTCCATATGGCACCCTCAAACCAGAGGAGATGAATGGGGCTGGCCTGGTGGACCCAAAGCCTGACTGCCAGAAGGAGCAAGTGCAGAAGCAAACTGAGAAAAAGGTAATCTGGATTCGCAGCCAAGCCAGAGCGCAGAGTGAGAGACCTTGTGAAGTGGTTGTGTTGTTCTTGATAGCATTTTTAAGGCTTGAGGTTGGGTTATTCGGTCTTTGTGTCTCAGCCTCTCTGCTTTCCTGTTAAGGATTCAGATCAAGGCTCAGGACAGAACAAGGAACACAAGCCTGGACCAATCGGCAACGAACGCTCCCTGAAAAACAGAAAGGGTTCGGAGGGAACGGAACGGCTGGAAGGGAATATTCCCCCTGTTAATGGGGTGGAAATTCACGTGGATTCTGTACTTCCTGTGCCACCCATTGAATTTGGAGTAAATCCTAAAGTGAGGATTGAATTTAATTTTATCTTCTTGATGATTTGATCTTGTTGAGACATGAACGGTGGTTTGAGGCAGAAGGATTATTTAGAGGAAGCTCCCAGCTGTAGGTTTGCCTTAGATTTCATTACTGATACAAACCAGGTACTCAAGATCTCCTGGCAAACATGTAGCATCCACTTGGAAATACTGTCCCAGGGACCAGCTGGGGTGGTAACAGAGGTGAGGGACAAAATCACAGCCAAGCTTTTTTGTGCCTCTGGGGGTTGGCTGCTGCTAAGTGCTGAGAAGTGTTTTCTGTTTCCAGCAAGGCTTGCTGGAGGACAGCTTTTAGTTTGTAGTGTCATAATTCAGGCTAGAGTCATTAACCATGAAAAGCAGAGGGGTGGCCTGTGGACCTGGATTTGAATTTTATGTGTTTTGCTTTTTCAGGACTCTGACTTCAGCTTGCCACCTGGTTCTGCCTCTGGCACTGCAGCTAACCCTGTCACCAAATTGCAGGATGCCTTGGCCAGTAATGTAAGTTTTTTTTTTCTTTTGGCATTGATTCATTGGAGATACTCCTTAGGTAAACCTCAGATGCTTCCAAAGAGAGCAAGCATATTTGCATCTGACTTCATATTTCATGCTTAGGCAGCACATGTCACTAAAATCCAAAATGGAAATCTCAAGATACCTTAGAATGTCACAAACTCAGAAGTGATGTAGGGAGCAACTTCACTGTCACTGTGACCTGTGTAAAGCCATCTCTGAGATGACCAGTCTGTTCCCCTGAGACATACAAGTGTTGGATGTGGCCATGATGCAGATAGTGGCATGTTCAGACCCAGACTGCCCAGCTTCCACAGGTCTCTGCCACAGCAAGGCAGAGAAGTGTAATGTGCTGGTCGGGCCTTTTTGGAGGTTTCCCAGCTTATTCCAGCCTTCTGGGTATTTCATTATTCTGTGGGAAAGAGTGAGTGCACTGAAAGCCCAGCTGGTAGCTCAGCTGTGGACAGCAGTGTGAGACACACACAAAGCTGCTTTTGAAATGTCTTCAGGTTTGTAGGCTGTTTGGTTTTGGTTTTGGAGATTTGTCTTAAAGGGTGTTTCTTTTCAGACACAGATTTTGTCTGAAACTTAGGTAGTTTCTAAATATGGGCCATGAGGGAGAACTCTTCTGCAAATGGAAGTTACTGGATCAAACTGATATTTAAGTGGAAGCTGGTATAGTTCAGCATAGAGGGGAGTCTTTGCAAATAACCAAAGCTTCCTTTATTGCAAGAGCAGAATGGATTCTGGCTGAATGTGGTACTTGGCTCCTGCAGTACCACTGGGGACTGAATTCTTTGAGGTGCAGTTACTGGAGCTGCCCAGCTGAACCTCTGTCAGCCTTGGTGGCTGATAACATTCTCCTAAAAGTTCACAAATATTCACCTTGTATGACTCTCCCCTCAGGCAGGGTTAACACAGTCCATTCCCATCCTGCGAAGGGATCATCACCTCCAGCGCTGCATCGGCCTGAACCCCATGTCCTTCCCCACTGCAGACCTTACTCTTAAGGTGAGGAAGCTGAAGCTGTGTGGATACCATGTCTCTGTGGGTGGAGTAATGAGGCTGGGGAGATCTTTCCCAGAGTGTTCTGTTAGGTATTGCTAAACTTCATTTAGGTTCTGTAAAAGTCATGCATGTGTGCTATTCCACATGAGCGCAGGGGTGTGGATGTTTCAAGTCCTGGACGCAGGAAGTCCTTGCCAATTGTAGAACCAGTGCAGCAGAGCTTTCCTATTTCAGTACTGGATAAGGTGGCTGCTAAGGGATCCTGGGAAGCCTGGTGTAAAGAGGGGGAAAAAACCAAACGAAACCCACCCAAGTGTACAAACAAGAACAACAAAAAACCCAGATGAACCAAAACAAAAACCACCTCCACCCCAAACTCAAGAAGCTCAGCAAATACCAAGGGGCTTGAGTATTTGTGAAGGATTCTTGTCCATTAGAAGTTGTTGTGGAACCCCCTGACCTCAGACTTGCCAGCTTTCCACTATGCCTAGACTGCTGTGGATTTGAGCTCATAGAACACAGACAAGCCACTCTGGGCTTTGGTATTGTCCTCCCCATTTGAACTGTCTGTAGTTACTGTTCTTTGTTTCCATAGATGGAGTCTGCTCGTAAAGCTTGGGAAAACTCTCCGAGTTTGCCAGAACAGAACTCCCCAGGAGGTGCAGGCTCAGGCATCCAGCCTCCTTCCAGTGTTGGAGCTTCCAACGGTGTCAGCTACAGCTCTTTTGGTGGAGTTTCTATGCCTCCTATGCCTGTGGCGTCGGTAGCACCTTCTGCATCTATTCCAGGTACCTGCCAACTGCAGCAGCATTTGCATTGTCTGGTTGCTCTCTGGGAGTCCTCCTCTGGTTCTGGTGGATGAGCTCATGGTGAGAAGAGCTTCCATGTGGAGTGACTGGCTGGCTGGTGTTTGACAGATTCTTAACTCAGCAACACAGAAAGAGGCACTGTCTCCCCACTTTGAAGAATGTGACTGGTGTAAGATTAATGCAAAAAACAACCTTCCCTGTGTAGTGGCAAGTCTCTGATGTCTCAGTAGATCCTGCTTACCCTCTACTGTGTGCCCAGAAGGGAAGAGACCTATGGCTGAGAGGCTTCAGCAGCCTCAGTATCATTATCAGCCATTCCTCTGCTTGTTTTGCCATCGAAGTCACAGGTTCTGAGCACCTTTTGCTCTTTGTATGTAATAACAACAATTGGCTTTTAGCTCTCAGAATTCTGGGCTGGGGGAAGGTGTTGCTGTCCTTGAGTTGAAGGAAAAACTTAACTCAGTCATGTTAGTATGTGTGATTATGCAGAGCAACTGGAAAGAGGAAATGTACTGGGATTCTCTGACTCCTGGGTCCCAAAGGGCTTCTCATGTGTGCACTACCTTTCTCATGTGTCAGTTCAAGAACAGAGTGAAATGTGTAGTGACTCTTACGAGCTTCCATTTGGTAAGCAGATTGTTCCAAGTCAGGTGATGTCCTTCCTCACCCAATCCTGTGATTCTGCACAAAAGCACAGGAGTGGCACAGCACTTACTAATTGGTGCCACCCTTGGGGTGAATATGGCTTTTAGATCTTGTGTCAAGGTCTTAAAACACTGTGTTTGCTCTTTCTGTCCTTCCTAGCTGCAAAGATGAGGTGATTGCAGAGCAGATTTCTTGGCATTTAGTTTAAAGTACAGGTTACCAACTTCTAAACTACTAGTGTGTCTTTTGTGGAGGTAGAAAACCTGGGTTTAGCCTCTTTGAGAAAGATATGATTAATTCTCAGCAATCCTGCTACTGCTGATGTTGGTATATGGATTTAGAGCTTTACAGACTCTCCTGAATGGGTACTGTGTTTGTGTTGAGGTAGGAAATAGTCTTGACCTGCAGATCTCTGCAGTGTGCTGTGTCTGTATCTCCCCTGTACCATGAATTTACAGCCTGCCTTTTCTGATGTCCAGGTAACCATATTCCACCCCTGTATCTGGATGGCCACGTGTTTGCCAGTCAGCCCCGCCTGGTCCCTCAGACGATACCTCAGCAGCAAAGCTACCAACAGGTAAGGGAGCAGTACAGCTTGCAGGTGGTTTTAAAGGATTCTTCAGGGTGGCATTTAAGAAATGAGGAGTAATTTTTCCCTGTCAGCCCAAAGAAACTTAGATTCCTTTAGGTTCTTTGATTGCTACTTCCCAGTGGGTGTCAGAGGTTCATGAAACTGAAGAGAGAGAATTGAGGACTTTTTCCCCTTCTGTATCAGTGCCTTTGGACTGGTTTTAACTGAAGCAGATGCTGGGGCCTGTGTGAGATGAAGTGACTTTCAGTAAATTCCCCAGCCAGCAAAGAATGATGAGCAAGTTCACTAGTAAACAGGGTGTTGGAAGGGCTGAGGAGAGCTCTTTTGAGGTAGAGTACAGGCAGGTGAGAGCTGGGATTGTCAGTGCCTGCTGTGCATGAGGAGCGTGTTGGTTCCCTCATGTCCATCAAATGCCTCTTGCAGGCATCACCTCTGGGTGCCTGTGCAGTGTCTTCCCTGGCAGTGCTGCTGTTCTGGGGAATGGTGCAGGGCTGGGTAAAGGCACAGTGTAGGTAATTGTCACTGCAGATTGACTCATGCAGGAGACTCATGGGTTTTTAACAGCCTTGGAGAGTTTCTGGCTCCTCTTGTACCTCTCAGTCATACTAATTTCTTCTGCAGGCTGCTGCTGCTCAACAGATTCCCATTTCCCTCCACACATCCTTACAGGCCCAAGCTCAGCTTGGACTGAGGGGTGGTCTGCCTGTTTCCCAGTCCCAGGAGATGTACAGCTCCATACAGCCCTTCAGGTAACTGCTTCCAGGTTTCCTTGTGGCTTGCTGTGTTCTGTTCCTGATGTCTGTGTACATTGATCAGATATTCCACACTGATCATCCCTTTCCCCTTTGTTGGAATGGTTTTTCCTTCCTGTAATAACAGTGCCATTGTAGGGAGCATGAGAGTGAATTAGTACTTAGTGCCTCAAAAGTATAAACACTGAGGTTTAAATCAAACTTTCTATTTGCTGGAGCTCTTGGAATCTTTTAACTTCTGATTCTTTCCTGCTTTGCAAAACTGCTGCAGACTGTAGGTAACCTGAATCCTCCCTTAACTGCTAATGTACAGGTTGTTGTGGGAGATACTGAAATACAAATGTTAGATACTACACAGTGTTGTTCTGTTAAATATTCCTGCAACACAAGGACGTGTTTGTAAAAGCTTAAGAAGTAAAAAACTCTGGTAACTAAAATGGAAAGTGGCATCACAGCTTATTTATTTCTAAGCTGTCAGTTTAGTTGTCTTAACAGCTGATGGCAGGCCAGATGCAGTTTGGCAGGGTGTGTTTGTACAGTCTCCAAGGTTCTGTGTGCAGTGACTGAAGTGTGTTTCTCTCCTGCAGGTCTCAGGTGTACATGCACCCCAGTCTGTCCCAGCCCAGCACCATGGTCCTGACGGGAGGCACTGCTCTGAAGCCTCCATACTCCGCCTTCCCAGGCATGCAGCCCTTGGAGGTGGTGAAAACCCAGTCTGGGTCCCCCTATCAGCCCATGAACGGAAGCCAGGCACTGGTTTATGAGGGGCAAATAAACCAGGCTGGTATGGGAGCCTCCCAGATGATGGACTCTCAGCTCACACAGGTTAGGAGCAGGACTGGCGAGCCACTCCTTTGGTCCAGGCTAATTCACAGCCACTTGTTTCTGAGAATGGGTTGTAACATGTCTGTCTGAACTAAACTCTTTGTAAAGAGGCAGAAGATGTCCCTGAGACACTGTTCTGTGAACCAGGGTTTCACATATGCAGCACCTTATTTAACGAGATGGTTGCTAATATCTTGTCTGTCCCTGCTGAGATGTCATTTTGTAACTTGGAAGTCAAACCTTCCAGTGCTGCTGCATGCATAGGAGGCCATGATGCAATGGTTGTCCTAAAAGTACCTCTTCTGAGAGCCAAATCCCAGTCATCTCTCCCGTCACCTCAGCTTCCAGGGCAACTAGGAACTTGTATTAAAGGCTCATCCGTCTTCTCAGTTCATTTGTCATCCAAGTCTTATTTACAACTTCAGCTGATCTGTTTGGCAGAATCCTAACAGGAATTTCAATGTGTGAAAATGTTTTAATAAAGCATGGTTCACATAAAAACATTGAATTCTACTGTGAGCGTAGCTGTGTTTGTGGGCATGTGCTCTGATTCTCTGGAGAAATTTGATAATTTTATTAAACTCATCTTACATTTATCTTGTGCAACTTGTTAAGGTTTATTTTTTGTTTCAGAGGGATTTTTATGTTGTGACTGACGTAAAGAGTTAATCCTGAAAGTAACTTAGGTGAGGAAAATACAGAGAATACTGGCAAGCTAAATATTGGAAGAAATGCTTTATCCATCATAAGTAACTTGGTTTCTTTTGCCAGCCTTAGATTGGTTTATTTATTTATTCTGAAGTGTTGATAAAACCTCCCAAACCCGGCAATTGTGAGGAAATCAGAGGGAACAGGAGGTGCCTCAGCCCTGAGCTACAATGTTTTTTGTAATTGCTCTTAATTATGTCCATCACTGGTTTGAAGCTCACTGTGAAACATGGAGCTGAGGTCCCCATCACTTTCTCTAGAAGTCCAATCCTCAGAATGTTTTGGCGTAAAAAGTGTAGGAGATGCTCTGGTTTGGGCAGCAAAGGTGAAAACAAAGCACCTGACACTGCGCTGACACTGCCATTGTACCAAGGGAAAACACACCTGGGAAGTGACCATGAGGAAGACTGGGAAACTGGGCTGTAGGAATGGAGGAAAGCCCCCATCCAAGGGCAGTCATGTTAACTTGATGGCATGTTAAAACCCCAGGTGATAAGGGTGTTGGCAGCAGTGCCAGAACATCCATTTCAGTGTGAACATCCCTCTGGTACGGTCGTTTGCGTTCGTTCCGTGCCAGGCTGCGCCGTTCGGGAGCTCCCTTCTGGCAAGGCTGTGCTTTCAGGGTATTGGGAGGCAGCATGTCAAACACGAGACTGTTACTGCCTTTGAGGTAACCACATGTCCTTGTCACACAGCTGACAATGCCTGTGCCTGGCTCCCAGCTGCCTCTGCCCCGCTACGGCTCTGGCCAGCAGCCCCTGCTTCTGCCACAGTCCATCCAGCTTCCTCAGGGGCAAAACCTGCCTGTAGGAGCTCCCCGAAGAATCCTCCCTCCTGGATCCCAGCCTTCTGTTCTTGCTGCCAGCAGGGAGGTAAGGATTAACTCCTGGTGCTGCTCATGGCATTCAGTAGCCCCTCCTGCGTTGAAGTTTTACTCCTTGCTTGTTAAAGGGGAGAATGGCTTGTTTGGGATCCTTAAATATCCAAGCCAAGGATTGCTGTTAAAATGAAGGAACCCTTTTCCCCTCATCTCCAAGTGAAAGCCAGCAGTTTTCAGGTTTTGCTGCTGGTCACGTTCTGTTTCCAGGGAGCCACATCCTGCCTTGATCCAGTTTGGAGTCTCCAGTTTTATTACATGTTTACACAGGTTTCCCCAGAGTGCTTGAGGGGTGGTGAGCTCCAGACACAGTTGGAATACTGCCCAGATATTTCACTCTGTTGTGAAGCTTGTCCATTTGAGTAGGTATATTAATGTCATGTCTGGTTTGATGGATTCATATCATAAGTTTGTCTTACTATAGGGG
Source organism: Notiomystis cincta (assembly GCA_013398075.1). NCBI lineage: Eukaryota > Metazoa > Chordata > Aves > Passeriformes > Notiomystidae > Notiomystis > Notiomystis cincta. The sequence goes on from VZRX01017013.1 coordinate 171,855, forward strand.
AGAGAGAGCACAGCAGTTAACTTCCAGGTTCTGTATTTGCCTGTGCTGCTGGCTTGGTGCTTTAATACAAACAGATTATTTCACTTACAAGCCTCACTTTCTTCACCTGAAAAATATTTCTTCTTTTAATGGGCACAATGGGGAGAAGGGCAAAGATTTGGCTTAAGTGTTTATATGAAGTACTGAGTGATTTGTGAATGCAAAGATGATACTCTCTCTCACTCATTTTCCTCTGTAGTCCTCCCAGATGGAAATGAAAGGGTTTCATTTCTCCGATGGTAAACAGAGCATGTCCTCCGGAGGGTCTGTACCGTCCCCACACACATACAGGTGAGATGTTCACACAACAGGCTCCTTACTCAGGATGGGCTAGGAGCATGTGGTGCACCCATCATCCCTGTACAAGATCCACCTGTGTTTTCATGTCAAGAACGTGCTTACTTCAGTCCAAATACTTGTAGCTAAATGCATGGTCATGGCTTTCAGTTTGAGTGTGGGCCAGTGTGTGTATCTGACCGGGTGCTTTGGGGAAGTGCATGTTGTTACTTGTTCAGAGCCTCAAAGACAGGTTGGAATTGGTGTGTGCTTTTGTTCCTTGTGAAGGTGGGAAATCTGAGGATCACTGAGTAAATGCTCATGGTCCTGAAGATGGGAGTGCTCATGTCTAGACACATCAGGTCATTGAGGCTTTTGGGGCACACAGTTAATTTTTTTTTTTTTCTCCTAACCAACGTGTGCATTGTTGTTTTCTACTGTGGAGCTCACTGATCTGCACAGCACAGACTCATGCCCTGTCTATTGCTGCTTTGCTGTCTTTTTTTACTTTCACACATGAATAAGGCTCTCATTCCATTGTAGAATTTACTCCATGAATGTTGTCGACTCTTCGATTTCCAGGCCTAGCTCTGCCAGCCCCAGCGGGAAGCCGTCGGGACCAGCAGTGAGCATGGGCTCTGTGCAAGGACACTATGTACAGCAGGTAGTGTACCTGAGTTCTTTGTACAGCCCAGAAATACCTGTACAGCAGGTAGTGTACCTGAGTTCTTTGTACAGCCCCAAAAATACATTCTCTTCTCCACTGTTGTGCTTGTGCCTTGGGCTGCAGAGGAGAGGCAGAAAGGCCGGTGTAACTGAAGCTCCATGTGGGAGCTGATGTTTTCTGCTGGTTAGGTGGGTGTTTTACAGAGTCCAAGAGTGATTCTGTGTGATTTGAGAGTCAAGAGAGATTAGAGGATTACCTGTTCTACTGTGGAACTTTTATAAGTAACTTGCATTGCTAAATATGTGAGGTGTTACAGGAGCAAATTTGATGTCGTGCATGAAGTTTGCCTGTTGTGTCTGCCTGGAGGTGTCTGTCCCAGCTAATGCTTTGGTTTTTGTGTCGAAGGCAAAGCAGCGGGTGGATGATGGCAAAGCCAGTCTGGGAGCAGTGAAGCTGCAGGAAACAGCCTCCCCAAACCAGATGAAGCCAGTGCGCACAGGAGCGATCAAACCTCAGGCAGTCAAAGTGGAGGAGAGCAAGGCCTAGAACACCTCTGATGCCCGGCTGGTCCTGCTGCCTGAGAGGCACCACAGCTTAGACTGGACCCCACTGGATCTCCTGAAAATCTCACCAGATCTATCCCCACCCCACACTGACTGACTACAGCAACATCATTCAAGCCCCTCTCCCAACAAAGCAGTTTGAAACAGTGGATATGACATTGACCTGCTTGCTTTAAAACCAACCAATCATGTGACTTTTAAGTGGCTTTAGCCATTTTTTTTTTTATTCCCCCCCCCATGCCCCATCCACAGGTAGCTGTGATCGCTCACTTGGCAAAGCCCATCCTTCTCCTTCCCTACTTCTGTCTCAGCAGAGTGGCAACTGGGGGAGAGGGGTTAGTTTGAGGTTTTTCATTTTAAAGGCAGCTGAGGTTTTTACAAAAAAGCTGTATCTTTGTTTATAGCAGAACTTTTATATGTTCTCTCATTCCCCCCCTTTCTGCTTTCCTCATTCCTTTCAGAAAAGAATTCCCTTCAGCTAAAATGATGTTCTGACAAAACTCTGCTTAGTTTTGTATATGGTTCTGTGCTATGTTGAGAGTTGGAGTTTGTTTGGGTGTATTTCCCCAGATGATTTAGCCTTTCAGACTATTTGATTAAAAAAAACAGGACAGTTATGGCATTTGTTAATTTTTCAGTATTTTTGTTTTAAGCTAGAAGCAGTGTTGCATTAGGAGTAAATGTACTAAAGACACATAGTACATGACTGAAACTTTAACACAGCTTTGGGGTGCTTCATGCACAACAAAATTTGGCATTTTCATTTTAAGGAAAACAACCCAAAGCACCAAATTTCTGTTGCAAGCTCATACAGATGTAGGTGTTTTGATTTTTTCCTTTTTGTGAGTTTCAGATTTTTTTTAGTGACTGCAAAACACACACCAAAATGTAAATCATAGATTTACAAAATGTAACATTTGTTAAGAGGAAGAAAAAAATTCTCACAGCACATGGGTCAGAAGAGTTGGCTCGAGCCAACGGGTCTGTATGGACTACTTTGTGTAGTTGTGATGCTCTCTCATGCTCCCTGCCTTGGCTGCTCGAATTCTTTGTGTCTCCTGAGACTTGTCCTATATTGTGTTCATCCCTCGGGGCTGCTCTCCTCAGCTTTGCTCTTTTCCCTGAGTCTTGCTTTTCTGTTCCTCTAAGCCATGGCCTTTTGTAAAATTTGCATAGAAACACGTTGGTGAGGGAGCCCCTCTGCAAGGCACACGTGGAACCTCCTGGTTTGGGTTGGAAGCGCGTGGTTACAGAGGCGGTCTGGAATCATCCTTCTCTCCTTCCCCAGGTGAACAGCAAAGGGTTCTTTACTCTGCAGTTGCATGTAGTGTGTGTACAGCATCGTCAGCTCACCACTCCTCTCCAGTGTCTGATGGTCTGCACAAGGAAGATCCCAGTGGGAGAGGTTGGGTTTTATTTCTTTGGCTGTTTGGTTTTGGTTTGTGTGTGTGTGTGCGTGTGTAGATTTTTAGGATGGATCTACAGGTTCCTGAAAGGGCTTGGGGTCCTTGACCTGATGGTAGTGTAAAGTAAAAACTACTTTCAGCTAACTTGGTTTGTGTTGTTTAGCTCTTTCAAAATGTAAAGTAGGCTGGTCACTCTGAAGTGAGGGACAGAACCATTTTTGGAGATGGTAGCTTGCTCACAGGCTGTGTGTCAGCCTCTGCTGGGTGGCACAAAGTCATTTGGTGGTGGTTCCAAAGAAGATATTTTGAACAAAGAATGTATTGGGGAAGGGATCTGAAAGGTGTTCTTGTTTCTTTGTTTGCTTTTATTTTTTTTTTCCCCTCTCCCCTTTCTGGAAAAAGATCCTTTGTAACTTTGTAAGGATGCATTTGAAGTTTTAAGCTAGGCATAAATATGATTTTTATACAGTAGCTTNTCTCCCCTTTCTGGAAAAAGATCCTTTGTAACTTTGTAAGGATGCATTTGAAGTTTTAAGCTAGGCATAAATATGATTTTTATACAGTAGCTTTAAAGAGCTTAGAAACCTAAACTAACTTAGGCATAGTAATGTCCCCTCTCCACAGGTGTCCCCATGGATCATGGCAGAGAACCCAAAGGGAAAGGGATAGGATGGTACTTTAAGAAAAAATAAGAGCTCTTTTTTCCTTAGGTTTTATGGATTTTAATTTCAGAGCAGAGTGTGCCAGCATTTCTCTAGCATCCTCCTTAAAGTACAGGGTTTGAGATTTAGTGACAAATGTTTCCCCAACCTTCAGACATCTCCCAGACCTGCATCCTCATCTGCTAGTCCTGCTCCCAGTGTTTTCCAAAGATTGCACCACCAGTAAGTCATCCCACCCTCGTTTCTGTTTTCTCCCTGAAATACCATTAACAGCAGAATTGTCTGTTTGGGATTTTTTTTATTATCCTTCTGCCCAGCTGGCCCTAGCTAATACGAGCCCAGAATCTAACTAATGGCTAAAGAGACTTACCTGAGCCCCCCTCTTCTCATCTCTTCCCTACTCCAGACACACTACTTCAGCTTTACAAAGACACTAACCTCCTTCCTCCCACCTGTATGACTTCAAAATGGTCAAACGTGTTGGAGAAACTGGGTTATTGCAAGATCCAAGTTACTGCAGTCCCTCTGGTGTAAATGCCATCAGAACTACAAAACTTTCCTGTTGAAAAAGGTCACCCTTCTTTCTCTTTTAATCCCTCTATTCCTTCCCCCAACAGAATAAAACACTAGAATTTATTTATACGTATTTGATGTTGTAGGTCTAGGTGAAAAAGTAATTGTTTCACTGCTCTATTTATATATTATGTCTGAATTATTCTGTGCAGGAAAGGCCAAGAAATGCATGTGAGCTTCATTCCATTCCTCACCTTTGCGTGACTGTCAGCTGCAGTTGGCAAGACTCACTCTCACTTAGTGGAGTTTTGTGTGATGGAAAGCAGTTTTAGAGCCCAGATTTCTACAGTGCAATATCCTTCTCTGGCATATATTTTTGCTTGTTTGTTTGTTTGTTTAAAGCTAGTCCGAGGTTAGTGCAGTTTGTGGTGCTCTGGAGTGAAAAGCCTCTGATCCTCAAAGGAGCAGGAATGCCAAGGGAGCTGGAATGCTGATAAAAGTCCAGTGTGGAGAGGAGGGAGGTGCACAGAGCGGATCAGTACGGTTACAGAGGGTCCTGCTTGCTGTCTGCACCCTGAAGGGTTGATTTAGTGCTGAGTTACTCCTTTGTGAGCTGCTTTTGCTTTGACTGGAAGTCAGCTACCACACTGCAGGCTCCTGCTGGGAAAGGTGGGAGGGAAAGGTGGGACCCATCTTTGCAGCAGGAGTGTGCAGAGGCTGCCTTTGCTGCTGGTGCTCAGCAGAGGGTCTGAGGCACTCCTCACACACCCTCTGGTCAGTGCCTGTCACACCCTGAGCCACGGCCTGCAGCTCCAGGCACTGCTGCTTTCCTCACCACTGCTGCTAGCTCTTCATTTAGAACAGATCAGCATTGAGGTCTGGGAAGGAAAAAAGGGGGGAAAAAGTCACTCTGTGTATTTTAAATGTATTTTAAATGACAGGCAGAAGCAGCACAGTCAGCAGTGCCCAGGTACTGCTGTTGATGTTCCATAGCTTGCTCCTGGCTCTGCCAGCACCTCTGGAGTGTTTGCTGCCCCGTGTGCTCACAGAGGCATTCCCTCCCTCAGCACCTTCCCTGCAGGAATGCTGCAAAGCCCAGGCTGCCCTGTGCTTCCTGAGTGTTCAGAGAGAGCTGTTCAGGGTGAGCAGAGTGTTTTGGCTGTGTCTCACCTCCTGCCTGCTCCAGTCACGTTGCAGCCAGCAGCCCTGCATGCCAGGACCTCCTTCTGTTGCATTCTCTTAACCCTCCCTTCCGCTCCAGAATGGTTAAGCACAGGTTAATTCCTTGTAGCACTGGTTATTTTTTATTCAGCAGCCCAGTTTCTTCATCAGAACGTTGCATTTGTGAATAAAATTTAATTTACAACAGCCACCAGCGTTGCTTACTTGTGGCCCATTGACAGAAAAGGTGCATTTTGCAGAAGCAAAAAAGAGACAGTAAAGTTCAGCTATTTTTGCTGTTTATTTCAATCCAAAGACCACCAGGTTTTCCCAGTGGCCACAGACACTCCCCTGAGTTTAGTGGCTCCTTCTGGCTGCTCCAGATGTCCCTGAGTGTCCCCAGGAATCTCAGCTGCAGCAGTGAGGCTCTCACCCCTTCGCATGTCTCGAGGCATTGTCCTTAGCTGGAACCCTCCCTCTGGTTCTGTATAAATTGCATTTGTTGTTTCTCAAGGGGATATTGTCCTCCTTCAAGCTTTTACCTTCATGACCTGTATAGTAAATTTTTTTTGGCCTTTCCTCTCTTTGTCTTTTCATGTAGACCAGATATTTGAAAGGGCAGACGATGGATAATTGTGTAACGTGCAACCTGTTTATATTTTTTGGAAACTTTTACTCGGACCGGCATTCGAATCACGGCATCACCAGGCCAGTTGCGGCACACTCTTTATTGCCCTTCTCCTCGTTTCAGTACCTATTGTTTCTCCTTTCAAATATGTGATTGTATTAGCTCTTTCCATATGAAAGAATTCTCCTTATTTAAATAAAAAAAAAAAATTTAAAAAAATAAAGCAGATTATGCTTTTCTCAAATTCCCCGGTCCCTTGTCTGGTTATTTTAGTTAAAAAAAAAACCAAAAAACCAAACCAAACAAAAACCTATGTTTTTAAACACGATGGTTGTGGCATAGCACTGCTGTCCCAGAGTGAGGAGAGGGAGGGCCCCGGTCGGGGGTTGTGACCACGAGCTCAGGTGCCGCCGGGTCCCTCAGGGCCGCCGGGTCCCTCAGGTGCCGCCATGGCGGCCACAGCGGGCCCGGGCCCCACACGTGGCGTTGCCACGGCAACACATCCGGGTTCTCCGGCTCCGCCCCCCGCGACGACGCGTGCGTCTGACGTCACATCCGGCGTCGCCAGGTAGGGGGCGGGTGGGGCGCGGCGCGCGGAATGGCCACGCCCCCCCCATGGCGCGCGGGGCTCTGTGGGGCGGGGGGGTCCCGGTCCCGGTCCCGGTCCCGTCTTAGTCTCGATCCCAGTCCCGGTCCTGGTCCCGGTCCTTATTCCGGCCCTAGTGCTGGTCCCGGTCGTGAGCCTGGTCCCGACCACAGCCCTGATCCCGGTCCCGATGCCGGTCCCTGTGGTGATCTCGGTCCCGGTGCCGGCTCCGCGCTGGTCCCGCTCCCCGCTCCCCCCCGTGCAGCTGAGGGGGCGGGCGAGGCCTGGGTCGGGCTGATGTCGCCGAGGAGTGAGGGGGGTCAGGGCTGGAGCCCCTCTGAGCCCCAGAACCCGTCCAGGGCGGGTCCTGGTGACCCTGTGAGGGCGAGCTCTGAGGGCAGAGCCGCCCCTGAGGGCTTCAAGGCGAGGTGGGGCCGTGCTCCTGTGCCCCCCTCCTAAGGGAGCCGAGTCTGGCAGAGGTTCGAGGGTGCCTGAGGAGGAGCCCCAGGTGGTGCCGCACACCTGCCCTGCCCGGCGGGACCGCGGGGATCGGCAGGGCCTCCATCAGGTGTCCCCGGGGATTGTGAGGGGTGACAGAGCTCCGGTGGGAGCTCAGCTCTGCCGGCGGCTCCTGAAAACCTCTGTTCCACGCAGTGCTCGTGTTTTGTAGGCAGAAGGAAACCAGGCCAGTGGCACTGCTGTGGATGGTGGTGATGTGCTCACATCTCGCTTTGTTCTCTCCTGATCAAAGCCACGCAGATGGATTTGTTCTGGTAACTTTCCGTGGTGTTGAGGTGAGAAGACACAGATTCTCTACTATTTTCTGACCTAGCTTTTAGCACTTCTGCTTAAACAGCACCTACACGTGTGCTCCAGTAACCAGCTTTCTAGTGCAGAGGGGATCTACCCCTCCCTTCCCCACCCTCAAAGAAATACCTCAGTTTGCAAAGAAATAACCTGTTTGAGGGTTTTTTAAGTTACCTGAGCTCTAAATAGGTCAGTTAGTGAGGCCATCTGGCACCTGAGCACATGGGTTGTCCATCAGTAGCATCAGAATTTGGGCTGTGAGGTTTGATTGCACAAAGCAGAATATAGGCTGGAGAATTAAGCTGCTGTGTTTCTGTAGAACCACTGCAAGAATAAACAGGGTTTCTGGTTTACTACTGGAGACAGAAACAGGGCAGATGAAAAGTGTGTCAGTTCAGTAACTTTATTTTTACAATTAGTCCTGTAGATAGAATAGAAACACAGAAACACGGAATATGGGAAATTAATTACCATGAGCTGCTTGTAGCAGGAATTAGGCCTGATGCTTTCTGTGAAGTGTTCAGCTCTCTGTGACTGCTATTCTCTTCTGCTCTTGAAGGTTCAGACAAGCTTTTGACAGGATGTTGGGATTTCTGAAGGAGCCAGTTGTGGTCACTGCAAAGATCAACGTGAACCTTGTGGCACTGACTGTGATGGGATTAATGAGTCGTCTTTGGGGGCTTTGCTATCCACGGGCTGTGGTGTGAGTAAAGAGTTTCTTTTCTACCTGAATGACACAGACTTGCTTTTCAAACATTTGGGAGCAAGAATGCAGGAGCAGAAGAGCACAGCTTGACTCATGTCAGCCTCTGTAAATCACAGAATCACAAAATCCCAGACTGGTTTGGGTTGGAAGGGACCTTAAAGCTCATCTCATTCTGCCCCCTGCCATGGGCAGGTTCACTTCCCACTGTCCCAGGTGTTCCAGCCCTGTCCAACCTGGCCTTGAGCACTTCTCTGGGAAACCTGTGCCAGGGCCTGACCACCCTCAGAGGAAAGAATTCTTTCCTAAAAATTCATCTCAACCCACAGTGTGAAGCCATTCCCCATTGCCCTGCCACTCCAGGCTCTTGTAGTCTCTTCCCATTTTCCCTGTAGGCTCCCTTCAGGTACCAGGAGCCCACACTTAGGTCACCCCTGTGGCCCTTCTCTTTTCCAGGCTGAACAATCCCAATACAGTGATAGTCTTTCCCTAATAAAGCCTCCTGAGGAGAAGGGACAAAGCCACAGTGCATCCTTAGCTTCCTGCCAACAAATCAGTGTTTGCTTTCCAAGTATCCCTGCAGGATAATTCCAGTTAGATTTGACACATTTCTGCCTCTGGTGTTTCAGTTTCGATGAAGTTTATTATGGCCAATTTGTTTCACTCTACATGAAGAGGATCTTCTTTGTGGATGACAGTGGCCCACCTTTTGGCCACATGCTGCTGGCCTTGGGAGGTAGGGTCTCCTGGAACTGGGAAGTGCCTGTTGCCTGTTATGGAAGAGAGAGGTGCTGGTTAGAAACAAATCAGATCCAGTTATGGGGGGAAGCACAAAGCACATGAGAGACTCTGGTGTGGAGAGTGCTGAGTTTTCCTTATTTAGGGTTGTTAGGGTGCTGTTGCACGAGTAGAGGGGGGATGATGAAGCCATGTATCCATCACCTCACTGTTATCCAATCCTTTGGATAAAGAGAAAGATAAGATGAGAATTGCTACTGACAAGAAAGAGGCAGCGAGCCTCAGTTCCTTTCTGTAGCTATCACAAGATGAAAGTGTCTGTATGGGAGGGAGGGATTAAATATACATCTGACTTTGTCCCTGAGAATCCCTTGTTCCCAGTTTATATCCTTTGTGCCTCTGCACATTCTCAAGCATTGCTGCAGACAGAACAGTATCAAAGAGAACCCTTTTGGGAAAGAGGGCCTTCATGCAAGGAAAAGCTGTGTGTTTGGGAAATGGTTCCCAATTTAGCACCAGGTTTTAGATGTGTTTTGAGACTGGAAATTCTCTTGTTTATGTTGTAGGGTACTTAGGAGGATTTGATGGAAACTTCCTATGGAACAGGATTGGAGCTGGTAAGAGCTGTTTATAACTGTCTCATTCTTTGGAGAAAAAAGCAGAATTTCAGCAACTGACAGATTCCTTTTACCTGTCTAGTGGAAATAACACTTTATCCAACACCTTCACTTCTAATAAGTCTTCTGCAGGTCTCTAGCACAAGGTAGAAGCACTATGAATTCATAGCACAGACTTTCTAAATCAGCTAAGCAGTTTAAGCAATACAAGATGGACAAATTAGGACAAGTAGGAGTTAGATTCCTCTAACAACTAAGAAATTCTGCATTGGTCTGTCCTCTCTGCAGTTAAGTTTCCAGACTGGTGGGTCACTGATCCTTGTTTTCTGTTTCAGAATACAGCATGAATGTTCCTGTGTGGTCCCTGAGACTCCTGCCAGCCCTGGCTGGTGCTCTCTGTGTGCCTTTAGCCTACCAGATTTTGGTTGAACTGCACTTCTCCCACTGTGCTGCACTTGGAGCTGCTCTTCTGATTCTCTTAGGTAAGGTTGTTCCATTAACCCCATTCTTCATACCTGGGAGAAGAGTCCCTTTTCCCCTTAGGAATGTTTAGTGTGGATTAGCACCTCCCCAGAAAACACTGACAGCACATCAGGCCTGGCCTGTGTCAGTCTGTGCTGAGCCTCCCTCAGGTCTCATCCATCCTCACAGCTCTGCAGCAGGCTGCCCTTCTAGGCTTTGTACAAGCTCATTTCAGTATTAAACAAAGTAGGCAGCCTTAACAGCCTCACAGGAAACCACATTTCTTGTATCCAAGGAGGCCTGTACTCCTCTCTTCAGAGGTTTACAGGATGAGTTATACTGGTTTTTAACAGCAGGATGACCCTACTTGCAGTCAGAGCTCATCAAATTTCTCATCTCCAAACTGCAACAAACCAGCCTGTGTCCTTAGCACTGTGACTGGACACTGTTCTGGTGTGCACAACTCAGCTGGTTTTGTTTTCTCTGAGGGGCTGCTGGCAGCTGCCTGAAAGGGAAAGAGCCTCTCAGCAGCTCTTTAGCAGCCTGATAAACCTCTCCTAGCTACCAGCTTCTCTGATTCTGGCTCGTTGCAGCTCCCTTTCCTGCAGATCTCTTGTGGTGCTCATTGCTTGCTGGGCTCACTGCCTGGACTCTTTGCTTTGAGAAGCACCTCTGGATTTCCCAGTACTGATTTTCTTTGCCTTTGTAGGAAGTGCAACAGCTTTGTCTGCCTCCTGACAGACCTTACTGCTTGCCCACCTCTCTGTCTTGGGAAGCAATTATGGCCACCTAATTTACTCCTGCTAGAAGGTTCTTGTCCCTCTAAGCCCAGCAGTTTCCCGTTACAGCCAGTAGGAACTGTCTGGCCCTAAAAGGGCAGCTCCTTCTTTGGATAACAGTGTGATTGTCTGAGGTAGCTCTTGCCTGTTGATAAGTTTCTCTAATTTTGTGTCTGTCTCTCTTTTCCAACAGAGAACTCTCTGATCACTCAATCAAGGTTTATGCTTCTGGAATCAATACTGATCTTTTTTATCCTGCTTGCAGTTTTGTCCTACCTGAAGTTCTACAATTTGCAAAAGCACAGGTAAAGCTGGGTTGTCTCCCACCCTTCTGGATATTCCCATGGTGACTTTTTTGGTCACAGGCTGTATTTTTGTATGTCTCTTAACCATTCTGCAGCTCTCTTCATCTGTCTGTAAAATCCAATGCTTTGACCTCTCATATGGCTGCCCCCAAATTTTTCTCCTGAGCAGTGTTAAAAACTGTTTTTACTGTTAGCAGGGTCATCTTTTTTAATTTTAAAATAGAAATAAAATCCCTTGGGAGCACTTCTTTGCCCACCCAGAGTTTCTACTGGAAGATTTCCTTCCTGCACAGAAACACTGATAACAGGTCCTTAATGCTCCTTTGTAACTGTTTACAGGCATTGAATTTAGAGATATTTGTCTCTTTTGTTCTCTGATCCTTGCAGAGGATGAAGTAATCCTTAGTAAAGTAACGTTATCTTTAAACTGAGCCTAGCAAGTGATTTAATGTATTTATCTTTAAGTGCCTTCTCTGGAAGCTGGTGGTTTTGGCTCCTGCTGACTGGAGTAGCCTGTTCTTGTGCAGTTGGGTAAGTGATGATGTCTTACCTGGACTTTAATGCCTCCTGTTCAAGAGAATGTTTGAATATTTGTATCTTCTATTAGGTCTTTTTTAACCATGTACATTTTTTATGCACTTTCTTCTCAGAGTGAAGTATATGGGCCTGTTTACCTACATGCTGCTCTTGGCCATTGCAGGACTCCACTTCTGGCACATGATAGGAGACCAGAACTTGTCAAATGTAGGTAGCACAGAGTGCAAAATATCTTATTTGTAACTCTTTAGTGCAGGAGCCTTTCAAGCCCACAGATAACAATGCTGTCTGTAGCTGACTTTTGTACTAAAATTCCTTATCTAGAAACCTTCCTATCATAGCACAGTTCCCAGCTCAGTTTCTGGGGAAGATTAAATTAAGAAAAATATTTGTGTGTGACTTTGTTTTGTGCTGTTATCCATGTCTTGGTGATGTGTGACTCAGAACATGCACTTGTCTCACACACTCCTGCCAGCTCCACTTCAAATCCTTGCTGGAAGTTACCCAGTTGTCCACAAAGTTACAGCTGAATGAGAATAGTGGGGAAAACTTAGAAAAGACAAACAAAACAACCTAAGTGCTCTGGAATTTTTAATACCTAGAGCATGAAAGCAGTGAATTTTCCCTGTTCTTCCAGGTTTCCTTGCTGTGCCATTTTCTAGCCCGGGGTCTGGCCCTCATCATCATCCCCATGGGGATGTACCTCTCCTTCTTCTATGTTCACTTGGCTTTGCTGTATCACTCTGGGCCTCATGACCAGATCATGACAAGTGCTTTCCAGGCCAGCTTAGAGGTAAAGGAAATGTCCTCTTGGAACTGATTTATTAGAGAGAAGAGGGGGAAATGTTCACTATTGGGTGGTGTTCAGTCCTGTTCCTCTGATCCTGCATACTTTTTCCCTTTTATGTTTTTATTTATTTATTATGTTTTTATTTAACTATATTGCTGCTGTAGTACTGCTTTAGGGTGAAGCAGTAATGACTGAAATTCTAATAACAGATGAAAACCTTTTCTCAGTGAACCAGGAACAATATATTCACTTTTCTGCTGAAGGTTTGGCCCTTCTTACAGGAAGCTCCACAGAAGCTGATACAGTATTGAACTCTCACATGGTGACATGGTACACTATAGGAGTGCTTAGCCTGTCTTTCAGAACATGGCTTTAGGGATATTTCCTGAGACCCTGTAGTCTTTTAAAAAGTTTTTTTGGGTGTTGATGTATTTGCTATCTATTCAATATGGTGCTGAAAGAATTGATTTTGGTAGGTAAGACCAAATGAGAAGGCACTGTGTGTGAAGATACTGCTGTGTTGAAGGGGCATGTGACTCAAGAGAATTTAAACAGCCTCTGGGTTGTTTCTTCTTTGTGCTTAGCCTGTCCTTACCCTTCTCAGGGCGGGCTGGCTCGAATCACTCAGGGTCAGCCCCTGGAGGTGGCCTACGGCTCTCAGATCACCCTGCGGAACGTGCTGGGCAAGCCCATGCAGTGCTGGCTCCACTCTCACACCAACACTTACCCCATCAGGTGAGGATTCTGGCTGGCTCTGTATGGGGAGGTGGAAGGAGGCTCTGCTTCTTCGCCTGCCAGGCCCAGTATTGCAGTTTGGGTCCTGGCAGTGTCATCATTAATCCTTCAGATGCCCTGTGCTCTGTAGGAGTGATCAGTGATGTGGTGCTGGTTTGTATTGCTGGGACTGTGAGCACAGAGATGGACTTTGCACCTCTGTGAGGTTTGTAACTTCCTGTGCAGGTATGAGAATGGCCGAGGGAGTTCCCATCAACAGCAGGTGACCTGCTATCCCTTCAAGGATGTGAACAACTGGTGGATTGTCAAAGATCCTGGAATGTGAGTATGCAAGAGATTTAAATTCAAGCTTTGTGCTTCCAAAACCCAACCAGGGCTTGGATTGAATTGGACATAACTCTTCTCTGCTTATGGGTGCAGAAGCCTTGTGTGATCTGAGCAAGTGATTGCAGCTCTTTGTACAATCCTGTGCAGGTTTGAAAACAAACC
>VZRX01017014.1:0-82461 GCA_013398075.1 Notiomystis cincta
GCTTGAAAGGAGAGTGTAGCCAGAGAGGGTCGGCCTCTTCTCCCAGGCTACCAGCAACAGGGTAAGAGGAAATGGCCTCAAGTTGTGGCAGGGGAGGTTCAGGTTGGACGTCAGGAAGAATTACTTCACTGAAAGGGTGATTAAGCATTGACTGGGACTGCCCAGGGAAGTGATGGAGCCACTGCTCCTGGAAGTGTTCCAGGAATGGCTGGTGTGGCCCTTAGTGCTGTGGTTTAGTTGCTGTGCTGGTGTTCAGTCAAAAGTGGGACTTGATCTTTGAGGTCTTTTCCAACCTTAACAGTTCTATGACTCTGTGAAAGAGAAAGTGGCTCAGGACTGTTATGAGCCTTGTGGGGGTGTGAAGGTGTTGTCTGCTTGTGAGGACAGGTACAGAAACCTGCAAGTAAAAAGAGGTATTCAAAGAAGCTGAAGGCATCCACTGCTTGAGAACCATCTTTGATCTCCAGACTGTAATTAAACCCAATCTGCTTGATTGCACCAACTGCCTGGCACCCTGCAGGCTTTCACAGAGTCGGGCACTTGGTTCTCCCAGCCTCTGGTGCACAATGAAGAGCTGAAACAAAGCCCACACGGTGGCCTACCATTGCAGAGGAATGCAGCAGTGTAGGCCTGGCTCACACCCTCTGGCTCTTGTTTTCCACAACTTCTGGCATTGCCTCCACTTGCTGAGGGTTACAAAGGCGGGTACAGAAAACAAAGGAGCCTGTGGTGGAAACCAGTGGGACTTGCTATGGCAGAAATTTGGAATCTATGAGAAGCATGTGGCAATTCTCCACACAGCCCGCAGAGAGCTTTTTTAAAACTTAAACAAAGAATTTTATCCACCCACCAGTTTTCAAAGAAAATTGTTCCTTTGTGTTCCTAGAACATATAGGTTTGTTTTAATCTCAAATATCTTGCAAAAGATCTTCCCACAGCAAAGCGAGCTGGAGCATCATTTGTAAGAAACAATTTCATGTACTTAAGGAGGAGAAATTAAATCACCTGCTGACCCATCAGCATTTTCATTCTTTAAAAATTGTACATCTGACTAGTATTAGACAAAGATTATTTGATTATTCATTTTTTTCTGCTTCAGTTGCATTGAGTCTGAGTAATTGTCAGATTGCAAAACTTCAATATATCCCCTCCCCCCAAAAGTAATAGTATGGCAAAATGAGTGGTGCTTCCATCAGACCTCACAACTGCCACTATCTCTTGTATTTTCCACATCAGTTATATTTTACTGGAAAATAACCTATTTCCATCAGTGCAACTCAGTACCCAACACTACAGTTAAATTTTTTTCATAACAGCATAGAGAAATAGGGCCTTAAAAGCAGCAGAAAAAGCAACATTGGTGAAATGAGTGAGGTGAGGACAGTGACTGAACTAGCTGGCTCAAAGAAGTTGCTCAGAGCATGATAAGCAACACAAAAAAACCCCTATCTGTAGAATATTTCCTGTTAAAACCTATCACATAGGACCTCCAAACAGGGCCTGATAACACAGCTGTGTTTTTCTTGACCAGGATATAAGAGTCTGAGTGGTATTTTTCTATTTACAAAGTATAAACTGCAGAATAAAATACACTTGTAATAGGTTAACAAAATAAGCTACCTTTAAAAAGCATTTGATTATGACCACAGGGAAACTACATACAGCATGAAGCTATAAACTCTAATTTCTATAAGCTGCATTTTAGTCCTACAGAATAACGGTGTTCATGTGTGTTATCTTTTCTTGAGACCAACCAACCCCAACAAAACACTTCACATCAGTGAACACAGCCCAAAGTACTGCAGAGGAGTTTTTCATATGCTAAAATAAAAAGACAACATGAATTCTTTTAACTCCACCCAAAATAATGCACCAAATTCGCTGGTCTGAGGACATAACCTCAAAGTTTGTTTTCCAAGACAGCCTTGTACAGAGCAGGTCCAGGTAAAAAGCAAATTACAGGAGTATGGCAGTCCTAGAGTGAAGAGTGCACAATGCAAGCTGGGTTTCTGGAAGCTGTGAATCACCTGTGAGATGATGTAATCAATAAGCTTGACATTTTCATGCACCCTTCAGGTGTACACTGCTATATCTCTGGATTTCCCTATTTCCCCTGTTAATGTATTCTGAACTGAAGCTTTTAATAGCACAGGTGATCTCAGAGAGTCACAGTTACAGAATCTGCAGCGAAAGGAATTACACTGGTAGTTTTTAGAAGACTTTTTTTCCCAGAAAATTCTGCAATACACCACAATGGTATAAATGACACATTCTGAGTATGACACACATATTTGCCAATACTCCTAAAAATATCTGAAATACCTGGGCACAAATAAGCCTGTAGACCATTTACCATTGTGTTGAATTCTTGCATACATAAAACAAAATTGGAGATCTGGCTCTTCAGAAGCTGACAAAACACACCTCACAAACAAACACAAGGCAAAAATGATGGGGTAAGGCTGTTCAAGTCTGCCTAAACTGTAGTAGTTTACAATCAGAACAAGTCCACAGCCATTAGTCACTGTCTGACATTATCTTCACTTTGGAACTGATTTTCACATTACACATGTGGTGAAAGATCAGAGGAGCGTGAGCAGGAGTTTCTTCCAGTCACACAGAGTTTGTTCACAGAGCTTGTCTCAGAAAGTGATGAATTACTCTAAGCACCCCTGTGCCCTGTGGGAGGCTGAAGCCCAGGTGGGCAGCTCCCTGCCCTGGGGGGACTGCAGAGGCTGTGACCTGCATATCCAGCTGTGCCCAGGAGATGGAAGATGAGCCCCTCGTGTCCTGGGACAATGCAGTGAGGCACACCTCCAGCTTGTCCCAGACATCCAAACTGGGAGAAGCTCTCACCTCAGTGGGGACAAGAGCCACACCACCAGTTGCATCCATGAGGTGGAAGATGAGCACCTCTGTAACCTTTTGGGGAAGCAGAGGACCAGGTCTTGAACCTCACCTCCAGTTCAAGATGCTGGCACTAAGAGGAGGTCCCTTTGCAGCCATGTGCAGCTCCAGTTCTGCCTGTGGTATGGATAGTGAGAAAGCACTTCTGCCTAAAAGTGCAGCAGCTGACCATTAATTTTAAAAACACAGTAAATGCTTTGCAGATGTGTCACTTTGGGGATGTTCAACACTCCAGATCTTAGTTTTTGTCTGCCTGTCAATGCTTACTCTAACCAGATTTTAAAGTGTTTTCATGTAATAATATGGGATTTTAGAAGGTGACAAGCAAAATGATAACTCTGAACTCTGAGGAGAAACCTAAAAGCCAGGTTAGTGAAAGGACAAATTCCACAAGCCATATCCAAAGTCAGCAGAGCAATCACAGCTGAGCACATTTATGGCAGGGTTGCTGCCCAGGCACAGCCTGCCAAGGCTGGGTTTGGCCAGACCCACAGCTTAAAGCCTCTCTGCAGGCCCTGGCATGGGAGCACAGCACTCGAGGATGTTGCATCCTGATCACTGCTGTGAACAGAGGGAATGGGATTTCTGCTGCCATGCTCTGTCCTGCTGGTCAGAGCAGCTTTGTCTGGAAGCTGCACAATGGAGAACGTCAGCACAGACCTACGAGCAGGGCCATGGAGTTGCTGTGGCACAATGAGAGGAGGGTATAAAAATATTGCAATACACACAATGAAAGGTGAGTAGTTTGTTAAAGTACTTGCAAATATTATTTCAAGGCCTTTGTACTTTTACAATCCATAAAATAAAACTCGCAAGAGTTTTAGAGGTAGTTTGGATTAAACAGCAAAGATAAACTGTTCAGAGACTTCCTAGTGAAGTGATTTCCTCAGTGAAGAAATTTGATAGCCAAAGAAATATTTTTCAAAAGAAATGTATGCCTGAACAATTGATATGAGATTTGATTAAAATATCTGCCTGTCTGGCAGACAGATTAAAAGAAAACATTATTCCAGAATTTATCATAGGGTTTACAGGAGACAGTATGTTCTTCATAATTGCCTCAAGTGCAGTCCTAAAACCAGAAAAGAAGAATACTTGAAACCAAGCAAATAAAACAATGAATCCAAAGGACTAAAGAAATCTGCACTGACTGAACTGGCACAGGGCCTAACTGCAGAGATATTATTCCATAGAAATACTGGCAGAAAGCTGGGAATAAGATGTTTAGAAGAAAGATACCAGGGGGAAAAAAAGAGCGGGTTTTTTGATGATGAACTGAAGACATTTTAAACTTGATACAAATCACCTTGTCTGTCTATCCTGCAAGCAATGACTGGAACTTACCAAGGGATAAAGAAACATTACTAGCAACCACATGGAAAGACTATACTCCAAGGTGAACCACAGAATCCGCAGCCTTACATGTCTAGATGCAAGGCTTCCAAAGCTGAAGGAAAGGACAGTATTTGCACTGGTCATACCATTCTGCTGTTCTCTCTTGTCAAGCACTGCCTCCCTCTCTGGCCCCAAGCAGTTTCCTTCCTCCCACATTCCCTTCCCAAGGCTCCTGGACCAAAGCTGCTGTCCAAACCACTCTGCTGTGCTGCCTATCCAACTCCCATGAGCTCCACCTCCACAAAGATCATGATCCCTTGCCATGCTGCTGCAGGCTTTGACAGGCTTCTTGTGGAGTAAACTTCAAATTATCTCTGCACAGGAATTCACCTCTGGAATCTCTCCTTGTCGTGAAGCCTGCCTGCCCCACACCAGTCAGAGCTGTCAGAAGCTAGTACAAGTAGACAACAAATACTCACTTCTAAATCAACTGCAAGAGTCAAGATTAAAGTGCTTCCTCTCCTATCCTACTCTGTCAAATGCTTAAAACCCATGCATGTCTTACAATGGTAACACAAGACATCTAAATTCAAGGGGCTCCCACTTGGAAAATAAATACTGCACGGCCTCTTGCCCTTTCTCACTTGCTTGTGCTGCTCTGGGTTACTGATGTTTGTCCACATCAGCTAAGAGCTTTCAAAGTCATGTCAGGATACATTTCACAAACACCTTTCCAGCAGCACCCCTCTACAGCTCTGCCAACAGAGCACCACTGGATCAGCATCTGCCCACAGTTCTCTTAAGCAAGCATTAAGTGTTGCATGGTTGGTGCCACAGATTGATTCTGTTTGGGGAGCTTGTCTTTCCTGCACTGAAAGAAGAAATACTGAATTTCTCACCCTTCCCAGTGGAATTTAAATATCTGTGCTAACACAAAGATCATCCACTGCTGCCTCTTCCATGTCCCAATTACAAACAGGATTCTCCGCATTTCATTCTACAAGCTCATTTATACAGGTAGTGCTTGAAAGGAAAACAAAACACTTCTATACTGGCTGAAGAAGGGAGCAAAACTACAAGATTTCCAAAGTAGTCTAAGCCATTGGTACAATTTGTACAGCATGAAATCCCACATTTCTACAGGATGTATTTACATGGTGTTTGATAGACAGAGAAAATGTGATCTGCTCACACATCAATTTAAAACTGTCTATTATTTCAGTGGGATTTTACCTGAGATACAGTAGGCTCTTAGTCAGAAAATCCCCCAAGGAAATTATTAGGGAATCCCAAAGGTGTTAATGTAAAACTAGATATAAAAGTCCATTTCTGCCTCTGAGCTAAGCATCTTTCAGAACAGCCTTATAGATATCTGCTCTAATATTTCTAACCTCAGCTATTTTAGGTCTTTAGAAACTCAATTCCACTCTACATCATTATAAAACACATCATACACTTCTAAACATATTAATAAATCTGTTCTCATCTATACCAGGCCACATCAGACATACTTTCTATACATTAACAAATCAACGGTATCAGATTATAAACAATTAGGAGGTTTTTTACATTAAAAAACCCAACACTTTTTCCCCCACGCTGAACACTTGTGAGCTGTACCATAGTTCTAAATGTGACTCAATGCCATACGAAGAACAATGGTGACAAACTGTATAAAACCGCGGCAGTGATCGATGGTACTTTGCACAATATCTGCTTTTCAGTAGCAGCATTCTAAGAGTGAAAAACTGCTTGCACAGTACCAAGCCTTGTACCAGTTCGTGGGAGTTACTGCTATTAAAAAAGGAAAGAAAGAAAATAAAAGAATTCACAAACTTTATTTTGCTATTTGAGTACGTATAAAGTCACTTTTCATGTGATGAAGAAAGCACGCTCAGCAAAAAGAGCTGTTAATTCTGAAGACTAAAATGGTGGTATGATTGAGCTACACAATATTTTAACAAGCAAGAAAAGCTATAAACATGTTTTTCCCAAGTGTACTTTGGGTATGTTTCTCTCAATCCACCCAGCAAGCACGAGAACGAGTAAAACCACCGCTGCTAGAAAAGTTTACAAAGAGCCTGAGAGCAGCTCAGTGGGTCACACCAGAAGGACTATCATAGGGCAGCAATTGTATAGAGAAGATGCACACAGCACACAGTCCTGGTTACCCTAACTTAGGATGCAGCCCCAGGGAGGCAGGTGATACCAGGCCTGCTTTTTGCAGGCAGAGATTGCTCCACTCATGCCCAAGGCCAGCAGAAGTCATGTTGGAGCCCTCAGCACCATGCTCATCCCAGCCAGCAAACCTGACTAATGCCTGGTGGGGGCTTGGTGCTGCATTGACATGGGACTGGCAGCCTCCAGCTGGCACTTTCCTGGGTGCAGCAGCCCTGTGCCCACTGGCAAAAGGCTCAACAACTCATGGTTCTGGGCCTGTGTTTGCAGGAGCACTATCCACAAGCCATTTCAGAAATAAAACAACTCCACCTTGTTTTTTTCAGCAGGAAGTTTTCATTTTACTGCCTCCTAGCAAGCTGTGCAGACAACTCACAGAAAGTAGAAAGTGCTCCATAGACAGAAAAAATACCTGTGTTAATCTTATCTCTGAAAATAAAGTCATTTATTTCCCAGGTAAGTGCTGTAAGAGCATTTCTGCAGCCACAGATTGTGACTGGCAAAACACAGTCTTTTATATTCACAGTCTGTGGCACCCCAGAAAGTTAGTTAGCATCCCTCTGAAATAAGTAAATAATGCAATCTGTTTATAAAGCCCTTGCAGCTTAGTTCAGTTTTCAATTTAGGATGCAGTCCATGGTAGAGAATCACAGGTTTGCTTATCCTGAGAAAACAGGATAACCAGGACAGTCTGACAAAGGAGTGCCACACACAGACTGTAGAAGTCAAATGCGCTGGAAGTAGCAGGAAAATTGCCATGTACTTCCAGATTTGTGTTCATGGCCTACTGGGAATTTTTTTTCTCCCCACTGAAGTACAGGAATCAAGGATAAAAAAATACAAAGGAAAAAAACCCTAACTCCATCTATAGTAACTGTGAAGAACAGTTGGAAAAACACAGGCTCAAGGATTCATTTCCAGGCCCCAAGTGCAGCAGCAGGCTCTGCAGCCTCTTCCCACTCACTCATCTGGGAGTGCCCTGTCCCTGCTGCAGGTCAGCTCTAGCCCAGGTTCAGACTGCCAGGCCACAGCTGGATGAGACAAAGCACAGCTGGATGAGACAAAGGCCTGTGAGGATGCTCCTGGCTGCCCATGCCCTGTGCTGTGTCCCCAGGGTGGGACCTGCCAGGACTCTGAGAGCCCTCCCTGCTCCTGCTCCCCTGGCCAGTGCCTGAGGTGCCTGACCCTGCCTCGATGTCACCCTGGCCCCAGCTCATCCCCCAAGCTGGGCAGGCCACTCCTGCTGCTCCACATCAGCACAACAGCATCAAGCAGTAAAAAGCAAATGCATTTCATTCTGATCTCTCATTTCTATCCTTGGCCTGTTACAGATGGGATTGAACCTCAAGGGTACCCCTTTCAGCAGCAAAAAAGGCCCACTGCGGACAGCATCGCCTGAGAAACAAGTGGGAAAAAAAATCAAATGCATGCACATTAACAGACTAAGATGTATGTCATAAAAGTAAGAAAATAAGTAGTTCATAATCAGGACAAAAACTTGCACTTGCAAAAGTCTCCAGCTCTGACTGCTTGCCTTTCAGAAAGTATCATAAAGAGGCATTTACTGAAACAAATCCCCTTCTTCCCACCCACATCTCCTGACAATTCTTTCTGCGACAATAAATAAGACAGGTCTATCACTCACTCCATTTTTGATTTCCCAATTTTCTATTCTGGCAAGGAAAATATTTCTCACACACCTGAAAGGAATAAAATTAAGGCCCATATTCTTTGCAGGTGGCTGACACAACTTAGTTGAAATCAGCAATTGTCAAATTATCCTACACTTCTACTGATGGCACAAGCAGCATGTTGCAATCCATATTAAAAAAAAAAAAAAAAGAGAAAAAAGATAGAGGATAACTTGATGTGGAGCAATACCATGACATTATCTGAGCATTTATTATTCTTTTTCATACATACTTAATTTATCATTTGGTACAGTTACATGATTGCAAGTTGAAGTCATGCTGCTTAAATCTTTCTCTCATTGCCAGGTCTGTTGCACGTAATAAAAGGTGTCAAGCTTTCCAAATACAGTAAAAGTTAATTTACAGAGTAGTTCACACTTAATTAGTGCACACTTTGTGTGGTCCTTACAAGCTGCATGGGGCTGGCTAAATGATAATTACCATCATTATCATCACAACTAACCAGCAGATAAAACTGCATCATCTTCAGCCATTATTCTTCTGCTTGCACTGCAGTATAGATTTGCTATTTTTTAAAGATAATTTTAACTGGTATTCAAGTCAGTAGGAGCCACTTGCACTTATGTGAGTGGCAGGACACCCAGCCCAGTTCACAGGAAATTCAGCACACTTAGGTAGATGTACAACCTATATATCAAAGATGTATGTCCAAGATTATCCCAAAAAAATGCATCTGTATAGCTCTAAGCCAGCATGGATTCACAGACAACTGAGATCTTATTTAATGGAACAAATTACTAGGTTTTGTAAGCAGAATCCTTTTGTTAGCACTATCCTGCACATGCATGTACATAAATCTGATGTAATTAACAAAAGCCAGCTTACCTGGTGACTGAATAAAGGCAATCTCCTTAATAAATAGAAACCCTTAACGAATGAATGAATGCCAGGAAAAGGCAAGGGTGGATGTACCCCAGTGCAGAGGCACCACATCTCTGGGGAGTGCACCAGGTTACCTTCTGGCAGAGCAGTTTCTCCTGTGGCCATACACAGTTTCTCCAGCAACATCGACACAAACATGAGCATTAACAACTCGGAGGTGCCAGCTGCATTAAGCCTGCAGAAGGGCTAGCTAACTAGATCAAACATGTTTAAATGGTAGCCAGAAAAGGAACTGGCATGGAAATTAAATACATTTAAAAGGGTCAGTGATTCTATGAAAGAAATTTATTCAGAGACTGTCTTTTCATGTTTTGTAACACAAAATAGATGAAACAAGGCTCTGCTTCTGAAAAACACAACATTCAACGAATACCATGGCACTTGAATGTGACTGGAGAGACGCCAGTGATACCAGAGAAGCAGTGTCTTTTCCTCCTCTGCAGAAACACTCTTTCCTTACACAACAGCTAAAAAGTCTTTAAAAAATGGCTGAGGGGAATTCTTTTACCTCTGACAAAGCATACATATGGGGGACTATGTGCTTCATCTTCCTTACAGGAATTACATGGTATCATGATGCAGAACTAAGCTGATCAACCCCTGGGAAACATCCATCCTATTGTCAAAGCATTCCTTAGTCCTTCCTGCATCTCTTTTACACCAATTGAGAATGTATGTAACATGAAATCTCTGAAGAACTAAGAGGCAGCCTTAGTTGCACTGCAAGTGGCCTGAACAGCAGTCTGCTCTTTTTGTTTGTTCATACCAGATGCATTCCAGTGCTGTAGCTGTGCCCATGCACAGGATGTGAATTCTGGCATCCTCAGTCACCCAACCTGCTCATTAAGGTTTTTTGACACAGAAACATAGACACAAAGGTGTGAAAGGGGAAAGCAAAGGGACTGTAAGCACATGAATACAGGGAAAAACCTGCACCTAGCCCTAGGATAGAGGGAAAAATGTTGCTGGTGTCTTGCAATTTAGAGAGTTCCTTTGTATCTTTTTATTCCTCAGCTTCAAAAGAAGGGAGAAACAATTGTTTGCTTTCAAAGATGCACATATAAAAAGAAATCACTCACTGAGAAAGAATTCCAAAGTAAAGAAATAAATCTTTAGATTCCAGGATCAGTTATGTGCTCAATCAGCCAAATTTTCAATCCCACTTAGGATGTGAACACTCTAGTACTGTATGTGTACAAAACAGACCAACAAGCCAAATAATAAAGGCTTTCAACCCATGACCATGGCCAGTGTGAGACACATGCCATGACCTTCAGATCAAGATCCAGGTGCAGAAGAAGGGAACATCCCGTTCCCCTACCAGCAGAAATGTACTCTCCCTACTGCACATTTCTCTTGCTTCCCTTGTATTGCTGCCACATGAAGATGTAACAAATAAATTGTTAATGTCTCTTCTTTCAGCATACAATGAAATGTGTTCACCCAGAGCAATTTAAAAATGAGTAGTCTCCAAAAGTGAAATTAAGTATTTTTATTGTGTAGTTACTGCTCCAAAATGCCTCCCTTTTTGAAGAATGCTTTTGCATCAAATTGCTTTTTAGGGCAAACATTGACAAGTTACTAGGAAGACAAATTTAGCCTTGTCACTGGTATGGCCAGGTTGTTTTGGCAGTAAAGTCTAATGGAAAAAAAGCAAAGAAGCCGAATGTGTAGCCACTCTGCCTAGCTTTGTTTGACAAGGGGGGAGAGAGGAGGTGGCAGTAAAGCAGAGGCTGTCAAATTCTGCTTTTGGACTCTTACTGCAAATTTAACCAACCAATCCAAATAGATTACAATGAGCTCAAAAAGAATTTAAAAGTAGAAGCAAAAATCAGGGTAGTGGAACTGGATGTTGCAGACAGCTGCTGTCAGCATTTTGCCTGTCAGGTTAAAGCTCACATGCAGTCTGGCATCAGGCCTTTTGACTTTCACTTCTTCCAAAAAAAAACCTGAAACCCTGTCCAAACTTCCAAATGCCAGCAGTTGTTTTACAGCTCAGAGTTCTCAGAACGTGGTACTGACAGTGTTCACTAC
The DNA here is from genome assembly GCA_013398075.1 of Notiomystis cincta. Taxonomy (NCBI): domain Eukaryota; kingdom Metazoa; phylum Chordata; class Aves; order Passeriformes; family Notiomystidae; genus Notiomystis; species Notiomystis cincta. The sequence continues at coordinate 11,049 of VZRX01017014.1, forward strand.
TAATACTTGCATGGACCAGATTTTTCTAGTCCTTCCCTTTCATTTACAAGTTTTCCTTTGAGACTGAGCTGTGAATGTGAAAACGCTTTAGGATACTCTGCAGAGCTCATCATGTGCTTAGGGCTCTTTATTACCTACAACGAAGTCAGGTTATGATCTTTCTGATAATTTTGCCAGAGTATTTAAAATTCCCTTCAGGTATTTCAGAAAATCCACCCACAGCATGCAAATTGCCTGCTTAAGAATTTTATGTCTGCTTTTTGTTTTCAACCAGTTTCATGCTCTTAACAGAGAGGGTAGCATGCTGTCAATTTATCATGCACATTCATCTGGCTTTTCTTTTGGTTGGTTGTCTTTTAAATCTGAAGCAAGATACTAACCCGCAGTACTCAAAATAATTAAGAGAAAGGAAAGAAGGTCAGAAGTAGATTTAGACATTCAAAATACTTGTTTCCATAAACAAAATCTCAGTGGGATCCTCAGAAAACTGGCTGTGCTAAATACTCTCTCTGAGATAAAATAAAACCATAACAGCTTCCCTACCTTCCTGTTCTTCCCTGGGACCACAGTTATGCAGCAATTTGTTGCTATCTAAATAACCATTTGCTTTTAGACTCGTTATCATATGTTTTCTGCTCCACCAGGAGGAAATAAGACTGTGAAGGGAGAAATATGTGTGTCTTTTACCCAGCAGGAATATCAAATGAAGTGTCAAATTTATATGTTCCCATTTCCAGCCTCTGGCCTTCCAATGATGCAAAATCTAACAAACTGTGTGTGCTTCCTGATTATCAGCAGCTCAAAGCCAACCATCACAGCCTATTCTACTGGGATGAGCTGAAAGCTGTAGGAAGAGCTGGTGAGATTCTAGACACAGTAATTGGTCATATCTAAGATCTGGGGCTAAGACTGAAATTCATTCCCTTTGCTATAAAGTACAGACAAACCTGAAGTTACAGATAAATAGTACAAACACAAAAGTAAAAATATGTTTCTAATTAGGAAGGAGAAAAGAGGAAAAAGAAACCCAACAACAAACCAGTACAGCTCTATGAGGAGAATATAAATATTACATTGAGGTCCTTTCAGTAGCTGAGAATTAGCAATTTTGCTAAAGACCATACGTTTTTTCCCCTGAGATTTTATAAGGCATGGTCACTGCACCAGCAAAAAATGTAAATATCACATCTTCATTTTAAATAAATGCAATTTATAATCTTCAGCTTTTATTCTGCTTCATCTAGAATGAAAAGATTAGGTGATATGAACATCCCAGAGAACATAGAATATATGTATTTGTATTTATTCTGCTGCTAACTGTGCAGCACTTGTGTGTCATACAAATACTTGTTTGCACACACACATGCACAACATAAGAAAACCTCAGCTTTGTTACTAGCTTTCAAATTCAAAGAAAAGAAAAGACATCCTGTTGCAGAATATGTCTCAGTCTTGACTAGAATTTGTTATTACAGCAGAATGGCCTCAACAGTCCCAAGCAATGTAATTATCCCAGGTCATCTCATCAGTATTCATTTGTGCCAGGCTGGAGTATTCATTGGTATGAGGCTGGCAGTGTCCCATATTTAACATTTAAAAATCAAAAAAAGGAAATATCTAAATTAAATTGACACTTAGCATATGGACCTTTTCCCTTCCACCTTGTTTTCTTTTTTTGATGATCAGGGATGCAAGAAAAGAGATAGATGGGCTAATATTGTTTAGTATGTTTGTGAGGTTAATCAAGAAGCTCAGCAGGAGAACTTTGTGTATTTGTTGGTAGAGAAGCTGCTAGAAAGCAGCTGAAGTAGTGACCCCTGGCAGTAAAGGAAGACCACAAAGAGGAGAAGAGGATAAGGAAGAAAAGGAAGGAATCAGCCAGATGAAAGGATGCAAATGCAACTACAGAAGGTCTGGCAGAAAGAAATGAATCAGTAGGTGAGAAGAAAATGTGGTGAGAAAAACACAGGGAAAAAAGACTGGTGGTAAGCAAAATCAGACAACAGCAGTAAAATAGTGTAGTCACACAGAAGGAATCAGTAAAATAGTGTAGTCACACAGAAGGAATCAGTCACAGTAAAAAGAGAGACCACTGGGGTGGGGAAATGACCTGGAGCATAAGAAAAAGCACAGTCCATGATACAGGTTCTGTTTACAGCAGGAGGATCTTTAAACTGCTTTAAGGAAAACCAGGAAATCCAGACAAGAGTCTGGGGAGGGGGGAGAGAGAGAGAGGAAGGTTGTTAAGAAAAAAAGCACCAGGCAAGTTAAAACACAAAAAATCTCGAACATTTATTTATACAGCACCCTATTCCACAAAAACCATGGTAAAAAATCTGGTAACAGATCAGGCTGCATTTCTTGACTGCCAAACTGGTTTAGTTTGAACTAGTAACAAGGTAACATAAACTCTGACTTTCCTCCTCAGAAAGAAATCATGGCATCAGTGATCCTATTGTGCTTTGTTGCTGCATAATTGTTAAAGAAATGCTTTCCGATGCCCTGTGAGAGGGGGTACTATCTCGAAAGCTCAAAGGGATTGTTCATTTGATCACTAAGCACAGTGTTAATCCAAGCACTCATGCAGGCAGAGAATGCCTCTATTCTTATGTTCCCCTGAGAGTTGAGATCATCTGAGATATGTCGGCATTCACATACAAAGGCCGAGGTAGAACTGCCGGCAGGGTATTTTAAGTGAAGTATTTTCACAGACCTGGAATTCCCCTTCTGCCTTTTCCGACCAACTCGCCGACCACTGGGCTAACTCGGTGTTAGCATACAAGCAATGCTTTACTTAAGAGTTCCAGCCTTGAGACCTTGTGTGCTGAATGGTGAAGCAGTTTTAAGAATGATGAAACAGATAGAGATGTGTTTCTAATCCTGGATCCACTTGCCTTTCCCCAAAGCCATAGGCAGAAACCTAAAAGTGCATTTGATCCAAGGCTCTTAGCACAAGCAGATACTAACACATGAGGGAAAAAAAAAAAAAAAACAAAAAACCAAGCCTAAAACCCCTAAACAAACCTCCCAAAAAACCACAAGGAAAACCCCTACATTGAAACCTCAAACACCAGCCTAAGAGGCTGCACACAAAGATAATGTAATTAGGAACAAGCAAGGTCATTCCATTCTGCCCTGTTCTACAATCTCCCATACAAGATTTCTTTCTTACCTCTTGAATTTTGTTTTATAATATTTCATTCAAGTCACTCCTTGTGATGCACTTTAGTGGTTCTTGAATTGTTTTGTTGAAAACATTAAGTTGTTTACCAGTAATCTCAAAAATGAGATGCTCAGCCTCTCACTCACAGATGCATTAATTAAAAAAAAACCCAACCCAAACAACAAAACAAACCACCTCTGATTCACACCACTTTAGCACAAGCAGCACATAGGCAAGAACTCCAGTTGGTACTATGTGCTAAAATCTACAGAAAATTATACACTTTCCAACTTACACTTCAGAGAGACAAGGAAATTGCCTATGCATCTCCACTGAGTGCACATTAGTGTTCTCTGAATTAACACACAAACCAGCCTAGGAATTAAACAGATGAATATATAGAGCGTGGAAGGACATAAATATGCTTTATCAAATTCCTCCCCTAAATCCAAGTTTTAACTTTATCTTCCCCTCTCTGGAAGACACAGCTTACTAGCATGGTTCATTATTTTTTGTGTATAAATAATATCCTTAAAATAAATGCACTATTTCAACCACAACATTTTAAGAAGATCTGAAATGTTATAAAACCCTACATTTAATGCAAATTGACTGCAATTTTCAGAAAGATGTGACCTCATTAGCAATTCTACAAAGAAGAAATGTTAGGATATTTCACTCAGATGAAAATGTCACTATTTGCAGATTTTATTTCACATTATAAATTTAAAAAAATTACAGCTTTTCAGCATTCTGAGAACCTCCAGATCCCTTTTTATTCTCCAATAAAAACAGCAAATAAAACACCTAAATAAAAATACCAGGAGTATCAAGTATTTGTATACTTTCTCAATGAAAATGAATCTGCTAAATTAGAGGGGTTGTATTTTTATTTAAACCAGGATATTTGAATTATGAATCCTGCCTTTGAAAAATACTTGTCTTCATGTTGCAGAGTTGCATCACAATTTTGTCGACACAAGCAGACTAACAGAGATGGAGGTTAAAAAGCTCTAATTCTAAACAGCTCCCAGTGTCAAACTATCTTATATTCTGACTTTTCCCACAATTCATTCCTGACAAAGAACACAATTGTAATAATCTGAAAATACACAGGGAGTTAACTAGAAGAGCCAGGTATTTGAACATGGCAGTAGTGGTCTGCTGTCATAATGACTAGCAGTGTGTGATTTTAAATAACATGCTGATTTCAAGACATTCACTTCTGTTTTCTCAAGGGGTCAGCTCCACAGCTTTCTTTTTCTTATTTTCTTTTTTATTGGAATCTTGAATTTAATTTGCAAGAACATTTCAGTCTCAGAAATCCTCTAATAGGTGCCTTTAGGTAAAGCTAAAAAGGGTCCTTTTACACAAGAACTAAGAAAATACAGTAGAAAAGGCCTCATATTTTCACTGCAGGAGACATTTTTAATCAGCACATGTATTAAACAAAAAACCCCATGGTTGGCAAAAGTGCAACTCGGAAACTAGAAAGACGTTTGTCCCTCTTTGTAATTATTCAGAATTGAACAACAAATTACAAGTCAATATAAAAAGATTGTTGGGCTGAAGAGAGGAATAATTTAGATGCTTGCTTTCAGGGAGCAGAGCTGTATTGCCACAGGTATGGCACTGCAGCTGTAACTCTGTCAAGAGCAGCAATGGCATTGAGAGAGGCTGCTAATGAAGTAACATCCACGCCAAATAATTGTGCTCTTGTCACTCTTCTACTGAGTTTACCCAAGCAGAACGGGTTTTATCATGAAACTGCAGCCTGTCTGCAAAAACTAGAGCTATTTGGTTCTTGTTGTACAGTTAAGAGCAAAACAGTGCTTGGTGTGAAAGCAGGGAAATTCCTACTCCCAGAAATGGGAATCAGCAGTAACAGGTGCAGAGCAACCTCGTTATGTTCTTGTGTTTATGGAGCAATAGGCTCAGGGAGGTCCAGTCCTCGACTGGCTGCTCCTGCAGCATGAGTAGTGACTGCAATGATGCTGGGAGTGAGCCTGCATTTGGATTATGCTGCTTTAGTAACAGAGGAAAAACCCCTTGTGCACCATGAAAATAATGAGAGCAGCTGAAAAGGAAAAAGAAAAATCCCAAGCATAAATGCATTCAGAAGTCTTAACTCCCAGGCTTCTCACTTTCAGAAAATTCTTCCATTTAATCTCACTGATCATCCCAGTCCACATCCTGAAAACAGGCCACTAAATACAAATTACTACAAACAGGTGAGCACTGATTTTAAAATAGACACCAGATTTATTGTTGGTGGCATATGGAAATAGAAGTCACATCTCTCTGCTGGACCCTGGGGGAATTTATCACAGAGGGAAAAGTGACAAATAGTTATTTTGCCCAATCTTCTGATTTTCACTGTAAGCCCAGATCCACCAAAATATCTCAGTGAAAATCTGGATAGTATTTCAAAGTGTTAAAGCATGTTCCTAATTCTGCCGAAATCTAGTGAAGTTCCTCTATTAATTTTCACTTACTATTCTCCCTCTGTAGGCTGTGCAGCTCACGATGATGTTGGCCAGCCATTGAAGCACCCTCAAAGCAAGGGTGGAAAAATTTGGTGGAAAAGGAAGAGGGAAGCTCTCATTTTTCAGGGCTCTTAACAGTTTGTGGGTTCAGGGTGTATTTCAAGAATGAATCTTGAAACAAATTTGCCTTCAGATCTTCACATCAGAATTATATATTCTGAAATAGAACAGTAAAATTGTTTCAAGAAATTTTGGCAAATAAATCAAAATAAATAAACTTTCAGAATTTATATTTAATGCTGACTAGGGCACTCAGGCTTGTTGTATAATTAGTATCTACACATCTATTGCTTATTTTGTAATAGATTTCCTGTGTTGACAAATGCAGAAGGAATGTGATACTACAGCAATAAAATGTGGAGACCAAACAAGAGGGTCTTGTGGTCATTTTAAGGATGGCCAGTTTATACACAAGACTGAACATAATACACAAAACAAAGGACAGCCTGAAAGTAAGTAAAGGGAACAGAATAACACTACTGCCTGCTCCTGCCACAGCCTTACTTTAAAAAACAGAAATACTTGCACCTTTTACACCTAATGAATAGGTGAAGCAATAAGTGGAACAAAAGGGGGCAAAACTTTATCATGTCTTTAGCTAATCCTGCCCAAAAAGGCTTTCTGAAGAATTCAGTTCACTCAAGGCAATAAATGTCAAAACTGCAATTAAAACTTGCCCCATCCATTTCAGAATAAAATTACCTACTACTCCTGTTTGACTTTGGGCTGCAAGACAACAGTAGAGCAGAAAATGGAAATATCTGCCTGCCTGAAGTTGCCCTAGTGGCCTGCTCAATGCCTGATGTGAGTGGCAGTTACCTCAAGCCTGATGGATGAGCTGACCTCAGGTGCCACAGATCAGCATCTTCCTTGGCAGGAACTCTGGCATAACCATTACTGTGGTAGGAACTCGGGCATAACCTCTGCATGGCTCTGTTAAAAATCAGCATTTGCTGTCCTGAAGAAGCAGGAGGTTCCATCAAGGTAAACAAAGTCACCACATCCTGATAAACATTCAGGGAAGCAGGCCAATTTCAAAGAAGGAGTCATTTGTAAAATGTCAAGTATTTATTTTAGAAGCATCAATATTTTCATTTTGTCTCCACTGAGTCCAATGAAATGAAGTCTATTTATTGTAACATAATATGGTGGCTTAGTTAAGTGTCCAAAACCTATCACTTTTGTTTCAAAAGCCCATTCATTCACTTTTCCACAAGCAAAGGTTAAAAGAAAATCCTATTACAGATATTTCAGAACAGAAATGAGAACTCTTGTGAATTTCTTTTGTGTTTCTGTTGAAGTTTCTATTTTATGTGTTTCTATTTACTTGAGATAAACATATTTTGAATTATTTTTTCACAGTCCATGCATGTGTTTGTTTAAACAACTGAGTTTAGTCTTTAGAATGCTGGTTTTTACTGCAGTCCTCCTGCAGCGGATTAATATGATGCACAGCAGAAATTTTAAGATGCTACAGCAAGAACTACCAAAAAGGAAAAACATTCACCGTGGATGACAGCTACTAGAAATCACTCAAACTAATTTAAAGTTGCTGTTTTGATGGAAATACTTTGTATCCAGTGTAAAAACGGTCCGTTCTAATTAAGCAGGACTATTAAAAGGACTAGAGAAGGCCAAGCTTTTCACTGGCAACAGGGAAGGGAAGCATAGGGACGGCTCTAGAGAGGGAGCCTGCTCTGAACAGCACTGGAAATAAAGAGCAGCATTATCATGGCTGTTCTCTGCTCCCTGCAAGGCTTGTGAGCGACTGCAGTCTTGTCGCCACCAGGATGTTTCTGTACAAGTACCAGTGTGTGCACACCAGTAAATACTAGTCCTTTTCACTTCTATTTTCCTCATCAAAAATGGATTATCTCAGATGTGAATTTCTGCTCTGTTCCTCCTTGTCAGCACTTAAAGGGCCACTGTCCCACCCCTAAAACTGACCTATTGCACAAGTGCTGCCGAGCTGTGTACTTGAAGGAGTTACGCCAAACCACAGTCAGCCTTCTTGAACAAATGCGTAACAGAAAGCCACAGCTTCAAGTATGGCTTGGATTTCCTGCCTGACATGGTACTGGAGCCCTGGAGCTTCACAGAGCTCCAGGGTACAGCGGTGGAAGTGCCAAGGGGAACTGACAGATGCCAAGTCCTGCAAATTTTCATTCACTCATTCAAATGATGTGCATTCTTTCTTTCACTCTCCACCACCACCAGATTAATTTCCAGGCTTGTGGACACAGTTGCAAATGCCATACATGAGGCTGAAGTACAATTTAGATTAATCCAGCACAGGAATAAAAGTATTTTCTCAGGGTGATCACCAAAACAGCTTGAATGAGGTGTTTACAATAGCTGCCTTTCTCTGCTTTCATCCTTTCACAGGGGGCTTATTGCTGCTGGGCTCTCCTTCCAGAGCTACACCCATCACACACCCAGGCTGATATTTTCACAGAATTGCTGCTGGACAAGAGGATGCAGCTACAGTGGCTCTCTCCCTGCCCTTCCACACTCTTTGGGCATCAATCTGAATGTAAGAAAATCCACAGGTTTCTCCACACTTCAGCCCAACTCTTTAATGTTGGAAGGACAAGTCAATGGATTTTTTTATATTTAAACTCAATTCACTATCTTTATAGTTTTGACAAAGTCAGTAGAGCTAATTACAGTATCATGAGTGAAAATGACTTAAGGAGGGGTGTGAGTAGGAAGTATTATTAAGAAATCCAACCCAGAATTTCTTAGGCCCACCAGATCCTGGCAAGGAATTGGAATTTCACCCGTTTGACAGCACACTGGATTGGAAGCATCAATTTAGCACTGACCTACTGTATTTACAAGGGCAAGATGTTTACCCTTTTCCCCCATGGCTTCTGTCTTCTGCATTTAGATAAGAAAAAATCCAGGTTTGGGTATGTCTTTCATGATGTGTGCTATGGGCAGCCTAATGGAGGCCAGACACACAACCAGAGGTAATTATGGGGTCCAGACCATCAGCAAAAGTGCCTCTTTCTAACCAGGGTAACTGACTGCTTAACACCTGAGGAGAATCCATTTTTTGGTACAATTTTTGCAACAGGACATTATTCTGGCTCAAATTGGGTATTAAGGATTTTATCCAGGAATTATGTAATGGAATTCCATAGTTTTTATTATGCAGAAAGTCCAAGTTGATGGCTTTCGTATTATTTTTTTAAAGACTTTTTTAAAAAACATTAAAGAAGTATTATCAATCTTAGCTGCTGTTTTCATATTCTCCTAATGTATGGTACAAAACCTCCCTCTAGCTCTCTTCTAGCCACTGCATTAAAACGTGATTCATGTTGTAATTAAACTTTAATGACAACATCTGTTTCGGCTAACTCGACAGAAGAGTGGTTGGCCCACAGAGAACTGTTCTGCTTCTTCTTTCACTCAAACCAGAACTGAGTGGTTATTCAGCCTCAACAAATTTGGAAATGGGACAACAGCAACATTTCAACTCCTTTCCCCAAAATAAGGATCTTTCAGAAGCACTTTTAATTCATTTACAGATAAAATCCTGCCTTTACCCAACTGGATGGTACATAAGAATCAGTGACAGAGAACACTAAGGACTTCTGTGCACACAGAATACTCTCTTGGGCTGCAGCCTGCTAACAGGACAAAGATGACAAAACACACTGGGAAAGGAGCAATTTGTTTTATGGCTAGCTAATTAGCCAAAAGCCTCATATCACCACCCAGCAACATGTGACAGTGGACCACCCTGGGCCATCCTCACTTTTACAATCTTGTTCTGGATAACAATAGGATGGTAAATGCCTATTGTGATTCCCCCCATCTTGCATACAGACTCACCCTCACTGAATAAACAAGGGAGGGGAAAGAATCACCAGCTCCTGTACTCTGTATAGCAAGCATTAAAATAATGAATAAGTCATTTATTGTTAATGTGCTGATTAATTACAGTGAGCACAGCCCATCACTGCTAAAAATGCAGCAGGCATTGCTGTCTCAGCTCCATGCCTATGCTAACAACTCAAGTAACAAATCCAGTCCCTACCACATTTAAAAAGTCCCATATCTCTGTTAGGCATGTTGTTTGCATGTGGTACACACATGAAAAAAAACCCAAAAATTGTACAAAATCAGAGTTGTTAAAATGCCCTTAAGTGTTCGTGCACTAATTTTGCAGCAAACATGCATGGAATGCTAAAAGTAATCTTTAAGATTTAGTTGATGCTACTGTAGAACACTACAGTAATTAATTAATGGCACATTAACTGATCAGATGTCCAAGAACTACTGTTACTGTATAAAGCATCAGATTGGTGCTAGGAAATAAATAATGTTTGAATGCTACTGTTAAATAAAGCAATTCCATAAAAATGAACCATAAGCAAACCAACCACAGAACTAATATAGAAGTTGCAAATATCTATACTTTATAAAAGCCTTCAAACTTTACAATAACAAAAAATCCTACCAACTGGCCAGTTGCTGCCTCTGGGTTCCTATAGGTCTCTTTCTACCACAGCACTCTCCAGTATCCAGCTTTGCTTGTCCACATATAAAAACTACATGTAGTTTGCAAAAATCACTTTATGATATGTAAGATACACAAGTTTCAGCCCTTTCCCTAAATGAAAGATCTGCAGGTGGGCATAAAATACCACACCAAAAAAGGGAAATACAGAGCTGTACCTCTGAGACCCAACAACTTGCACAAAAAATGGCAAAAAGGCTTTTTAAATCACAATGTAAATCTGTTCTTTCCACCTCAGAAAGCTAATCCATGGTTGCTGTTGTAATTCTGGTAAACTAGTGGCCTCTGGATGAAAGCACACAGGCCAAGTCTTGCAAGAAAGAAGATTAAGGAAAGTGGGAATACAAGGATGTCTGGAAAACCAGAATCATTACTTAGCTTATAATGAAAACTGACAGGACACTAAATTCCCCCATTTGCCTCTCAGGCAAGAGGAAATAACTGCACCATGTCAATAACACCTATTTTAGGACCATTTGCTCTCACCAGATTGTTGGGGGGTTTTTTTGTGTAAGCTTGCCATTATTTTGCATTAAAGTCATAGCTTGTGTTCCACAGTGGATTGTGTTTACGATGGAAGAAGCTTCCCAGTAAGGTCACTGAACTGCAATAACCCTCAGCTTTTAGCCAGCTCCTGACAGGACTGCATCACCTCCTGTTAAAGGCACTGTGCCTTCCAGCTCCTCCCCTCACATTCTGCCCCTCCCTTTTTTTAATCAAGAATCGAAAAGCAAAAATGGGTATAAGAAAAGAGTGACATCCATACAGATGTAACATAGAGTAATATACATTCCCACCTTGGTAAGTATGTTCTGTAAGACCAGAATACAAATTCTCTCATATTCTGAGACAAAGTTTGTAAACCATCAAAAAATCCTCAGGTTAAACAAACAAAAAACCCCAAACCACACCAGAACCCCCACAACCAAACTACCATTCAACACATAGCATCCAAAAATTCCTAGGTCTGGATGCAGAGGAACCATGTTAAGGAAGAAGACCCACAGTGAGCGTGACTATGTCTGTCAAGCCACTAAAGATGAAAGTCTGACGGCGAGAGAAGTTGTTCCTCCTGCGTGGGTTCCCACAACTCCCCACAGGACATTCTGCGTGGGACACAGCAGCAGGCAGCAGCATAAGCAAGAATCAGGGTGAGTCAGGGTCACTGTGGAATGGTGCTGAATGTACATTTTCTTGCTGTATCTCTGAGCTCTGCGCACAGAAAGATGCCTCAAGACGTATCCAGTACCGCAATTCAAACAGCAGAATGGAAGATGGTGCTGAGAAAGCTCTACAATAGGATCTCTCCTTTTGTAGGGGGGAAAAAAGTGTTCATTTCACCTCTTTTTGGTTAAAAACTCCAAAGTACAAACAAATCAAAAGCCAAAACCAACCAAACAAAAAACCCCACTAACAACAAATAACCTAAGCACAAAACCCCACCACCAAACCCAAACAACAACAAAAACCCAACACCTCACAGTACAACTCCAGGCACACAGCATGGATCCCTGGAAAGCTCTAAGCCAGAAGAAAAATGGCCACATCCAGATACAATTTTAGACCTGATCTACCAAATAGAAAGGAAACTTTGCTGTTTGAGAAGATCAAGCCTTACTCTATCTTCCCAAGGAAGATGTTTTTTACCATGAGGGTGGTAAAACACTGGAGCAGGTTACCACAGAGGTGGTAGATGCTCCATCCCTAGAAACAGCCAAGGTGAGGCTGGAAGGGCTCTGAGCAACCTAATTTACTTCAAGATGTCCCTGCCCATGACAGGGGGTTAGGACTAGATGGCCTTCAAAAGTCTCTTCTAACTCAAAATATTCTATGATTCTATCATGAAAACTTAGCACACTTTGGCTTTCATTGCCATCAGAACAGGGAATATACTGTAAATATACAAAAGGTCCCCCAAGGAAAAATCTTGCTTGTAATGTTATGCTAGTTCAACCCTATGGAAAAAAAAAAAAGTATAAATTAAAAATCAGCATTTTTAATTTTCCAGGTTAATGTAATAGGGGGTTCACCAAAGAAAGGAAGGTCCAATCCTCCCAGTGGTCAGAATGACAGCTAGTTTTCCCTCCTGCTTCTGCCTGATTGTTGTAGAGTACCATTGGATCAAATAAACTTCGGAAAATATTCCCTGGTAGTGAGGCCAAGACTCCCCTCCTGATCCATTTCTTTAAACGCATAGCACCATACTCAGCAATTTTCTTCTCCTCCTTGGACTGAGATGTAATTCACAACCCTTTTCTGACTACATACTGGTTGCAACAGAGACCATGTTGACTACGTGCAAGTTCAACAGAAGTTTGTAGCAAGCAAGACATTCTAGCTCCACACCACAGATGCATATTCAGTATATACCAGACAACAGAACTCTGTTGGGTGCCACAAGAAAATCCTTTCAAAGGGCAAACAAAACTAACTCTTGTCAATTCAGAATTTCATAGTTGCAAATGCCATCACTGTGATGTCTTTTCTCTCCCATACCCTTACCCTTCTGCTCCATTTCTCCTCTCCATCCTCCTGCATAAAAAGTTCATTGCCTTTGAGAATCAGCTCTCTGAAACACAAGATACACCTGACTTATTTGCTTATTTCATAAAGCAGCTGGTATGATGCGGCTTCATTGCTGCCAAAATCATTTCATCTATATCCAGTATAAAAATAAGTATTAAAGAGAAATGCAAAAAAGCCTTCTGGAATGGAAATTCCCAAATCCAACCCATATAGAGAAGAGCAACAGGAAAATGATGACATTTATGTGTGTTCACAAGTGGCCCTTTACAGTAGTGGATCAAACCTTGATTGAATCTACAAAGAATGCTACCAGGTCTAGCAGATTTGAAAGAGAACCCCACACTTGGTTCCTTGGTTCTACCATTTTCAATAATAACGTTTTTGCTTCCAAAACTGGACCCAGCTGATAAGGGACTGCAGAAACCACATTTACTCTGAAAGGAAGTATTTCCAAAAGAAACCTGTTGTATTAAAAAGGTACAGCTTCATCAGGTATCTTCTGTACAGCAATCCTTAGCAACTGCATCTATGCCATGCTGTCCACAGCAGAGAAAGGTCCCTTATCCTGGAAAGTCATTACCGTCACCTGGCCCACGCCAACACTAACCTTGGGGAGCGAGGAGACAAGCCCAAATCAAGAGATTTCTGTCTCCTTTGCTGAAGAGCCTGGGACCTGGCAGCCCAGGCACCGTGGTGGCCGCCAGGGGCTGGCAGCTGCTGCCACCGGGTGGCTCAGCGAAGAGGGACAGCGGTGCTGTCGAGGGACACGGCTCCTCCCCGCGCCCGGGGCACACCCGCGCACCACGGCAGAAGGGCAGGGGCTCTCAGAGGGGGCTCAGAGGCTGCTCGGCCTCCTCTGCTGCCTGTGCTAACCTTCCTGTAGGGGATGGCATTGTCCAGAGAAAGATTCCCCAGATCCCCAGCCCAGGATCTCTGGGGAAAACAAATAAGTCGCAGAAGATTGTGTTCTCCGTGAAAAGGGAATGCTGTGATGCACTCACTCAAAGAGACTGGAGGCTATTAAAAATTCTTCAGAAGAGAAATTCTAGTCAAAGCTAGAGCTATGAATTAACCAACTATTGGTGCATACTTGATACTTGGTATAATTAGTATCACTGGGGAAAAAGAAAGAAGAAAGAAATGAGGGATAGCTTGAAATAGATCAAGCCAGAGGGAGAATAACTGAGCAGGGTCTGTAATAATTTAAGTCACAGAACAACAAATAACTCACCTAGGGAAAACTGCTTCAAACTTATCCTTTATCCCTATAAGATGTAATACAGTATTTTAAGAAACTGTCCAGAACTGAAGAGAAAGGCAGTCACTATCAAGTATACAGCAGTCATTATCAAGACGCACACAAGTTAATTCTCCCTGATTCTTACGACAGTGGTTTCATTTGCGCCTTCAGTCCACTTTGATATCCTCACTTGATAAAAGAAAATCAGAATCCATTTGCACCATACTTCCTCTTTTTTTCCCCCATTTTGACCTAATCTTAAAATAAAAATCACAAATCAGACTGCCATTTGCAAAAGTGGTAGGAGGGTTGATATAAGATACTGTAGTCTGACTGGTTTTGGAATTGAAAGAAATTTTCCTCCTTGTTGTGTCGAGTTGTCCAAGGTTGATCAGTGTCTTATCTTAGATAATCAGTTCTGTTCAGATTTGGAACATGGAAATATTTAGCAGTTTGTTAGTAAATCATTAGCTTTAAAGACCACACAGCACACTGCATGTTGACTTTCTCCAATTAGCAAAAGAATTTGTTGATCCCTGGATAGAGAGTTCAAACCTACCAACAGTGAATTTCAGGGTTAATTCCCATCTTAAAACTCACAGCTCCCACATGGACCAGGGGCTTGACTGACTACTGGGTTATCTCACTGGTACATGGGGGTAGTGATCAGAATATACAGAAGGTTCAAATGCCTGAGATTTTGCTGGTAGAAAGAGGCAGATGGAGATCTCCTTGCTTTGCTGTCTCCACCCTTCTCACAGAAAGAAAATGAGAGATTTGCACTGAAAAAGGACACTGTGAGATGCACTTAACACTGTGCTGTGGGGCTTTACAACCAGTAATACTGGATCCACTGCAAATAACTGGCAGAGCAAACAGCAAGGAAATGAGGTAATAGCTTCAGCTATTACAGCTGAAAGCTAGTTCTAAAGTCCACTTGTGGATTCATCAGACACTGGCAGTATATGACCAGTGCTGTAAACATTCATACCAGGATGTATGTGCCAATCACACTGCATTATCTCACTGAGAAAAGATGACTTTAAACAAAACCAGTTTAAATTGTTTCCATATATAGTAAGAAAGACTAATTATCCATGCTCCATTTCTTTTGTACCTTGAAAGAAATCCTTATGGTATTGAAAAGTATTTCATTAATCCAAAAGTTTTCAAGTTAGACAGCCTTAGTAACATCCACATGACCAGCCTTGGCCTAACCCCTCCTGCATTAATGTTAGACTACTGCTTCTTCATTGGAGTTCTATTCGCATAAAATCAACCTGAAGTAATAATAAGGTTTCCCTTATCAGGAAAAGATTCTTCACCCAGAGGGTGGTTGGACACTGGGAAGTGGTCACAGCACCAAGCCTGACAGAGTTTAGGAAGTGTCTGGACAATAATCTTAGGCACATGCTCTGATTCTTGGGGTGTTCTGTGCAGGGCCAGGACTCAGTGATCCTGATGGGTTCCTTCCAACTCAGCATATTCTATGATTCCCCATCTCTTTTCCAAAACTCAGTGCAGAAGAAAAGGTCAAATGTGGCTTTCAGATCAAATAATAAAGCTATCAGCAAAATCTATATGGAGAGCAGGGAAGGGATTAACAGAAAAATACCAAGAGAAGGCTCATTTAAAATCTAGGCCTCCAAGAATTCTCAAAGGTCACCCAGTCTATCCTTCTGGCACAAGATGATTACATCAGTTTAGACAGTTACTTGTCTAACCTGTTTTTCAAGGCCTGCAATGATGAATCTGTACACTTTCCAGATGATGTATCACAATGCTTTAGTATTTGTTTCAGTATTTCCCTTCCTGACATTTGATCACATCTTTCTTTTTGCAGTTTTAAGGATCCACTGCTTATCCTCTCCCTTATGGATGGATAAAAGTTTATTTTCCCTTACTGCATAAACCTTTAATTTTGTTGAACACTTGGATTCAATCTTTCTTCTCCTCAGAGATGATTTGTTTTAGACTGCTGCTGATCCCTCTTTCCTTCTTCTTGGTCCTTTCCTCCATCTTTCCAGTCTGTGTGGAACTCTATAGTCTGCACTCAAATGCTGTACACCAACATTAAATACATTACTAGGTCTTTGTGGGAATTCCCTTTGTACTAACACATCAAATATAATTTTCCACTTGTTGTAGTAACTCACCAAATACTTCATTATCCTCTGAATTCTGCTGTGTTAGTCTGGCTGCTTTCGGACTCTCCTTAACTGCTTCCTCCACCTTGGTTTCAGCATTCTGTAAAACAAACATTTACTGAGATTAGGTCTTCTTTTATAGCTCTCAAACAGAAACACTGTTCAAACTTCTTAATTACATTCTAAATGAATACAGAATCATTAACGCAGGTGGTTTTGTTATCTTTGCTACACATTTGTGGGTTTGCAAAATAATAAGGAAAAATACTCTCAGAAAACCCTGCTTTTTTTTGGTCTGTTTTCATCTGACTAGCCTACATAAGTTAGAGAGTTAGAAAAGACATTTAAACAAAAGAGAGATCTGTAAAAAAACAACTGTAAAAGACCTGCAAGTTTCCTCCTTTCCTCCTCATATTTAATTTTATTTAATTTTATTTCTATTGACAAATTCCATGTTGACTTAGTGAACCAAGAGATCAGAAGATAGTACATGAATATTTCTCCTTACAGAGCAAAGGCAAGCGAGCTAGAGCTTCAAGTCTTTAACCAATTCATATACTTGACTGTTTAAAGCACAGTCTCATCTATTTCTGAAAGAAATCTGCCAATTTGCTACCTGGTGTTAGACTGGCCCCAGAGATAAACCAACAGTTTCAGCACTTAACTTGCTGGAAGTTAAAACATTTCATTCCCTAGCTAGAAAAGTCTGAGGAAAACATAAGCTGTGAAACATTGAGGTTTAAATATTTATATTGTTACTAAAGAAAAAATAACTCATGTTTTAAAAATGTTTTACTTTAGTACTCAAGAGAGGCATATACACAAGCTTACAGCAATGCAGACAGTAAACTGCATAAGCAGTCAGCTGTTGAATGATGGATATGAAATGACTGATACAATATTAAATATTACTGGAAAGAGTTGACTAAGAGTTGAGGAAGAAATAAAAGAGAAATGCTGTATGCCTATGCTTTTTAAAGGATACATATTGCCCTATTTCAGTACGTGCTCATTTGGAAGACTTTGTGTGATGTTTTGGAGAAATACAATTTTTAAACTCTGATATATATTTTAAAAGGCTGCTATACAATCTGTTCATGAAAATTACCATCTCTGTTCTCAGAAACATAGCACGCTTCCAAATTCCTCTTAGTTCTCCTTATTAATAACAGTAAGGAAGGTGTGTAAGTAAAGAAGGTATAGATTAAGTCTGTTAACCTCCCTATAGAACAGAGGAATGCAAATTTAAGGCACATAAATTCAAGAGACTTTGAAGCAAGACAGCAAGAACTTCCAGAAAGAAATGAAAGATAGGCCTAGCAAGCCTACTGGTGTCCCACAGTAGCTGACAAGAATTGGAAAAAGCAGAGACAGAGAAAGTGCTTCAGAGGAACACTGCAGGTCTGAAGCAAGGAAGGACCTGCAGAAGAGAAAGGATTCTGCACTCCCTCAAGGCACCAACCTGAGTGTGCCCCATGCAGAAAACCCATCAGCTCAGTACCTCTGGGAGCTGAGGAGGGAAGTCAATTTTAGCAGATGCTCACCTGAGTCTGGCTTAACAAGTGTGCCTTGGGAAGATGGAGTGACCCAGTGAGAAATCATTAGTGGCTATACTGGGAGACAGACAACTGGCTTTGGATAATCAACTTCATGACCTGCACAAATAACTCAAGTCCTGTCCCCAGAGATAAAATCTGCCAGTTGTGCAGCCACAGACTTTGCAGTGCTGTCCACTCAGACAAGGGACATATGCTAAGGTCTGTACTGGTTGACAGGATCACCTGCATTTAGAAGCCACTGATTCACTTCTCCATCCTATTTTAGTTGCTCTATAATGATTATTTTGCTCAACTACATCTTTGTTGTACAGAGAGATGAAGAACAGCAGTCAACTCTGAAAAAAAGCAGAAGAGGACATCTGCTACAGCAGGGTAAGTCAATCCCAAAGGCAAAGAAAAACATTAAAAATTGTGTCATCATAGATGAGACAAAATTAATACATTTAGATGATCAAAAGTTCATGGCTTTCCCAAATGAAGGGGACAGCTGAACTCCTGATCAGAGCTACTGCTCTAGGCTTGATAAAGACGGTGCTTGTTAGCTCCACCTTTAATTGTATTTCATCATATTTAGTGTATGGTAAAGCTGAGGGTACAGGAGGAGAGGGATTGCTGTTCTTTATGCTCTCATTCCTCTTGGGAAACAACTAAACCTGCTGCAAGTCATCAAGAGCAGAGCAACAAAACACTATCCAGCAGACTGTCTGGTGTGTCTGTGAAATGTGTTGTCAATCCAAGCTCTGGAACTGGAGAGATGTTTGCATCCCTTACTTTGAAAACAGGAGTTTGGAAGTCTCAGGGAAGTTAGACAGAACCCTGAGACATTTTGGTTCGAGTTAAATCACTGGAAAGAGCTACACAGCAGCTGTGCTGTCTGCTCCCTGCATAAGTCACAATGTTGGTGTTGACAGATGCCAGCTCCAAGATGTTAAGAGCAAAGCTGTGGGATGTATCAGCCTAAAACATGACAGTGTATGGTTGGATATAATTCTGCTTGGCATGCTTTCTTAACCAAAATGCAAACTTTCAAAAGGCATCTTTTGCTTTATTTTTTGCAGAAAATAATCTACCAAATAAATTATTGCTGGCATAATACATTATTGCTGGCATATATAATGTTTATATTCCTAAAATCAATACAAGACAAAACAAGACTTGGTTCTTTTTCCTAGGGTCCTAAAAATTTTAAATGCCTCTGTCCTTTCAACCAATGAAGAGAAAAAGTGAAAATACATTCCCTTACACTTCCTGAGCTGTGGTAGAAGAGATTCTTTAACAATAGCTATAGTATGCTGATGGCTGGTTATAAAATAAAGGTCCTTTGTACATAACAGAGTAAACATAATTCTACCTAGCCCTTTCAAGCTGAGTACTAAATGCAATTTCAGAAGTGATGGGGAAAATAGATTTATTTTACAGTACTAGTTCCCAGGAGAGCAGATAATACCAGATTTTAGCATCAAATAAATATTATATAGGCCTAAACTCACAAAAATGTCTCCCCCCAAAAAGCATCTCCTTGACCACTCATGTTCCAAAATACCATAAAATGCCTAAGGAGCAAGCCAGCAGCTACTGAGCCATAACAGCTGGTGACAGACTGGAATCACTTCTGTTATTTCATAAAGCAGGTTCAAAATAAGGTGTGCATATATATTCTGCAGGGCTATAGATGTGAATATGTACATACACAGATGCTCTTGACTCAGATGAGATAACAATTAGAATTGCATTATAATCTTCCTTCAGTTTTATAAGATTTTTTGGTCCACCTTTCTACTGCAGCTATCCTCTGCTGCCTTATGACTCAGTTCACATGTGCCATTATCCACCATGTGCCCACCACAGTCTCCATATTACACAACATTTAAAAACTTTGATAGGTAAATCTACAAATAACCAGTAGCTATCAAAATATTTGCAACAAAAGAACAGCAGTATCAAAAATGTTTTGACTATATATACACTCAATAGTGCAAGAAGAGGCTACTTGTATTTTGCTCCTATCAGTGCCTGATTAGATGATCTTTACTTACATGAGAAATATTAAGAAATCCTGATTTATAATGATTTGTATTCTGCAGGTACTACAGTATCAAGCCAGGTTAAAAAGTGCAGTGAGGCATATTACATTTAGAGAAGCAGCTACATCCCCAAGGAATCACAGGCCTTGGAAAGTTGTACTCTGGAGTATTCAAGCCAGCTTTTAAACTACAGTGCCATTTTTTCATACTAGTTAGGAAGGGCTTGTTTCTTTTCCCTTAACCACAAAGCTGTTACTCAATGACTTCATTCTCTAAGTGATAAAACCACACAGAAAAGTTAAAACTTCTCATCAGAAATAAACAAGTGTTATTTCTCAATGAGAATTAAAGAAATCCAGTGTGAAGCACAGATTCATATTGTCTGTGCTTTCATTCCTGCCTTTCACAATCTACTCCTTTCTCTTATTATATATATTTAGCTAGTATGTTTAGCTCCAGTCCAATGGCACGAGTGAAAACAGCTAAAATTTCCTGTATTTTCAGAAAAGTGCCACATGGGCATCAAAAGTTCTAACTGCAGCAAGACAACACAGACTGTTAGAGTGCACAAGCAGCTGCTTTGGCAGCACAGACATTTCTCCAGTTCCTTGTCTCAATCACTCCTGTCGACAGCACATTACCTTCCCTCCACAGAACCCAGCAGCACTGGGGGCATGGTTAAACTCTTCATTCTTCCCCTATGCTACATCTACAAAACTAAGATAAACAACAGACACCACCTCAGAAGACAGACAAAAGAGTTTCTAGTGGATAAAACCAGATTTGACTGGCAATAAACCTTCATTTTGAAATAACAGAGAAGGCTAAGTTGTAAGTAAGCAAGCAGTAACAATCTGGATAATATAAACCATATCCAGAGCAGTAAATCATACTGCTCCAGACTCAGCTGAAGAACTCTGCAAAACATTCTTGATTTTCCACTTCTGCAATGATATTCCCCTGAATTCTACCATGCAAGGCTATCTTTCACTTAATATTCATAAAATCTATGTATGATGTTCAGGTTATATTATATCTTCAGGACAATCTATACATTGTCTCTTCTCAGAGGTAACTGATTTTGCCCAGAGTTCCAAGGGGAAAAAGTAGGAAAATTCTTTAAACCAAGAATGTGTGCTTCTTCAAAATTGTGACAGTAATGGAGTTGAGAGAAAAGTATCAGTAAGTCTGTCAAAGGCATGGATGTTTCTCTAAATACCAAATACTGCAGCAATCAGCAGGGCAGGATGTAAGTCAATCTTAAGAGTCATAATTTTCTGATAATTTTTGTATTCTGCATCCCCAGATTAAGTATTAACAATGTTGCTGTCATAAAAGCTGGAGAAATTCCTTGTTTTTCTTATCAGAGATCTCAACCAGTACCAAAATTATCCTGTTCATTGAGAGGAATTTCTATGCATAGAGCTTAACGCAGTCAAACAGATAAGATGCTGTGGACAACACTTATTAGCAGCAGGAATTCATGGAATGGCAGCTGGCCCTCTTCAGGTGAGCAGAGACCTCCTGGACCTGCATTAACAAGAATGTTCAAACATGTTCTTGAAGTAGACCACTAATTCTTCTCAAATGCTGGGGAGATGTCCTGAATGCCTTTCTGTCGGTACAGAACTCATACACACACCAGGCCTCCTGCACTGAAGGTGAACAGTCACTTTTAACAACATCACACCAGCAGATTTGTACTCCTCAAACAAGAATACTGCCCTCATTCAGAACAAGGCTATGCCAGACTGAAGCTGGGCTCGTGCTATCTGTACAGCTCCAAGCTCTTGAAAACATTCCAGAACTCCTACATCAGCTTCAGCCCCCAGTAGTCAAGAAAAGGATGCAAATTTTACCATTAATTTTCACTTAAATAAAATATCTCCTTTAAACATCAAGCTAATCACAATCATTATCTCCAGCTTTCTATCTTGTTTTCTCAGTTTAATTTTCATTTCTACAAATTGCTTACATTCAGTTTCTAAAATGCAAGACTCACAATATCCTCTACTTCATAGTTTCTACAAATTCTGTATGTAATTATTTTTACACTCTTGTGCATGTGTCAAAATATTATTTAAGGCATAAAAAAGTAAAAAAAAAGTCAGAGTGATGGAAAAAGAGAGGGCTAGATTTTCCAAGGACAGTTTTCTGTTTCTCTCAGCTTCAACAGTACAGTGCTTCTGCTGCAGTCACCAGAGAATTTCAAAAGAAGTTGTAAACAAAAGGATTCTCATCACTAACCCTCAAGGCAGAGCAAGGCACTTTGGAAAAGGTCTGAGATGCCTCAAACACATTATTCAGGTCGTTGAAAAAAATAATTCCGTCTGTTTTGAAACCTTAAAATACCAAGGGGTTGAAGTAAAAAACACTGAATTCCAACTCAGAAATGTGCTACATTCCACATTAAATTTCCACACTATTTTGCTCTGCGCTTCCCTTCTTTTATGAAAGGCATTTAAAAACTACTTCTGTTTGTGGAGAGGTTTCACAAATTTCACAGAATATTCTGAGTTGAAAGGGAACCAGGAGGACCATTGAGTTCAACTCAAGCCAATGGCCCACACTGAAATTGGGCCCATGCCTTTGGTGTTACCAGCACTCTGCTCTGTGTTCTTACAAATTGGGTAATACAGAGCATATCTCACCTTTAAATGCTCCTGACCACACTGGGGTTCTCATATTTTGTAAGTGACTTCTCTTCAGCTCACAATGTAACAGATAAAGACAATTAATGGACAATAGTCCTTACAGTATTCCCCTATGCTGAGGAGGGAGTTTCAAGCATGCAATAGGAAGAAAATTAGGGATTGCATTACTGTTTCCATACAATTCACAGAGGGTAAAGGCATTTGGGAGCAAGCTCTTAAAATGACAGTGTTCATTTGGGAAACAAAACTAAATAAAAACAGGTCAGACAGCCCTGTGCAAGATTCAAGACTTTTGCATTAATCCTGTGAACTGAAAAAAATTGATCTCAAGTACCCTGTGCACAGGGGCAGAGGGAGAGGAAAAGCTTTGTGAGTGACCTTTTACTTTGCAGGTACTCTGAGATACTGCCAGAATCAGGAATCTTCATAGAACAGCAAGGAATTTGCAAAGCAAGTAAAGACAAGACACAAAAATATGCTCCATATTTTCAACTTCAAGTAACTGTCTTTCACTCTGTGCACATTAACCCTGAAACCACACACAGGAAACCTGGGAGTGAATCACATAAAACTCAGACAAGTATGGACAGGGCTATGACTTGGTATTTCCTCTGCCAATCCCACCCTGGTGCTACAGAGCAGAGCAGCCATCACCACACCAGCTGCACAAGCAGTGCAGTGGCAACATAAGATGAAACTGTGAGGACCAGTACAAGGACCTACACCCGCACCTGGGAGCACATGAGGTTCAACAGCCCCCAGAACAGCTGACCTGAAACTAAGGTTATTAAAAGAACATGTGCTACCTGCTTTGAACCCAGGCAGGTTTCTATAGCTCCACTGCAAACAGCACCTGGCAGGCACATTGATGGATGCAGCTCTTGACCTCACGAATCAAAGAGGAATCATAACAACACTCAAGGGACAAAATCAAAACCAGGTACTTTGGACACCAAGCACAAGAGCACATCTCTTTTACAAAAGGTGTTCAAGCTGATTTCCAGAATGGTCTGAAAGGTGACAGCTGTCAATATCAATGTCTTCACAGCACACTCCTCATCTTTATCTCATCGAAACTGAGTGCAAATTTACTTTCCTTTAAGCACTTATTTTAGCCACATGATGAACAAGTGCAAATATTTTACTCTTTTTTCTTTCAAGAAAAGGATGTGGTTTAAGTCATAAACACAGTGTTGATGCTGCAGCCTCAACCTTCAGTGTACCTCCTTAAAAACTTCATAAATCCATTGAACAATGTCAGTGTCTGGCCCCAGCAGACTGGCAATTTTCAAATGACACCACATGAGGCCTTTCTGAAGGCTTATAACAAACATGTACAACAGCAATTCTGTTTTCTTCACAGCTAATGAGAGCACTTCTACATTCTAGCATATGGATAAAATCTGAATTCGTATATATATGTATACAATATACCAGAAAGAGATACTAAGCATCTGAGTACTCTGTCTATTGTAAAAGCGTGATAGAGATTCAAAAACTAGCAGCTGGGTACAGAATGATGCCCAATAGTTAATGGAGGGGAGGGGGGGGGGAAACAAACCAAAGGCATTTTTAAAAAAGTGCAAAATAACAATCCAGGGACTAGTCAGGGAGAGAAGATTATAAATATTTTCAGCTTTTTTTCAGGTAGAAAGTGCCTTTCAACCTCATACATTGAACTTCTCATATCAGAAGCCTCAGTTTGGCAGTTTGCAATAAATAAAAATCAAAATGATTGCTGCAGAATTAGAAATCCTCGGTCTTGAATCCTCCTCAGGGGCCTATGGATGACTGAGCATGGCAGTAAACCTCTTGATTTACACCTTTTATCCACAGGAGGAGATGCAGAAGGGGCAGCAGCTGCCTGTGGGGAGCACGAGGCAATGGCCCAGCAGGGCACTGGGCAGCACTACAGGCCTGGCTGGGAGCACAAAGGTTCCTGCAGGATGCTGTGCTGCACTGCTGTAGGGTGCTGTGCTGTGCTGCACTGCTGTAGGGTGCTGTGCTGTGCTGTGCTGCCCTGCAGGGTGCTGTGCTGCACTGCTGTAGGGTGCTGTGCTGTGCTGTGCTGCCCTGCAGGGTGCTGTGCTGCACTGCTGTAGGGTGCTGTGCTGCTCTGCAGGGTGTCGTGCTGCACTGCTGTAGGGTGCTGTGCTGCACAGCTGTGCTGCCCTGCAGGATGCTGTGCTGCCCTGCAGGGTGTTGTGCTGCACAGCTGTGTTGTGCTGCAGGGTGCTGTGCTGCACAGCTGTGGGTGCAGCTGCACAGCACTGAGCAGCAAAGAAAGCAAAGGCACAGCTCTTCTACACTTCCCTGCAGGCAACCTAGAAACAGCTGGCCACAAAGGAGAACATCTGGGAGACTGCATGGTTCCAAACCGTGATTCAGTGCAGAAGTTACCCAGTATCATGATATGCAGAGGAAAGGCTCCAGTCCTTTTCCAGAGTCCCTCCAACCACTGGCTATGTGAGGCTGCATTGCTGCATTTGCATGATGCTTATGGTTGTTTAAAAACATAAAAAATAAGAAATTATGCCTGAAACAATGTCCAAATCCGGTTCATCACACACAAGGATGTCTGCAGTAACCCAGGAACAAGAGGATACTCAGAGTGTCTCAGATAAGTAAAAGAAAAAAAAAATCAGTTAAGTCTTATTTACCTTCTTCCATTATCTAGAAGGTATTTTGAGTGACATGTATCATAAACTGAAAACTAGTACAGAGCACCTCAGAAATATTCACTGTAAAAGTGTCAAACCTCAGGATGGTAAACAACTGCATTACCAGCAAAACACCTTTTCTCAGCCCCCAGGTGTGAAAATCTTCTGGCTTCTGCCGTACTGCAGTTGGCAGTGGACAGGTACTTCTGACAACAGCCCAACACGGCTCATCTCCTGAGAGCAAACACACGAGGCTTCCCTTGCCAGCACAACTGTTGACTCCACTGGCCTGCAGGAGTGTAGTGGAACATGTGACTGTGGGGGCTACAAAGCTGAAGCACAGCTGTGCCGAGCAAATATGCCCAGCAGGAGCTCAGCACCTAAGCCGAGATGGTAGCTCTGCCCAGTTCCCCAGCAGCAAACCGGGCTGCAGGGAGGCCAGAATTTCACTTCTGGCATTTCATTCCTAATTCCATTACGTGCGTGAACCAGCCCTTCAGTACGCAAAATAATTACACAGAATATGTGTCTGGGCCATTTCCTCAACACGGGTGCAGGCCGGCTTTCTTGAATAACAAAAATATCTTTTTAGTGCTTTCTCTGAGGTTACAAAAAGAACCTAAAAACAGTAGCCAACTTTAAAACGCTTTCCCGCTGTTCTACTCGCAGTGGGCACAAGATACAGCAGACTAAGCAAATCTCCTTTGACTTTAATGAGTTTGAAACACACTCTGAAACAATTGCCAGCGCACATCAAACATGAACTTTCAACTTCTTGAATTTAATTTTCACTTCCAAGTCTCTAGCTCATGAGGAAAGAGAGCTCAAAAGCAGCTATATAAAAAGCTCTTTACATTCAAAATTATAACCCTTCAACTCTTTAACAACTACTAAGACATTTTCAGCATTTAAAAAGCAAAATTTACTTGTATTTGCCAAGAATTACAAGAAGAATTAAATTTAACATCAAGCTGTTAATTTCAGAAGGGAGTTTTTCCAGCACACTGATACTGCTTTAGGTCACTTGGCAATCTCTAGCCTCATAAAGTGTATTTCTAGGCCAACAATAAGAAAAATTGTACACACAAGTTACCTGATGCTAAAATACACTATATTTGCCTGCAAGATTTGTAGGTTCAAAGAAAAATCTGACCACAATACTGATCAATGTTTCTGAACTGTAATAAAAGAAAATTGACAGACATTTCTTAAATCTTGTACGAAATGAGCTTAGGATTTTTGGAGGGTGGTGGGTTGTTAAGAAAAACACTTCTGTGTTTCTAGAGTGGCAAGGTATTTTGACACAGACATTTCAGCTCATCATTAGCATGGACTCCTGTCAAGATCCCAACCTTGTCCCATCTCCAAGGCATGAATCCTCCCTCCCCACCATACCTACAGCTTGGGCTCATCCCAAAACTTTTTGGGTCCTCAAGGAAGCGGACAAGGGGCGAAAGAGGAGCTAAAATTAATCCATCTTAGTAACATGAGGGGAGAGAAAGGGAGAAAACTGAACCAAACCAGCCCTTGGGTCCAGTCCAGCAGAGAGCTCCTCCCTCACTGCAGTCTGTAGGGGAAAGGAAGGTTTGCTATGTAACACTTGGTTCAGGGGGAAGCTGCCCTGACCCTGCCACCATAGAAAACAAGGCATGTACCCATCTATCCACTCAAGACAGAAAATTACTTTTCCATTTCCCTGACTGATTTAAATAGGTCAATGTTAAATGCATGATCTTGAAAGAAAATGAATTTTATTGCTCTGTGCTCCCAAAATGTGCATAGGTCCTCTGTGTAGTGTAAATAAACGCACAAACACCACTTAGAAGAAAATATTTTCAAATGTCAAGACTTACAGGGTCAATATTTACAAAATAATCAACATAACTGCCTTTTTCTAAATGTAAATATAAAGATTTCTTCTCAGATAAGAGTTTTGAAATACAGCTGGCGTGGAAGCAAGTGGTTGTTTTAGTTAAAGGAAACTGATAAAGGCATAAAACAGTTTGTGTAATTGTAAAACAGTGGTATGACATCTTTTAACTCCCACTTAAGCACATTTTTTAAAAAATCAGGCATACAATATGTGAAGATAAGGAAAGATCATATTGATATGTTCACATTGATCATATTATCAAGCATCACTTTATCAATATACTACTGTGTCAAAAATAGTTCCTCACTATAAGGCTATATTAAAAAAAAAAAGAAAAAGAAAAAAGGAAAAAAAGAAAAAAAAAGACTCATTAAAAAAATTTGCTAAACATTAGATACAAAGTTTTATCAAAACTTTGAGTCTAATGCAGACTCACCAGGAAAGTTAAGATACCAGGCAAAGTGAGTGTGTATTCACCTGATAGTTCATGGAATCAACCTCTGCCCTCAGCCCTGTTACATTTTTTTCCAAGGTTCTTCTTGTCTGCTTCACTCTGCGCCCTTTGTTTGCCAACCCATTCCACCACTTTCTCACTTGTCTGTGGGTTGTCATCTTTCTCTTCCCTTTATTTTTCCTGGTTTAAAGCTTTCCTCATCAGCTTGGCCAGCCTGTTGGCAAGGATGCTTTTGCCTGGTTTGGTCAACTGAGGTGGATTCAATCTCTTCTGAGCAGTCCTTGACCCTCAGAAGGTTCTCCATGGTTGTGAAAGCCAAATGCCTGTTGTCAACATCAGCTGTACAGCCAGCTGCCAAACTCCAGGCTCCATTCACTTTTTTTCAAGCCCCCTCCCCTCCCTGGGAGCCTCAAGGAGAAAACCTTGGCCCCTGTGCCCTTGTTCTTCAGACCCAGAGCCTCATGATCAGTCTCAGGACCCCCTCACCAGTATCAAGGCTGCCCACATATCAAGGGAGAGAAACAGTAGAGGGTAACAGCCCAAGGATTTCACAAGCCCCACCAGTGTCACCACAACACCATGGACCCAAATCTTTCTCCTAAAAGAGAAAACACATGAGATGGAAAGGCAGCATGCACAGAAGTGTAGCTGCACCTTATGTAATGACCTTGGATATTGATATTGATAATTCTGATAAAAACACAGGAAAGGGGGACCATTAGTTTTTAGAACCATACTGAAGCCCCTCAAGGAGTCTGTTTCTCAACATGCTTAGAGACCAGAAGTTACCTCCCCTTTCCTTACCTCACCAAAGACATCACAAGAAGTTTCTTGGCAGTATTAGTCACCTTTGCAAATATTTTTTATAGATCATTTTAAGAGACAGACCTTGCTCATAAACTCTCAGTGACTTCAATTCTCACACAACCAGCAGGAAGCAATAGAATGATACATGCTAATTTTTGACTTTAAAATCATCTTTCAGGAACAGCTACCTCTTCAGAAAGCCACAATGCCATTCCAAGGATTTGTTCATCTGATGTCCACCTATGGGTCCAAATAGGGCTGACCTTTCTTTCAGCAGCCCACTGTAAGCCTTTCAAGTATAAATCAACTGCTGACTAGTAGATAGCTGTCAATGGTACATAAGGAAAACTACTTACTAGTAAACAGAGAAATAACTTAAGAGAGATTTCCTAAGAGACAAAGAATATACACTAAAATGTATGCAATACTTATCTGGATATATTTTAAAGAGCAACTTCAGAACCCCTATTAAAATTAATTTACAGTTTTCCTTAAGACACTTGAAGAAAATACAATGAGGATCCCTTCCTCATTTTTCCTAGTTACCTTAACAACCACAAAATGTAAAATCTAAAGAGAAGATTAACTGATTTCAGAAATATTCTAGCTGTCAGTCATTTTTCAAGAAACTGTCTAAGCTGAACCAGAAAGACTATCATAAAATAAATATCTCAAAACAATGCACCTAATTAACACTAAAGCATTAGAACCCAAGTCAGAAGAATGTCAAAAAACCTAACCAAAACCAATCCACTCCAACAACAAGGAAGAAATTCCACAGCAATAGAACACGAATCCCTCAAATTCTCACACCACAAATAGAAACTGCTCCCATTCAGTGCTTGCTTTAACCTCTGCATCTTTTATCAGGAACAGAGAATCAGAACCCCCCCCTGGCATGGTCAATTCCTTTTCACAAAATTCATATGCACTGAACATGTGATAGAGCAGCTTTGGTGGTGCGAGCCCAGCCAGGGTCAACCCACCACATTTTCTGAAAACAAACAAGAGAACAATGCTTCCCTCCATGCTTTAAGCCAACACAGAGGCACTCTCACAAAAACTACTGTGCAGAGTTACAACTGTACCAATATTGGAAGAGAAATGGACCATTGTAACACGTGTTTGAAGCTGCACGCCAAAATACTAACCTACATATTCAACAGGTGAACATTCTCATCTCAGAAGAGAATAATGAAGTCTAAGAGGCAAAATGTTTCAGAAAAAAAGTACAACAAACCCAATTGTTTACCCAAACATGACCAGAGAGATGACATTTTGATTGTTTATTTTCAGCCTGTTTAAAATGTCTAAATTAGCATTCAAATTGTACTGGCCACTGTGAGGAGGAAACAATACCAAATCCTGAGGACCTGAATGTTAATGAACAGTAGAAGCCAGTTTCATTAGTTGCCCCACAACTGGTATATGGAGGTCCTCTAAAGCTAGAAGTAAGCTACAAGAAAACAGAGAAAGCATTGTTTCAGTACACAGCAATAATATCAGGATTCTTATGCAGTTGTGAGATAACTGCACTTTAATGAGCACCTACTGAAAACTCACTCAGAGCATCTGATCACACTGGGCCTTCCAGACATTTTAAGGGCTGTCACTCAGAGCCTGACCTCATCAGGGTCTGGTTACCAGGCCACCAACTGGTTTGTTAGACCAGCTGCACTAACTAACACCTCCCGATTTTGGTGCCCTCCTCTGGAGCACACTTACAATCTAATGCAGCCCAGACTGTAACATGCAGATGGGCGTATGTCACATATTTCTTCCAAATGTTCTTCCAAAATTCCATAAAATGATGTGGTGAGTTTCTAACAGATAGTGGTGATTTTGTATGCAAGGAGTACAGCTGAAATGTTACATATCCCCTCATATATCAGTAATTTAACATGTTCCTGACTTTCAGAAATAGTCATCTCAAGTTAACTATTGCTGCTTACCACACTGAACTAGTGGTAAGACAAACCTTGAAAGCCCAAGGAAATGACTCACTCAGATCTCACACTCAGTGCCTTCTTCAGTCCCAGGTGACACCTGATTCATCAGAAAATACCCACCATTACTCACCTGGAACTAGGGAAGGTTTACCTGTGGAGTTACTTACTGCCATTTCTGTACACCATTAAAAAAAGACTGTGGTCAGTAAGTGTCTACCCAGAGTGTCTTCAGATGGCCAATATGATAAGACACATGCTCCATAAGATAAAGGGTTCACAAGGCTGTTCTCATACCTTTTGCAAAGCATGAGCAGCTAATCTGATTGAGTAAGAAGAACCCCATCTGCACAACACACAATCCTGTTCTTCAGAACCACTTTTTGTTTTGTTGCAGGGACAATATTGTTTTAAACAGTTGTAGCTATCATTTTCCAAATGTATAAAGTCAAACAAATAAACTAAACCCGAGAAAGATCAAGCAATATAAATCTCATACTGACTGTAAGATAAATGTCCATTTTCTCTAATTACCAATGTAAGTAAGTATCAGAAGTGATGACACTGAAACACTCATGTGCATGAACAGATAGGAGAAATGGTTAAGACCAGAAATACAATTTGTGAGCAGCCAGCTTATCACTCAGTGAGTCAAAAACCAAATAGAAACTGTCAGTTAAAAAGATCACAGAATTATTCAATATGCTGAGTGGGAAGGGACCCACAAAGATCACTGCATCCAGCTCCTGGCCCAGAATCACACTGTGTTCCTGAGAGCATTGTCCAAACACTCCTTGAACTCTCAGGCTTGGTGCTGTGACCTCTTCCCTGTTCCAGTGCCCAAACACCCTCTGGATGAGAAACCTTTTCCTAAAATCCAACCTAAACCTCCCCTGACACAACTTCAGGCCATTCCCTTGGGTCCTGTCAGTGGTCACTACAGAGATTATTCAATTTACCAGAGTCTGATTTATTAGTGTGGTTTTAGTAAGAACTCCCTACATCTTCAGGAGAAGTATCGCATTGAAATTCAAGAGAAAAAGAAAAAAAGGTGATTTAAATCAAGTGCTACTTTGCACTATTTATAGTGATCATCTGTGCAAGCCCCAGGCTCTGGGGGGGAGTATGAAGCACTACCAGCAAGCGTACCTATTCACTGACTGGGAATGTCTCCAACTCCAGGCAGGAACACTTGTTCTTTTCTTCAACTTCCACCTTTTCCTCCAGTGCCTAATTTTTAGATCTTTCCTCTTTTATAACTATTGAACAAAAAACCCAAAAAACCAACAAAAAACCCCCCACCAACCCCCCCAAAAACCCAAAACCCCACAAAATGCCCAAAACAAACTACCAAAAAACCCAAACCCAAAAAACCCCACCAAACCCAAAACAACAAGCAAACAAAAACACAACCGACAGCTCAGCCAGACAGCATTGCCTTTTTTTCTGTGACCACCCAACATTAACTTTTTACTGTTACACTATAATCTATCAAGACTTTGTAAATCTGTGACAACTGTCCGTCTTTCTAGAAAGGTTTCAAGAAATCAAGGATCATCATACAACACCTCTTTTCTCTTTTACGTGGATTTGTCCTGAAGGAACAAGGTGTTTTTTTGTCAGTAATTCAAAGGTGCAATACTTTATTGAAGGATGAAAGACTGTCAAAGGTAGGGACATTCTGTACTCAACATAAACCTCTGTGTTAACACTGAAGGAGTGAAAATGCATTGGTAAAATGAGAGACATGCTTTATACACAGCATTTCAAATGCTTAGCTGTTTTTTCCCTTTTTTAGGTGACGTAGCAGCTTTAACAGTAATTTTTCTCCATGGATAGAAGGTGTGTGGGAAGAGCCTGCTTGGATCTATCAAGGGCAAATGGTGTCTGACTAACCCCTTAATAGCCTCCTGTGATGAAAGGACTGGGCTCGTGGAGGAGGGGAGGAGAATGACATCATATCCCCTGACCTTAGCAGGGCCTGTGACACAGCCTCCCACAGTCTGCCACTCTACCCTTCGAGTCAAACCAAGAAAACAAAGTCTGGGTAGGTGGAATACGAGGAGTGGGTAACTGGTTGGCCCACCAAGCTCAGAGCATGGCAATCCAGGGCACAGAGTCAATCAGCAGCAGCATCCCTCAGAGATAAACACTAAGGCAAATATCATTTAATGTCTTTATTAAAAACCCAGGTAATAATAAACTGGGGGACTGGTCAGTACACAGAGCCAGAGATGCTCCTCAGAGGGACCTTGACAGGCTACAGAAATAAACAGATAAGTATCTCATGAAGTCCAGTAAAGGCACATGCAAAACTCTGCAGCTGAAACGTGTTAACTCCATTCACTAGGATCAGCAGGGGCCAAATGGCCTGAAAGTAGCTTTGCAGAAAAGGTTTTGTATCTATTTTAGTTATGTAACTATAAATGGTTGCATTACAGGTGTTTGGAACTGATGAGCAGCTCCTGAAGTACCTGGCAAAGGCAGGTGCTATTAATGAACAGGTTTAACTCCAACTCTCCTGAACTTGGGCATTTGAGAGAAAAGAAACACATGAGCTCCTCTGGAGCACCAAGGAAAGGCTTTGGAAGAATAGATGTGTCAGTTATGTGATGATTTTTCTCGCCTTGTTCTGCTTTGCTTCTTCTGTAGATTGCAAAGATACTTTGCTCAGTCAGTGCTCCCACCAGCGATGAGGGCTTCCTGAGGGAAAAGCTGTGGCTGATACACCAGTTTCAAACCACTTCAACAGTCCCAGCTGATCACAAAGAGCTACAGAAAAACAGGAGCTTGACTGAACAATGAAGAATTCAGGATCAATTTCTCTCCAGAGGGAATGGTTTCTGGCCTCAAAACCAAAATGAATGAGCTGCATGAAAGACTACAAAAACCCTCAGATACCACACTCTCTCAAACACAGGCAAAAAATGCAGTCAGACAGTACTTGAGAATTATACCCCATCAAAAATGTGAAGAGACTTTACAATGCCGGGAACAGAAATCAACACACAGACTTTTACAGAGATGGTATCAATAGGTTTGGTTTTTGCTTGGTTTGCTGTTTTGGTTTTTTTTTTCTTTTAATTTTCATAGGAGGAACAAGAAAATAAATTGAAAAACTATTGTCATAAGTAAATAAACAAAGTAAATTTTGCACAGTTGACAAATTGCAATACTATTAACAGGACAGTGGCACTGCTGGTTACTGAAGAGCCTAGGTAAATAACATAAGATCAACTCCTGGCCAGAATGCATTTCTCAGTAATAAACAAATAACATCATAAAAATCCAAGAAAAAAAATTACTAGATATTCCTGACAGATATTTATGGTACTTTTATAAAAGGACTGTGATAGTACTTCATTATAAAAAAATATTTTTTCCCATCTTTTATGTACTCTGACATAATGATATCATTAACATTAATAAGAAGCTCACTGAAACAAAGATCTCCATCAGCCACAGTGAGCAAATCACACAGCCTGATAAGCTCATGTTACCTTCCCACTGCAATAATCATTTACATACATGCACACTTCTCCCTATCCTCCAAGTACTTTCAATCAAAAGGAGTCTGGTAATAGAGAAATGAGTTAAAAGCTGTAACACTTTGTGAAAGTTCAACTAATCATCTTTATCAGCATATAAAGGTCTTTAGCTCAAAGCCCTACTCTAAGTCACACTAGGTGTGATTTAAAGGAAAGGTTGATCATTTAACTAGAATCTTTTTCAATACAAAAGCTCATTTTCAAAGCTAGACACATGACCCTTACCAAGTAACATTTCTGGAAAAAAAAGTCCTTAGAACAAACAAATCATCTGATAGACCGTGCAAAATTAGCAGCAAAGAGTTAACAGAAGAGACACACTTGAGCCACAGCTTGAGGGAAACTTCTCCTCATATTATCAACATCCAATCTATCCTCAACTCTTTTTGTTTGCCACTCAACATTCCTCACCCTGAAGGAAGGTACACATGCAAAACAAACTTATTCCATCTGGAAACCTTTTTATCTGTAGATAGATACAGATATAAATACAAATGCACACACAAATATCAAACAAATATAAAAATGCACAAAAATACACACAAATATTTAAAATGGAACTGCCAGAGCCCTGAACTGGAAGACCATGATTCTGAGAATGATAAACTCCCAGCCAACCTGAACCTGCAGGGGGCTTGCTTCTTCAGCTGGATCCCTTCAAGTTTATGGTGCCTGATGGGATTCATCCCAGGATATTCAAGGAGCTGGCTGATATCATCATGAGACTTCCCTCAATGACTTTTCAACTGTCTTGGGAATCTAGAAAGGTCCCAGCTGACTGGAAGTTGGCAAATGAAGCAGACACTGATCTCTTCTCTCTGGTGATCAGTGACAGGACCGAAGGGAATTACCCGAAGTTGGGTCAGGGGAGGTTTAGGCTGGGTATTAGGAGAAGGTTCTTCACCTAGGCAGGTGGCCAGGCACTGGACAGAACCAAGCCTGACAGAGTTCAAGCAATGTCTGGACAAGGCTTTCAGGCACATGGTGTGATAATGGAGATGTCCTGTGCAGGGCCAGGAGTTGGATTCAGTGGGTCCCTTCCAACTCAGGGTATTCTATGATTTTATGAAATATATCAGGGTCCTTAATTACAGTGTGGTATGGAGAAGATGAGGAAGAAGGGCAAAAACTGGGTTTCATCTCCTGCCCACAAGGTCAGGCTGCAGAGACCACAAGCTCCTTAAACTACACTGTTGTTGTTTTCCCAAGGTTTTGCTCACACTGCCCACAGCAAATCCCATTACATTAATGTGCAAAATCTATGTTAATGCACTACTTGGCTGGCAATTTTAAGTGCACAGACGTCATACAGTTAAAGACTGCATTTCCCTCAGCAACTGTTACTTAGTAACCCTCTGCACATAAATAGAATTTTACATCACTGCATATGTGTTGTGAAGGCTAAATCTATGCCTCAATTCTATAGGCAGGCAGGAATGAAAGGAGTCATGTGGGCAACTGTAAAACAAAGTTGCACCAACTATTTTCAACTGCTTCTCTAGGCAGAGAATTTAACCGGAGAGAAACCTGTGTGTAAACAAGAAGATATTTCCACTGCCCTTCTCTTGGTGGTATTTCATCACCAAAAAGGATCAGGTAGACCTTGGACAGACTTTCTGGTATTATACACTTGCTGTGCAATGGAGACTTCAGACAAAAGCACAACAGACCATGCAAAGCTCTTCACCTTTTCCCCTAGGGGTAGTGTAATCCATAGGCTATGTAACTTCTGGGTAGAATTGGTACTGCCAGAGCCACAGTCAAAACAATACTTAAAAAAGCTGTGTAAATCAGATCCAGGACTGAACAAAACAAGTGGAGCATAAAAAAAAAATCTTAAAATAAATGCAGATGAGAACTCATCTACTTGAAATATAAAAGCTTAAATAGCTGTATTTTATTAACATATATATTTGATCCTTTCGTTATAGAGGCTATTTGTGATTTGACTGACAGACTAACTCAAGCAGCTTGAATCAGCATGGGACTTCATAATCACTTTAGACCCAGAAACTGCCTTTTTAGCACTGATCAAAAGAGGTGGCCTGCTGGAAATACCTAGACATTTTTTAATTCAATTCCCTACCACTGCAAATAATACATTATCATTATTCTGCTTAGACCCATCCTTTGCCTCTAACACCCTCCAGTTGTAGCTGCTTAAATTATTTACTATAATAAAAGTGGATTATCTTGACAAAAAGCCAACTGATTGAGTTACATACAACCAACAAATATATTCAATTGAAGAGGTTACAGGTAAACTATATTTGTAGTTATTAAACCAAGTGAATAAGCCTAAGCATTTAGATAAGCAAACACACTTAATCTGCAATTCTATTTAGCAAGTTTACAAGCCCTAAAGTCTACCACTTCCCCTTAAGTGCAGCTTTCAAATAATCATTTCTTACTTCTTCCAAACAATGAGAAATAGTTATTCTAAAACAGGATTTTGAAAGCTTTAGCAAACCAAAATATTCTTAACCCTCAAAATTCTTCCCCTCAGCTCTTGTCCTGGTAATTCAACAGATACAAAGGTTAGCCTTGCAAAATCCCAGGCAATCAATCCTTTGAAATAAAGCTTCCTGCTTAAA
Source organism: Notiomystis cincta (assembly GCA_013398075.1). Lineage (NCBI taxonomy): Eukaryota > Metazoa > Chordata > Aves > Passeriformes > Notiomystidae > Notiomystis > Notiomystis cincta. The sequence goes on from VZRX01017014.1 coordinate 47,318, forward strand.
GCTTTTTTTTCTGTGGTCTTGATATTAATAACATTGTAACAAGCAAGATATCCCAGCTCAGATCAGAAATCTTTACTCCAGGAAAGCATCAAGCAATTTTTTTCTTTTAAGAAAACAGCATTAGGCTATGAACCATTTTGAGGTTTGAAACTAACCACATTAAATCATGACTGAGAGAAGTCCAGATGCTCAGAGCTGCCTCTGAAGCCTCATTTTCTCAAGGCCACAAGACCCAACTTGGCAGTGCAGCAGCAGAATTGAGAGCTGAGCAAGATGCTTGGCCAAGTCTTGCTCAGCGACTGGGACAATTAACTGGCCATCTGGCTCCTGCACAAAGACAGCAGCTCTGCACCTGTTCCACCAGCCCAGGTCTGCAGCCTAATTGGTTAAAGCAAGCCCATGGGGCAAACCCCAGAACAACCTGTCATCTGCTGAGACCAGAGCTCCACGCTGGGATCGAAGCCAAGCTGGGATCCCCTGCTCCTGGCGGAGCCATCTCCCTCGGGGGCTACATGCAAGAGATGTTCAGAGGGTCCCTCCTGCTCCTTACATACAGCAGCAGGAGACATCATCAGAAATCATCAAACACATGCTATTTAGCTGAATCAAAGTCTATGTGTCAAGCCCTACAGGCTTCCAAAATGCCATAAACCTTTTATTCTCCTATAATCGAGTGACTCGACAGCTGCAACAGAGTATTACGTTATTACAGTATTAACTGCATTATGCTACGGCATTATGAACTCTGCAAAATCCCAGAGCAGAATCTGATGCCTGGAAGATGTCAGCATCCCTTGTCAAAGGCAGACACATCCCTTGCTCCACTGTACTTGGAGTTAAAGCCACTGGCCAGGAGACTCGTACAATCCTTTGAGATATTAGAAGATTGAGGTATTAGAACCTAGAGCTCCCCATCCCACATGAACACATCCAATGATGGGGATCTTGTGCCCTCCTTTTCCCCAGGCTCCATAAAACTTTCATTTTCATATGGTTTTATCAATCCTTATAAGGCCTACATAGTACAGCACAATATAATAATGATAAAATAAAAAAAAAGAACAGACAAGATGCCAGTGGAAAGGATAAGAAGGCAACAGACAGAAAATGTATATTGAAGAGACTCCTGAATGGAGTTCTGCTCCATCCCTTCCTGAGAAGACTGCAGGAAAGCAGAACACAAAACACTGAGGTCAAAACAAGAGGAAAAATGTCAAAGCTTAATTTTTATTAGGTATTTCACCTATTTTTTTCTACTTGCCAATACCATTACTTATTAGGCAAGAAATTAATTGAAGAAAATATAAAGAAAAACCTTTTATTACAAATTTTTTGAAAAAAATTATAGAAACAAAATACCAACATTAATTTCTCAAGTAAAAGAATCCTAAAGCTGAATGTTCAGGACACATTGTCAGCACCTCCAAACAAACATGCTTCATTTAAACCAATCTGAATGTTTTGGTTATGGAATGAATGGATTACAGTGGTTCAGATCCATCTCAATAACATAGGTTTTCTCCACAGATTTGATTCTGAAGGAAACTGAAGCTCAGCATCACATCACAGGAGAAGACCTCCTCTCAGCAAGTATCCACCAGCAAGTACCTGGCAGCACGTGACAAGTTATTTATTTCAGCACAAAAATATAACATTGTGTGCAGCCTTGACCTAGAATCTCATCTCATGTGACCAAGTTCCAAGAAATAATGTCAATCGTCCCAAACACACTGAGTTTTCTGTGCAGTAGTGCACCAAAGACAAAGCAGTTGTTGCTTTATGCACTGGGTCTCACCTACTAGGAGCTCTGAAGCCTCTCCTAGAACATGCAGATACATTTATTTATACTACTATAGATTTGTTAAATATATTAAATATATTTAATTTTAAATCAATACATAATAAGTATTGAAATATATTCAATATATTTTATGATATATTAATATTTCTCAACTGTTACAGGCACTAACTTGAGATTTTGAGTCTCACATGCACCAATCTTTCATCTTCCAAGTCTCAAAAACCCAGAATTGTCTGGAATTCCAGACAAGACTGTAAAAGAAAAAAAACCAAACTGATTATTCAGGCTTTATCACTGTGCACCATAAGGCAAGTTTCATCTGCAGTAGAAAGCTCTGGCTTAACATTAAGAAAACATTTAGTCTGTAGCTCACAGAGAAGATCAGAACCAATAGTCAGACTCCCCAGGGTGAAAAGGCTACTGGTCTTGCCTTTTGAAACTAAAACAGGGAGCACATCTGCAGCTATACAGGGATAGAAGCACAGTATCAATACTTGAATATAATCTTGCATTTATATACAAATATTTTTTAAATATACACTTTTACTTCTTTCAATATGGACATGTGCATACTTAAATGTATGTGCACAAAAGAAACAGAAGTGGGATTTAAAGTTTTTGCACAGTTCCACTTCACACTGACAAATTTTAGCCACATTTCCCCAAAAGGACTACACAGAAGTTCTTGCATTTTCTGCATAAAACAAATTCCTTAACAGATACAAGGTACAAATGCAAAAATCAAAACCAACTTCATGACAAAGCCGTATATAAGTGACAGTAATAGTTGGTCATAAAAGTAACAGAATATTGCTTTGATTTTCAGATTTCAAATATAGACAATGGCACTACTGGATTGTTTTGTAGAGCAATGTACTGTGATAGGCTGGAAAGGTTGCAGAAAATCATATTGTAACATGAAGAGAGAGAACTGGCTTGAAGAGAAAGTAATTTTTCCAGTGGATATGTGTTGTCAGACAAGAGCAAATTTTCTCTGTTTTCTTCTATGGTGCTCACACCTTCCTGATCAGATTGCCTGTTAGCTGGCCATCTCTTTGTTATTTCTGAGCACTGTTAGCAGCTTAGTATTATTTCTAATACCTCAGAAAAATCAAAGCAGTGCATTTTGACTGCATCAGAGGTGCTGGCAGAAAGTAGCGTGAGGAAGAAACTGGGTGAAAGAAGTAGAAGGAAGATAAAGGAAGGAGCTAGACAGATAAGTTAGCTATGACCATAAAACCAAAACAAGAGAAACCCCAAATGACTCAGATTTCAACATCACAGTCTCAAATTTATTTTTAATCCAAACGCTTCCAGTATATTGGTATTTCTGTAATTAATCTGAAAATGTCTGCACCATCAAACAGTGAGTTCATTCCTGAAGCTCTTACACTGAACAGGAATATCAGAGGACCCAAAAATGGTGACTACTGTTTTGATAAGTGCCTGTTTGAAGATATACCACACTGGTGATAGACTTGCTAAGATTTCTGGCTCTTGCATCTTTTCAGTGGTTTTTGAACTGCTTAGAGTTCTGAGCAAGCTGGGTGTCCTCAGGCCTCCCTAAATTCAGCTTTCATTTCTAAGTCCAGCCATGCCAGCCTGCACATCACTCTGTGGCACTGTGACAAAAATGCAAGATTCCATGATTGCCTCTTCTTGATTGCAACTGCTGCTCAGAAGTCCCCCTAATCATCCAAGGCAACTGGCATGTATCTTGTGGCTTTCAGCTCCATGCAAATTTTGATATATTTATGGCCACATCCACTGGATGCTGCACTGAAAGATGGGATTGTTTTTAAGTGAACTTTATCTCAGCAATCAAGAGTAACATTATATTATTCTGCTTAAAAGTTTTTAAATTTCCTTTGACAAAACGGTTTTTTTCCTCCCCCAGCAAATGCCACCAAAGTATTTCCATCAAAGCAGACAGCCTGAAAAAGTTAAAAAGGAAAAGCACTCCGTGACATTTCTGCTCAAAGTGAAAAAATCAATTTCTGAACTGTAGCTGCAGACAAGTTAAATTTATTCACTGTACAAATAGCTCCAATTACTCAAGAAATTCAGCTTCTGAAGTGCAAAAAAAAGTTACTGTCAGCAATACTTTGCATGGGAAAGCCCTAGAACTTTTTCCTTCCAATGTCCATTACACACTTGCTGAATTTACAGGTAAGAGCAAAATTCAACTCAGCTTAATGTGGAACCCCTCTTTTCTCATGGCAGAATATTTAGCATCAGATCTGAGTGTGTTTTGACTTTGTACTGACGCACAGTGTAAAATTATGTCTTACAACTACCCAATCTGCGCAGTCAATTACAATATGAGAAATACAACTGTTAGAAACCGAGAATTAAAATAAAACATGGCTCCAGAACTCTTCCTCACAGCTGCTGCCCAGGAGCATCAAACACAACGGAATTAGCACTAGGAGGAAAAAGATGAGACCAAACTAAAATGCACTTTTAACAGGATTTAATACTTTAGTGAGTGCTACAGGGCAGGCTTGCCAGTCACTGCCTTAGACACTGGAGATTCCTCTGTGGTTTTGACACCAGATACCCAGAGGTGAAGAGTGGCCATTTCTCTAAAAGGGTGAATACATTTCACCTCAACTTATTTTACAGATACAACAGCATTTTAAGGTAAAACATTCCCGCAGAAGATTTTTTTTAAGCTCTTCTCGAATATAACCAAGGTCAAAGTAACAAACTAGAATTTTCATCTGACCCAATTTCAGAGCAGGTGATACAACATTACTGCTGCATGTGGATCCATGACCACCACAACACCACAACAGATTATGTGAGGAAGGAAGATGCTGCTCCCTTTCAGGATCTCCATGTCACTTACTGCTTTCCTCAAGATTAAAAATATCAGCAACTTTCCCTTCATTTTTACGGCATGAAGGTGCCAAAACACTGAACAACATGTTGTCAGGCTGAAGTATGGACTGATTTACTAGAAAAGTCATCTCAGCAGCTAGAACAGTTCACAGAGAGTTCACAAAGAATGCCTACTGCATTACACCCCTATTCTTCCAGCTCCTTGCTAATTTAAGTGGCACTGGCCTTAAACTCATTTGACAGGACATTTATCTGGTTCTGCATCAAAGCTAACAAGGAGGGAACTGCAGAAAACTACCACAAAAACATGGCATCTGAAGCACAAGACCTTAAAAAAGCACAGAGTGCACTTCCCTCTTTCAGTCAGTTCTGCAGGCTGAGGGTGGGAGAACAAAGCCCAAGACCCTACCTCCTCCCCAGCCAAAACCACAGCGACTGCACCTCTTCCTTTTACACCCATGCAGGCTTAACCAGCTCAGGACCCAAATCAAGAAGCATTAGTACTTAGCTGCTGTGTGCACAACAGAAAATCATATTTGTAACTTATTTTATGCAACCATTTTCTACACATTTACTCACTTTTTCACTGAAACACAGATCCAGTGATATACTGCCATGGTTATGCAATTCAGACTACTCCCCAAACATTAGCAGTGGGCACTGTGGTAGGGCCAGAACTTGTTCTTCACTTGCACCTGCCTTGCTTCTCACCTTTTAACTTTTCCACCCATTCCTTGCAGACCAGAACACTGTACCTTCAGTAGCCTTTGTATGCAACGAAGGGAAACATGGAAGTGTAGGAGTATCAGCTTCAATCCAGGGACAATTTATGTTCCATGCAAAATTACAATGAGCTTGCCATATTTTACAGAAGTGTGACAGATTAACTATTGCAGCTAAAAGTGACTGTACTAAATTCAGCACCCAAAGAGTTTAATGAGCAGTCAAATATTGAACCACATTACTTGGATTTAGATATCTAAGTTGTTTTTTTTAACTTCACAGTAGAACTATTTGCCCATTGAAACATTAACATGGACTTCCAACACCATACTGAGTGCTGGTGTTAGGGTTAATTTTTGAGGACAGATGTCATAGCTACTTCATGCTTGGCATTCTCAGAGGTTTCAAACAGCACAGTCATTTCTGTATTGCTATGGTATCATCTCACCAGCAGAAGCACGTTAGTGCCCGAAGGCTCCACTCAAGGTCCCCAAGCACTACTATTAATACAGAATGACACTGCATCTGTCCCAACAAACCATCCAGTTAGACAGCACGAAGGTTAAGAAATGAAATAGGAAGACAGAGAGAGCACATCAGGATCTGCTCAAGGGCAAAGCTAGGCTGGTGGTAGAAATTGAGTAAAACAGACATCTATCAAATTCAACTGGTATTGCTTAACCTGACTGCCCAGAACTTCCCTTCACACCCTCAAAGAAGATTTGCCTCTTCCAAAAGCAGCAGTTCCTTGAGCCAGGCACCAGCCTAACCAGACACCAGTTAGTCATAAGGATTCTACAGTGCATATGTAACTTGTAAAACTGGCTGGTGAAAATGCTCATCAAATCTCCCACAGAAAACACTGGTACTCTCAACATTTTAAAGTTTTTTTCTCTTTTTCACTTGCCTTCAGAAAACATACTGGCTCAAGGGGGAGTGTTTTAATCAATACATCAAATTGCACCATAATAATTCTGCTTTACAGAAAAAGGTAAAACTCTGAGAAAACACACAATTACAATGCAAAAATAAAAATAGTGCTATACAACTTTGCTAGGGGGAAAAAAGTGAAAAGGCTGCATAATTAATTTGTCATGGTAGTAAGACTATTCTTTTTGTTTACTTTTTACAGAAGAGCATACCCCAGGCTTCAAAATGCATGCAATCTGTATGTCATGTAACTCTCAAACTGTGTGTACCAGAAAGTAATAACGTTTTATCTTACGAAAATAACATCTCAGAGCAACTAACTAAGCAAGTAAAAAATATTTCATCTGTTGGTTTTCTCCTGTTTTGATAATTTACGATGCATACCAAGAGGAAGCACCTGGTGAAAACCACACATGGCTCAGGTCTGTAAGCAGCCTAAGCCATGAGAGGTAGCGAAAGCTTTTATGCTTGCAGATTGTTGAGCATGTATGAGATGAACAGTACAATTACAATCATGTGCTACCCATCTTACGAATTTCAACTCCCTCTCACCAGGAAGAGACAGAAAATTTTCTGTCAGTGTTACCAGACTGCAGCCTTAGACAAGGTGCAAATTTCAGAACATTAGCAAGGCAACGGGGGGAGAAAAGAGGAGAGAAAATAGATTCTCCTCTGAAGCAGCACAGAAACCATCTGATTTACTGATACATGCTCACTGAAGCAAGTTAGCTTGAACTAGTTATGCTGAGCTCTCCTTAAACACTGAGAACCAGCTAGTTTATAAAAGTTAGCAAATCAACCACTGCAAAACACATTGTAGAATCTAGGTACAGGGCAATTAAAGTCAAGATTTTTCATAAATTCATAACCAGCAAGACTTGGTCATTGTTAACAGATTATTTTTAGTTCAAAGAAAACATTAAATTGTGGACTGAATGCCTTATCATCAGTATGTCTGTTTTCAGTTTTGGCCCGCAATTATATTTCCCAAGGCTTTTTAGAGCTGGGTACCAGAAGTAGCAATTGGGTTTGGTTCCTTGGTGTTTATTTACAGCACACCAGTTATATAAAGGACATGAACTAGGTAGATAATCCAGCATTTCCAATAATCTATCATGTCCCAGGCCTCTATAAATTTCTTGAGCAATCGCCTGACAGGGCAGTGCAGTGGGTTTTGATCTTTCATTATAGGTCACAAGCTGGGTTTCCAGCTCTACACTGTACTATGTGACCAGGCTACTTGGATAAGGTGCATTTGGTAATTGCTGTGGAAAAAGTGGGACAATGCTGGAAACCTTCCTTCCAAACCCCTCCTCCTGAGCAATCAGTGAAATTAAGGGCCAGTTTTGACAGATAGCAAGAAAAGTTCAAAGATTTTGGGATGGCAATAATGTGCTATGCAGAATTCTCTAATGAGGAGCAGCAGAGAACCGTGCTGTTGTAACACAGGCAGCTTTAGTCATTGCAAAAGAGATTGTGGCACTTTGTAGCACAATGATGACAAATTAGCACCAACTAAAACACTGAACCAGTAAAACTTCACTGTCTATTCTGTCTACTCCTCTACCCTTAAGTCTAATGAGAAGTTAAAGAAACTCAGGCCAGAAACTCAGGACAGCCCACTCCTTTTGTTATTGTTGGTTTTAGATATATTTATGTTAATTTCAGACCCAAGTATTAACACCAAGAAGAAAGTAAACAAAATAAATACTTAAACATTTACTAACACATTAAGCAGATGCAAAGTCTAGTATCATTCAAGGTAAAAAGAAAAGATAAAATGCTGGGTTCACTGAGCAATTTTTTTGTATCTTACAAAACTCTAAAAAATGCAGCTCTCATGAAACATATAAGAAAGAAATCCCACAGAAATGAGGTGTTATACGCTATTACTGTGAGTAAAACAGAAGGGTTTTGTAAATACTCTGCCACATTATTTGGGTCAAACAGACCAATAATTTTTCAAAGCATTCACTTAATTTCATAGTATCTCATTATTTATTAAATAATCACTGTAGCTTGTCATATTTATATAGCAAAAGGAGAACAATATTTTGTAAGATATGTCACAGCATGGGAAGCCATCTTAATGTCTTTTGTAAATTTCCTAATTTTCCAAATTTTGTAAATTTGAAAGCATATTAGTATCACCTTAGACATTTCAAGAAGTAATTGCTTTCCAGAAGTCCATTTCTAATTTTAAAATTCAAATACACAAATTTATTAAAAGTAAAGTGAAGCTAGATGTCAACTTGAAAAACCACAGAACCAAGCTCCAAGTAATTGCTGGATTAAAGGACATTTATTGGACAACCAAGAATTGTGATTGCTGCAGTTGGCAACAGTCTCTTTAAGGTCACTACACATGAAATAGCTCTGTGGAGAAATGGTCTACCAGTCCAGGAGCAGTACAGTGGCTGTGAATCTGACCTCAAAGAAGCTGCCTAAAATTATGTTTTTCCTTTGGACCTACAGTTTTGGCGAAGGACTTAAAGTAAACAGCCTGGAGAATGAAAGTAGTGAAATTTAGAAAGGCCCTGCATGAGATGTTCGCCTCTTTCGTTGCAGTTCTGTTAGTGTGAATGAGGAGAGGCAGTTCAGCACTTCCACTGCAGTCTCTGCAAGCCTTCAGCAGATCTCCCACACCACACTGGCAGATCAGTGGGAAAACAGTTCTAATCTACAGCAATATAGAACAACAACAACAAAAAAATCCTACTTCGACTTCAAAAAAAGAGGAAAAAACCCCAAAACAATATGTGACATATAGTTAGTGCAACCACTAAGAAATTTAATGCTGTCTGAAAGAACTGAATCAAGAATGACTACCTACAGGGAACCCACATTACTGCCTGAACCATGTATTTCCTGATTTTAAATCTATGGTATTGTATTTTCTTGTGGCATGATTACGGTTTTAGATAAAGGGAGATCATGCACATTTCTGTGCATAAAGGCAGATTTTGTTCAAGCACTGCCAATTTGAAAGTTTGGGGGGTTTGGTGCTTTGGTCTTTTGACCCTCTAGGAGGATGAGAGAAGGACAGAAGATACTGCTACAGTAGTAAGTTCTTGCTTCACAAACCCATTTTGGTAAATGAATTTTATTTTGACTGCAGAATCTAGTATTCTCCATGAACTGACTAGGAAAAAAGGAATTTTAAAGAACTGCAGCAATCAATTTCCTTTTAGTTCTGTCCTAGACACCAAGTGCAGACTCACAGTCACCTGACTCTTGCTCACCACCACAGAATTTGCACCTCTTGCACAGGCTGCTACAATTTGAAGAATTTTTAGCTTTTTAAAGGCAGATGTGCTCCACAACTCACCCACCTGCCATCCAGATGCATCAAACACATGTAATCCCACAGCAGGAGAGAAGATACAATGTGTTTTTCTAACCAAATTTTATCCTCAAAGACCAAAGCAGGGGATCTTTGGTGCCCTACAGCCCCATCGAGCTCTGTAAACTTAATGTATCACACCTGCAGGATCTCATAGGCCTACTCAGAAAGTAACAAAATATTTCACTGGATGCATCTGGTGCCTTTGACTTTGCTGCACAAGAGAGTTTTCTAAAAGGCAAGTCTGCAAGACTGGTCACCACGAGACAACAACTTGGGGTTCATACTATTGTTTGTACCTAAACCGAAACTTTGGGCCACAAAAGCATTTTGCAAAATACTGCACCAAGACAAAACCAAACTGTATATATAGCCAGCTGTCCTCTCTTCCTGCTGCTTTCTGCCTATTCCTCCCAGTGTGACTATGCATTTTCCCAAAGGAGATGGCAAGGAACTAAAAACTGTATGAGTTCTAGTTTTTTATACCTTTTGGGGATAGCTGCTTATCTGCCACAGCAAAGCAAAATACCCACATTCCTCCAGATAAAGCCCAGAACTATCTGTTTATATCATGTATCCAATGCAAAGGGCAATAGCTTTATACAGTGTGGGCTTAGACTGTAAACTGTTATTTTTGGATGAGGATGTGTGGAGGGAAGATAGCAATAGCTAGCAACAAGCAGTGGGGTTTTTTTAACATATAAATATATATAGAAAGATGTTCTAAGACGTGTGAAATCTCTTCCAGTACAACACAGAAAAACAAATAAACAAGATATTATGGCAAGGCAAACAGAACACCACATTATGTGCAGAACACACAACAGTGTCAGCACACACTTAGGAATCAAATACTAACTTTTAATGAACATGTTGACAGTTCTCTTGTTTGGGTTTTTTTTCCCTAAGGAGGAGATTTTTAAGGCTGTAGCTCCTTGGATTGACAATCTTGTCCTTTAAAATCCTCTTATTTTACCTATTTCTTCACAGTGTCTTTCTTACGGATGAAGCCAATTATTGCCCAAATGAATAACAGTCAACACACAGAACATCTCACTGACTCTTAAAAAATTCCACAATATCATGCTTCTAAGTCTTTTTCATTCATTTCCACCATGACTGAGAAGCTCATCATCAGCTACAGATCAAACATCACCTCTCTCACTAAATCCAGCACAACAAAATCTTCATTTGGCCACATCTCATCGGACACTCTTTCAAAAGTGTGGTCATTTTACAGCATAAACTACAAAATAGTAATGATCACAGTGTTCTGGTAAACAACTACTGTCCTAAAAATTCCCTGTATTTCACAGAATACATATTTCCCAAGTGGCCCTCTCTCATCAATTTTCTACTCACCTTGGTTGACTTCTCAGTGCTATGCTCTCGTTTTCCTGCATGGTTCCCCATGATGGATCACCAAAGCTTCAAATTCTGAAAAGATAAAAACAAACCAACATTTTTGAAACCAATACATTTGCATAGAAATAAAAATTAATTTTTAATCTGACACATAACAAAGAAATTGTTCTTACACAAAAAGAATTTTTACAATCTGAGGTAACACCTTTGAAAGATCCTAAGGAAAAAACCCACGCTTATCTGGTCTATTTTGCACGTTTAAGCAATATCAGAAAGTTTCTCTACTTCTATTAAAAAAAAAAAAAAAAAGACATAAAAGATAAGGAAAAAAATAAAATGTTCTTTTTGAAATTTGCACATAAAACAAAACTAGATTAGAAATTAGGCCTGTCTTTAGATACTATGTTTTTAATAACAAACAGTGTGGTGTGTATCAAATAACTTGTAACTACAAAGGTTCATAAAAGTTCAAGTAACTTCTTTTGAATTCACATTTACCATTAGATAAACAGCAATTAGTGAAGAAAAGCACCACACTAACTGCTAACAATTTGCTGTGGAGGTTAGAACATGTGAGTTGTTTACAGCTCCCACTCTCATGGCGAGCACATAAAAAGTAATGCCAACTCTTTGTATTTTCTGGCTCATCCTGTCGTATCTCAGCTCTAACAGAGCTTATGTAGGTTAAACCACAACACTCAAATTTCAGCTTTTAGAGCACACTTGTGGTTATGCCACATGTTTCTTCTCATAGAAGCACGTTTTTCTATAGGATAGCTGTATCTTACAGCTGCTGCCTTCACTGATTTGAATGCAGTGCATCACAGCATCTGAACTCATGGAACTTGAAATTTCATGCATGAAGCATTAGGCTATATACACTCATATATTGTTATAACCCCAGCTACAAGCACTGATTTCTGTACAAAAGGATTCTAAAGACAGAAACTTTGCTTTTGACAAAGTACACATCTGTGATGGACAGTCACAAGTAATCAATCTTCTTTTGTATCTCCACTTCAGCTTTTGGAGAGGCTGATAGATTTATTTGCACACACTTCACTGCCCCACCCAACACCCTCAATGATAAATTTGAAATTTTAAGGGTCTACAGTGCTCATTTGACAATTCAATTAATTCAATTTGTTCTAAGTTCCATTTATCACTGTACTAAATTAAATAACTCCTCACAAAAACTCCATTTCTATGGTCTCACAAAATAAAAATTAAAAAACATTCAAACTCCGTAAAAGCACTCAAGATAGAATTTATTGATAAACTGGAAACAGATTTTTTTTAAACCAGCACTATCATTTGCATACAAGACAAAAAACCCCAAAACTGAAAACCCCTGTATTTTCCAATTGTGAGATCAGCACAACCAATTCACCCACTTTTGACATTGTAAAAATTTTAAAGGAAAAATACAAATAAATTAATATACACTGGCTTTCAGAGCTGAACTTCCTCAAACTGGTCTTTGCTCTACAAATTATGAGCAGCAGCTCACCCCTCATAACCTGCTTTCCAACATAAGGAAAGCAGAGTGGAATACAAAACTGTAAGAGATGCCTACAGCAGAATACGGAGGCAAATGTTCCATGTGTTATTCTTCCACTCATTTATCAAAAAATTAACTATCAAATTTGATCTATAACACACATATGTCTAAGTACACAGATGATGAAGCAACATAACACCTGCAAACCAGATCTGTGATCCTGTCCTCCCTCATGTCTTTGGAGTAATGCTCCAGGAACAACCATCCTGCACCCATAAAACACTCACAACTAGATTTCATCTTTTTTTTTTCCATGCCTAAATGAATGTAGATGCTTGAACTGAAGAGAAGTTAGTGACAGATAACTGCTATTAATTCATTATGTAGCAATAAAACTACTTTTCAGCCAAAGGGACAAAAGCAACCATTAGCAAGGCTATCCTGAATGTTACAGATTTCTTTATGCTACCTATTAAACAGAGAAGTGTAAGTAATCCTCTGGCAAAGAAATGCTTCCAAGAATCTGGCATGAATTCTGAAAAAAATTGTATAGTGCCAACTGTTCTGCAGATATCTGATCAGGAAGCAAAACCATACATCCATAAAAGCATTTAGAGCAACAAAGACTTAATTTTTCACTTCAGCCTCAAGCAGAAATCTGCCTTACTTGACTAAAAACTGAGCACACAGGTCGTTTCCACTTCAGGATGAAAGTACACCCTGCAACACTACGACTTAAGCACTGACTTTGGTTCTTACTGTCCTGAGGGAGACCATACTGCGCAGTTTCTACCTGCGCCAGTCTTTATGCAATGGGCTGAGTCACTGACTTCAATGGGATTACTCATTTCACAATCTTTGCAGGAACTTGCAGCCAACTATTCCAAACATCTAGGCTGGAAAAAGATTTGTATTTTCTTTTTAGTCACCTTCCTAACGTACAAGTGGCCAGACTAAGCCGCTCTGTGTAAAGTGAAGAAATAGCTTCTTACATTTCCTAGCAATGCCCATCAACTGATCAACACTCCTCTTTGCAGAGGAATCCATGAGTGATTCAGCACTGATGAACAGCCACAAGAACAGTCATGGTGCTCCAAGCAATGAAGAAACAGAAGTACTGTAGAAATGCAGAATCTAACATGAATCACATCTAACCATAAGCTGCCAAAGCAGGCCTGCACATGAGATCGAGCTTATGACCACAACAGCATTTGCCAAAAACCTTCCTGGTGAAACCCTGCAAGTTCTGTAAATCTTATGAGATGACAGATTTTGCACATGATCTTGAGTCACAAAAGAAGAGGGGACACTGCATGCCTGCAGTGAATGGAGTTACATCACCAGCTCCCCTATAAAACTCCCCATCAAGACTTGTTGGTTTCATATTAAAACCATCTGAGAGGCTCAGAAAATAACAGCCCACACGAGTAAACTGATTTAACAGGACTGAAAGCTGAGAACACTTGGGCTACCTAAAAACTCTTTAGGGTGAAGTGAGTGAATTGGGACAGGAAGTTGTGAACAGGTGCTACCACCGGAGTCATCCAGCTGCCTCAGCACTATGGCACAACCACCTGTGGAGCTGAGTCAGCTCTGCTGCCATGACCTGGCACTTCCCAATCCATGACTGATAAAGCACTAACTCCACCTATGCTGGCTGCTTTGAGTAATTCCAAAACCAGCCGAGGGATTCTGCCTGGGGAAATGAAATAAAGTGTCTCCTCCCATCAATTCGCCTTCTTACGGAGTTAGACTAACAGGTAACCTGATGGAAGCCCAGACCAAGGAGCTTTCCCACTTTCTTCACAACAGGAACCCATATTCCAACTAGCAACAACTACAGAAATGCCAGTGCCTTACCAAGGAGAGAAACATCTATTTCCAAAACTCAAAATAAAAAAAGAGATGGGAAAACTCTGTTCTACACAACACATACCTATAAAAATACTCTTATGTTGGCATCATGTAATTTATCTTTATCTCAGCAGTTGATTAAAAATGGTGGTTTAGAAACATGTATCATTGCAGCATTTTTTTAGCCCATTCCAGTCTGCCTGTTGATATTTGCAGCTAAACAAGTGGTTCTAATAATCTTCCCATACACACCCACTGTCCTATAAAGAAGTTTATGATTTAGAATTTTCACTGAAAAACACTTCTCCAAACTTTCTGAATATACCAAGAAATGCAATGGCATCGCTTTGTGCAGGTTATGCAGTTTTAACTGCAAAATTGCACTTTCTTACTCACAGGAGCCTGAGAAAAGTTCATCCATGCAGTCATCAGACTTTAAATAAGTGATATTGTAATTCAGGAGTCAAAACAGTCTGTAAGCCAATCCACATGGAGCACTTTTATTGAACATTAATGGTTACTTCAAATTAAAAAGCATAAGCTACTGTGTATCATAGGATGCTGAAAATGGATTGTTAAATATGATCTTACCTCTTCCCACACATTAATTATGACTCAACAGAACTACACGTAATAGTAGAGGTATGCAAGGACTTACATATTTATGAATATCAGAACATAATTACTACCTTGTCTAGGAATATGTATTCATCACAGGGTAATAGTGCAGAGCTACAACTGCTCCCAGCCTTACTCACACATGGGAAGGGTAACCATAGGATATAAAGATATATATGAGGAATTTACTTAAAACTCCCTGTTAAATTTGTAAGTAAATCCAAGTAAATATGACATTTTATTACTATATGCAGATCTTATTAGGAAAAAGAAAAAAAAAAGTGTAATTTCTTTTAAGAAATGTGCAAGTTCTCTCTCATATTGGTAGCCTCCTAATAAAAACTCTTAATTACAAACTTACCCAAGTTTTTGTGGTTTTTTGGTTTGGTTTTGGATTTTTTTTTTAAATTTTTGTGTTTGTTTGTTTGGGTTTTTGTTTGTTTTTTGTCATGTCAGGTCCTGGCTACATAGCTTCCTGGGAAGCAAGCTGACACATTGCACAGCACTGGCTGCCAGCTGGATGGAAATCTTTGAGTGGTTGTTTTAAGCTCTCAGTGTGATACACATCTTTGCAAGGAAGCCTTTCACTTCATCTTCTTTCAAAACAAGACCGAGACACTGGGCATGCCTCTTCTGTTTCTCCAGAATTCCCTCATTGTGGTAACCTAATATTCCAACTCAGCAAGAAAGAAAACCTCCAGCAGGCAGGAATGAGTGACTTGCAGCGAAATCCATCAGCAGCCACAGTCAGATGCTTCACAGACAGATGTGAGCAACCATGCAACAAAAGTAACCTGCCTTATGGACAAACTGCTCCCCAGGAATCCTGCCCTTTTAACTCAACTGGCAAATTATTCCATAAAATGTAGTCTCTTATATCCCTTACAAGTTTCATTGTTATTTAAAGCAGATTTAATTTTTCATTGTTGTGAAAAAATGCAATACTTCCTAATTCAAATTTTATTTCACTTTTGATTTCCACAATTATATTTCTCTGAGGAGCTCTTCTGGAAGAAAAACACATTATTCCAGATGTATTTCCATCATGAATTATCAAAACCAAGATTTCAGTGGTGGCCATAGAGTATAAATCAGAGAAGTCAAGAGGAGTTTAGTACTTAGAGATGTATTTAATCATGCTTGCACAGTGCCTTGCATATCACAGTCCTGACCTATCTAAATATCACAGCAATTTCCATGTTTACAGATAACTGCATGTACTTTAGCAAGGACTCTAGACCTAGAAAACCACTGCTCTGAGAGATGGGCCAAGTTGTGAAACACTATTCACCTGAGGAAGTACTCCCCACTGCTAGCACAGTAGCTCAGTAACTTACATACACTTCATATACCATTGCAAAGGACACCAAAATTACTCAAATTTCTCTAAAATTTTCTGCAACATTATGGCACACGAGAAAGGCTACAACAGTGAGAGAGGATATATTCTGTGAAAAAATGCTGTTGCAAACTATTTCCTAAAATTGGCATGGGGTAAACAGTACCCAAGGTTTAATATATTTCCTGACTGCTTTGATTACCATTTTCCTCTATTGCCAACAAGAAGGATATTGCACATTATTTTTTGTAAAAGCATGTGATTTCCAGGAATCTCACCTCAGCACAGCTGAGCATAGTCCAAACTTGATTCTAGACAACAGTGAAATTACAATGAAATTGCTAAGCCACTTCTCTTGCTTCTCTCTCCTTTCTTTCTTCAACCCACCCCGCTCTCCTTGCTAGAACACCATCAGCCCTGTCCCACCCATTAAGAAAAGATGCAATTTTAAAAGAAATTTCTCAACAGGGCTTTTCTTCTTCCCAAATGGAAAAAGGCTGCCCTAAGGTCATGCAGCACGTGCTGGTACCTGTGCTTCCTTACAAGAAATCATCTATGACCGTAACCCTTCGGCATTAGCCACGTGTTTACTGTTTGTCTTCAAAACACTGAGGGCAGGGGAGCCCTGGGAACTCTGTGCCAATCCACCTGCAGGGTCATAAGGAAATTGCCTTAATCACCTCCAGTGCATCTGAGGAGGGAGCCAGGTAGGACCCCAAAGGTCTGGGGCAAGGTACAGATGCATCCAGCACGTCCAAACTCCTTCTCTTCTGCTTGCTGCACTTCTACCACTGTAGCTACAACTGGGTTTGACTAAACGTGGATTTCCTTGTAAGTCCTCTATGATTTTGCTGAGATACTTGTGCCTCTCAGCTATTCCCAGTCTAGGGAACAGAGAGGGCCACACATACACCTCCCTTGAATGTATGTGTCAAAAGGAAAATGGTGCCCTCCTATGAAATTCAGACTGATTTGTCTATTTTTATCTCAGTCACTAATATCAACAGGTTCATTTAAATTGCTACATACTGTCTTTTACACAACAAAATAGGCTGGGTGTTATTTTTTAAATTTCATATAGGTTTAGGTCTGCATGGCATACAAAACCTTGGAGCCAGGACCAATTTCTTCCAGCTCTCTGAAAAGGATCAGACACATAATCACTGGTTATTTTTTTCAGCACCTGTGTGTTCCAGAGACAAAATAATTTGAACTACAGTAAAATAAATTATCTAAGAAAAAAAAAAAGGAAAAAAGAGGGACAGAGAAAGATATAAAGTTTAAGAACAGAGATATATCATAGCCTCATTCCATATATTTGTAAGACATACAGTAGATTCCTAAGACCAGTGCTTTCCACCATCATGGCTTCTAAAGTACCATA
The DNA here is from genome assembly GCA_013398075.1 of Notiomystis cincta. NCBI lineage: Eukaryota > Metazoa > Chordata > Aves > Passeriformes > Notiomystidae > Notiomystis > Notiomystis cincta. The sequence continues at coordinate 65,020 of VZRX01017014.1, forward strand.
TTTCCTTTAGAAATACACCTCCACAGCTGTGAACCTCAACATTCAGCCTCAGTGAGGCAATGACTAAAGTTAGACATTTGTCCTAAATTCTTAAGCAGTTTTGCAAAATATGAAACACCACACAAGAATATATAACCCAACTACAGTATTAACCAGGAAAATGAAAAAAAGAACGAAATACATATTCAAATCATGGGGAATTTCAGGACAAAGTAATAATCTTATCGGTACCACAGGGCAAAAAAAAGCAATTGAGAAATGATACAGGCAATTAAAATTATTACTTGAAGACTTTCAGTTTCTGAGATTAAGGAAGGTACTCTGAAAATAGCCAAGACCTAGCACTATTTTCACATAAAAATTAAAAAATGCCAAAAGAATAAAACCAAGATACATTCAATAACTCACTTTTTTTCCCCGTTCTCTGCTTAGAAAAACCAACCCTCTCCAAATGATGAACAGTACATTCTCCCTTTCAAAGTGAAGTAGGTCACCTAAGCTTCCCAGAGAACACAGGCACTTTGATGATCAGTATTTCATTAACACTTTGTAGAGACTGATGACAAAATGCACACCTGCAGTTCTGAACACACATGAATTAAAGGCGCTCTATGCCCGCTCCTCTCATATTCAACAGCCTGACAGATGGGACAAGGAGATGATTCACCCTCTTCAGACAGCATTAACTGAGCTGTGAGATAACATTGAATCACTATATCCTTCTCAATTTAAAAAAAAAAAGAAAAAAAGGTATCTCTCTCTCCCTAATTTTTTCTCTCTCTCTCTCTTTCTGTTCTGACTTCATATACGTTGTCTATACTGCAAACTTATCAACCAGCAGATGGATTTCCTTTAGCTTCTCCTCTGTAACATCTGGCATAAATATTGATTGCGAAATGGTCTGACTTTCTCCATACTCCAAGCTGACTCCCTTTGGCCCTATCTACTTCTCCACAGTCATGTCTCTCCCTCCCTTCCCATAAACACACTGCCAAAGAGGCACAAAACCCAGTGTTTCTTTTCTGACATGGAAAAAAATGCATCCTTAACCATATGCTTGTATTTCTCTCTTCTTGTGCACTCTATTTCCCACTTCTTTTTGTTTTCCTTTGCCTAGTCTTATTGCCTGAGTGTTCATACATTAAATTATTGTCCTATACTACTTCTTAAAGCAATTTGGTGAAGACTCAGTTCTCAGTATTTTAATCTGGAAGTGTGCTGAAGACATGCAAGAAGGTCCAAAGTTGTGAGCAGCCTCCTAACAGGTCACCATTACCCAGACTCCATTCACACAAACACAAACGAGGAAGTTCTCCAGTTAGAAATCGTTCGCTGTTCAAGTTGCACGTGACAGCTCATGAAACTAAAGTAAAGATTTGTGAGCACCTCTTCCCTGAAATCAGTAAATAAATTTAACAACCAAGTAGCTCAGAAAGCTGTAGAGAAGCAAATTTTATGGCCTCACAAATGCCTACCTGGAAACACAGATACTATGACCTCAGTTAGGGATTTTCTCTGGGGATGATACACTGATTTGCTTTCTCTTCTGAGGAGAGAAAGTAAAATTAGTGTTTTGCTAAGGATAACTGTATAGCTGAGAAATAATAAATCAGTTTATCTTCTTTTCAAATTGAATTTTAATCCATATATTTTGGCTTTAATTGTTTGGGTCAGAGGCTCAGCAGGTTACAGTCACTAAGCTGTGAGTTGTTGCACTTGGAATTTTAAATAATTAATGAGTAACAGCAGCTGAAATCTGCATGAGAAACATCACCCTGACATAATTATTGTACTTGTGTGATTCTTCAAATATGCTTTCAAGAACTCGTGCCTCGTACTTGAACATTGTCTCAATTTATCTAAATCTTAAATGTCATGTGCTAATGCTGTTTCCCCAGTCTTTATCAGGGGTACATTCAAAGCCAATATAGAAACAGTCATTACTGAATAACTATTGAAGAGAACAATGGCAGACCCAGGGGAAGATTTCCATTTTAACATGAGAATGTTTTAAAAGTACATAAGACCATTATTTCCCCTTCTTTCATTAAAAAGAAAACCAGATTGTTTATTTCATGTTGAAAGGAAGACAAAAGCATGTGACAGGCCAAACACTCATTTTTTCAGCACAGTTTTCCAATACAGTTCACTATTTATCAGTGTACAGAAGAAAAAGATAACAAAATCTGGCAACATATCAAAATAATAGAGTAAGAAAATGTGTTTCAATAAAGAGACTAGCAGTGTATTCACTTTCAATCATGATTACCAAAATATATCTCAACTCCATTACATGGCTAAAAGTTAAGTAAGCTTGTATATAATATTTGCAGCACCCATCACAAGAATATCTTGTTCTTGAACAAGTTGCACTTGTAACTATTTTATTGTCAACTAAATATTTTTTTTTAAAAAGAAAATATTGCAAATGCCATCATCTGTGAGAGGGTCCACAGCCTCCAGCCAAGAGGGGATTTCCAGACAGTATGCAAAGATAGCAAGGAAGTTCCTTCCTCAAAGGTCTTGCAACACAAGTAGACAAAACACATGACCAGAAGGTAAACCTTTCTCCCATATTACAGATATAGAGCAAAGGCAGAGATAAGTTAAGGACAATGCAAAAAAAAAATTACTTACAGCCCACTTGAGAAGCTTTGGCAGACATTAGAAAATTTAATCCAGAGTTGTAATTCTGAAAACCCGTTCTCAGCTACCACATAATGCCAGGGTTTGTAATCACAACACACACCTCCTTTCTTATTTTACAAGTGCTTCATGGACTTCAAGCTCTACCATCAGCCATGCAAAATAACACTCCAGCTACGATGACACAGCCAAGCAGCTTCACATGATTTTACACCAGAACCCCATCAATATACAATGAGGTTATTTCTCTGACATCCTAGGTCTTCATTCAACCAGCTTTGTCTCAAACACAGACAATGTGAGCTATCAGCCTCAGGATTATCACAAGACTGTGGAAACCACTGCAACAACCCACTCCCTGCCTTTTTTTTTTCCCTAAGCAGCTATAGCAGAAGGTCACCCATACCATGAGATAATAAGCTTGTGATTAGCACACTCATACAGGATGTGGAAAACCAGGGATCGTTTTAGACGATACTGAAGGGAAAGATCAGTCTGGCTTGATCACAGGATAACTGTGAGTCACCAATGTGATCTGGCAAGGGGGAAATAGATTAAAAACAAAGACAGACAAACAGACCTACACTGTATCATGAGGGCATATTTCCAGCTAAGACAGGGAAGAACTAATGTCATCACACAAGCCACTAGCATAACTTCAGCTGAATACGAGGTACAATTCTGGTCAGCCGTATTTAACAACATGAATTTTTTACTAGAACAGATGCAAAGATAAGGGGGGAGCAATAGGAACCTATTAGACAGAGATAAGACTAAAAGCCCATGACACGTCAAGCCTAAGTAAGGCAAAGCAAAATGAGTGTTGGAGGAGGAGAAAATACACGCTGCCCACATATAAATCTAAACTGGAAGTCAGAATATTTCTAAATATCAGTAGAGCAGGGCTCTGGAAGAACCACAGGAGAGCAGAAAACCTAGCTGTGTTCAAGACAGAAGGTCAGAGTCTGACCACTGTATTTCAGGGACTGCACGAATGGTGTGGTTCTTACCATGGCAGAACAGCCCCAAATGACACAGGCCACTCCTTTTGCCAGGGATATTTCAATCCATATTTCTAAACAGTCCATCTGGGCACTGGGGGGGCAGAGAGGGCCTGCCTTTCTCTGAATCTGTTCATACACTGACAACTGACTTGAAAAGAAGGATAAAATAGTCAAAGCCCCACACAAAACAAAACCACAAAACCAGCAATACTCTGGAAAGGGGGAAAAAATGAAATATGATAGCTTTTAGCCAGCTGGATTTCACTGGCATGTAGGATACTAGGCAAACAGACTTTATTCCCCACTCTGAGCTCATCCACGGCATCTTATAAAGGATCACTGTAAGTAGGTAACTCTCTCTGCACCCAGACACACATTTACCAAAGACAGGGAATGTGACCCCTGCCCAACAGCCTCCACCTTGGCAGCCTGCTCCTCTCAGCAGCAAGCACAGGTCTGAACCCTTTGGGAAAGAGCTGGATCTCCATCCCAACCACAGCACGGCAGGGTCTTGGCTAACCTGCTCTTCTGCAAGTTTGTGAGCACTGGCCCTCAGGACACAGCTGTGAGACACACCCCAAGTCCACCTCTGCCCCCCGCAGCTCCAGGAACTCCAACAGCAGTGAAACACATTTTGTTTGCTTGGATACTGACTTTCAGGAGCCTCTGCTCATTGGCTACCTTGGGTAATATTCTGAGACATCTAATTCTCAGCAGTAGATAGACAAGGGGCTTCATACAAGGCTCTTCAAGTCTCTTTCACCCCTATTTCCCAAACCATTTACAAACTGACTGGTCTTTTCATAACATTCTTCTAAGACAACATTCCAAAAGAGTACTTAAAATCCCCCCCCAAACACTCTGCAGTAAAAGCTCCTCCATGGAAATGCAATAGTGAGCAAAATTTCCACAGTCTATGACTGAAACTTTACATCACATATGCATAGAACAAATCTTAGAACAAACTCTTTCAGCAATTTGTGTGAGCATCACATCATTGACTCAATCCATAAAGGTGCTTCTCATTCTGCACCTTAAGAGGGTTAAAAACCTTTCAGAAAAGAGATACTTAGCTGCTGGTTTGGCTGAATTCTTTATTTCGTACCTCAAACAATACCTCTACCCAACCTACTACCATCCAACTCCTACAGCACTTTCAAACAACAACTACTCATGGCATAAATACAGCCATTATTACAAGTTACTTACCTGAATCAAAACCTGTCATTTAACACTCACATCAGTTAGCTGTAAGTGAAAGCAATGGGTCTTTTATTTAATGTAGCATCATATTTAAACCAGCTTTTATTGAATTGCAAGCAATTAAGTTATACCAATACCTTTTAGCTGATTTATCATACATTTTTAAGTGGAAATTCAGCTATTTAAGTTAACAGTTTGAGATGTTAGAGCTAGAGTCTTTCACTCCCAAATGAATAATCTCTTCTTTATTTCAACATTGCGCCACTATGGTCCCTAATATTTAGTCTGTGGCATTTTAAGGCCTTAAAATAATTCTGAATGACCAAAATTGCCTTTACCAATCCAATGCTACTGTTTTCATCATTATTTTTTTTTTTGGTGCATGTAGTAACACTAATGCATTACATTTTATAGGTAAGTGTAGGTAAGTAAATCCATTCCCAGTTTTGTATCTGAGCATCTGCAAAAATTAATGCCAATGTCCAAAAGAAAAATACAGCAATGCTAGGGACACATACACAAAAAAACCAAAACAAACAAACAAACAAACAAACAAAAAACACCAAAAAAAAACACCAAAACCCTATTCAGTATCTTGAAGCACACAATATTCACTCATAAAAAACCACTCTGATCAAAAACACAGCTCCACCCCCAAAACCACAGGATTCATAGGATCTAGCAAGGATGTTTAAAAGAACAAGCTGAAAGCAATCCAGACTCTGTATGTTTGAAGCTAAGCAAAGTGGAAAGCAATTATCACCAGAACTGTTTGGGGGTTTTTTGACATAGTTGCATGTAAACAATTCATCAGTTTGGATACATCAGAGTGCACTTTTTTCACTCTTAAATTCAATTAGTAAGGCAGATAAGTTTCCTTTATCTTGCCAAATACATAATATAAATAGCCAGTCCTAAAGCACTTAAAATGTCACCAGACATTGGTGGTCTGCTAAAATGGAGGAGGACTGCAGGTCATACCACAAACACTCTCTCAAATCCCACATGGGGAAAAGGTGATAACAGAATGATAATAATCAGATGCACAGTGATGCCAGGTCCAGTGGGACTGGAACATGCACAGGTTGATGAAGAAGTAGTGTCACAACACAGCAGAAACAAAGGCACCTAAGAATTTTGCAACTCATTACTATTTTGCTCACTTCATGTCACAACACTCCAGCAATATAATTACCTTGCCCATCGCTTGCTTACCATCTGCCCATTGAAAATTGTCCATACCCAAACATAACCCAAAATATGTAATTTTTCACAAAAGAGTTTTTTCCATGCTCCACCCCCACAACCTGCTTGATCTTATATTGTAAATACAAAATTTTTGAGCAGAAGGAAATCTCTCTTGGCCAAAAACTCACTATATATGTCCCACTGCAATGCTACTCAGCATCCTCTTCAGTCTCAACTATAATTTCTTGCCTCCTAACAAAATAAAAATAACTTCAAACATTTCTGAATTGCAGCAATCTTTAAATAGAGAAAACTTAAAATGCTTAAGAAATTATATGACAGGCAACTTACTTAACTTTTTTATACAAACAAAATGTAATTATGAGCTGGAATTGAATCAACATATTCTAAGTCAACACCTCCCTCAACCAATAAAAAAAAAAAATCACAAAATTACTCCATACCACAAAAGGACATGTACAAAATAACCTTTTAATCTGTTTATTATCTATTTAAAATCAGTGTGCCAACAAACATAAACGTCTTAAAATCTTGCTTTCATTTGATCTAACTTATTTAGGTGGTCTTTTCTTATACAGGAAAGCCCACTGAAGATTGTCATATTTGTTTGTATCAGAAAGACACTGCAAAACCAGTTTTTATACTTGTGTGTGCCAGTATTATTGCTGTAATGGATGAATGATTATGAAATTACTTAACTGCCTTGTTTCCAAAGCCCTGGTTATTCCTCGCAGGTTAAAGTACAGAGCTACTTGATTGTGAAATATATTAATCATTTGTCCACATCCAAATGTAATATTCTACAAATACTGTATTTGCATGTTAATCTTTTATTTGCAAAAATAAAATATTTACTAAACTGAACAAGAGGAAAATGTGATTGTACACTTAACAAGTAAAGCATAAAACAAGATTCCTAAATTATGAGAGAGATGGACATTATGGATAAAAGTAAGAATTTAGATATCTAAAATTTACTATAGAGTAGATTTACTCTCTACCTTTTAGCATTTGACTTTTTTCCCTCCATGCATTTTTCAGTCTCAGTTCAGAAAATGCCAGTATGATTTTGGAATACACGTAAGATCGAGTTAAAATACTGACAATGATTTGCCAACTATTATGATCTTTTTCCTAAAGTATTGAAGTCTTACTGCAATTAAACACTTTTGGAAGAATTAAAATAATTAACTAATTATACATGCCATTCAAAACATTTTATGAACACTGTATTTCTGATTAATTCGCTGCTGATTAGATGGTTACAAGAATATTTCTAAACTGTATAATGTAACTCTTACAGTCAGTTCAGTTACTGCTCCTCAAGAAATGTTTTATTAAATATATTTGTAACCTTACACTGAAGGAGCTTTTCAGGTCCTAAAAAATAATGCAGTTAATGAAAATTAATATCTAAATGTATAGTTCTATACAGGGTAAAACTAAGGACAACTATCATCACGTGACAAAGTTATTTTGATACATGATGAACTATGCAAAGTAATAACTGTTCATCAATAACAGAAGTTGGAAAATTAAGCATCTGAACCAGTAAGGCAAGTGGTGCTAATGATAAGATCTGAGAAACACTGAATTCCCCAATAAGTCATTGTGAACTCACTGTTCAGCCTTGTACAATCAGGTTAAATCTCTTTGCTTCTTACTATATGCAAATCAAGCAAGTCTCAGTTTTACTGTGGATCTTACTGAATTTGACAGGTGCTGGTGTTTTCTAAAGACCACCTAAAATGATGAGTAATAAGGGAATATCAAAACAGTGATTAGCAGAAAAAAAGCCACGACATAATTAGAGAAGTCGTAAAAGTAGGTTAACAGTAGCAACAAAACAAAAAGAAAGCAAAACAAAAAAAGCAAACAACTACAAAAAAAAAGATGGTTTAAATGTATATCTGAAGGCAAATACAGATTTTTCACACACCCTCACTGACACCTGCATATGCATTATTTGTTACTGTCAAGCTAATGGCAAGATTATGGAAGTAAATCAATACAAAAGAGAACCCAGGGCAAAGCCCACTGGCTACCAGCAGATCACCAATATAATCATTAACATGCATTAGATCAAGCCAATATAATTATTAAACTTACTGTCACTTTTGCTGTCACCTTCTTATCTTGTAAATTCCTCACACACAGGCAGCAAGAATCACTCTAGAAGTGACATCCTGCTCCTAACAAACTTGTTCCCCCAGGTCACATGAAGTCCCAGCTTATTCATCACCACATTCCCAAAATGCAGGTGCTCCATCCTGTGACTGGCATGCACTCATCACTTACAGATGGACAGCAACTGGGCACCAAAACCAGAGCAGGAGAGGGATTATGCAGGGGTTACCAGTTACTAAGTGTGAGGGATCACTAGGAAAGAAAACATCACAGTCCAGCCTACTTTCATTGTTTGTTAATCCACTTCCACAGTATGTTTGGACATATGCCTGCCTGGATGTCATTTCTGAGCACATGAAGGAGTAGGTGGTGATTGGGAATCACCAGGATGAATTCACAGAGGTTAAATCATGCCTGACCAATACAATTGCCTTCTGTCATAAGATGACATGATTTGTGGATGAGAGATCATTGGTGTCACCCACCTTGATTTTAGGAATACTCAACAATCTCTCCCGCAGCATCTTTGCAGCTAACCTGATCTAAGTTTCAGCATGGATGGGTAAACTACTTGCTGATAAAACACCTCAAACATCTCTATCATTAGGCTCAAACAGACAGCCTTAATGGTTCACAATTTGCCTATGGTTACAAGTGAACAGGTTAAGGATCCAATGCTGTTTAATTTCTTTCACAGTGGCCTAGCAGAGCACACAGTGCACCAAGTAAGTCTGCAAATACTACACTTACAGGTGTAGAAGACATGCTGGAGGGCAAGGCTGCATTCAGAATAACTTAAATAGGGCCAACAAAAACGTCACGAGTGCATAGCCTGAAGACCAACTTAGTGGGGAGCAGCTCCCCGAAAACAAGTTGGAGGCCCTGGCAAGACATGAATCAGCCCTCCACTTGGCAGCAAGGGAGCTAACAGCTTCCCAGGCTTTGGAAAGCAGAGCACAGCCAGTGGACTGAGGGAAGTCCACTCCTCTGGTGTCTGCACTACCAGGTCTGCTTTTGGACCCACATTGTGAAGAGCCAACAGAAGCAAGTTCAGTGGAAGGCCACAGAGATTGCTGTCAGCTGGAGCACACGTCCTGTGAGGAGAGGCTGAAGACACCGGGATTGTTCAGCCTGGAGAAAGCTTTGGAGCACCTAGTATCAAATTTTCAACACCTAAAAGTAAATTGTAAAAATGATGAGGGCAGGCTTTTAACCAAGGTGCATGGGGGCAGAACAACACCAGTTGTGATCTGGGAAGTTGTAAATATGTGTTAGGTAAGGGGAAAAACAAACACAGTCCCTAATGGCAGAATATAAACTGCAGTTAAGAATTCTGAATATGATGCTACTCAGTGCTTTACCACATAACTCCATCAAGACAAGGAGCATACTTTTGTTGTTGCTGTATGCTGTTTGTGGCCTGGCTAAGGCCTAATGGACAAAATGTTACTCACAGGGATGAAACATGCAAGCCATTTATAATAAAAGGCCAATTATGTTGCAAAGTAGTTTTCATTACTTCTTTCTCACTCTTTCCAGGGGCACAAAAAAATTATTACTTGTGGCTGTAATTTCAGCCTTCTGTTGGAACCAACTATCTTCCTACGGTGCTTTCATTAATAAAGAAGGTTGTGGCATCCAAGAGTTAGAATGAAGAGGGGAAAAAAACCCAACCAACAAAAACAAAAACCCAAACCAAATAACCAAACCACATATGAAGCATTTTACCACTGGAGGAGGAGAAGAATAGAATATTTCAGAACCCACTCTACACGTTGGCCAAAGTTTAAGATTAGCTTTTCGACACCAACAGCCCTGCTGTTGAAAAGCACCTACTAAAATTTCCATCAATGCAACAATTTCCCCATGTGAGCCTATTATTATGGGTTATTTCCCATTTGACAAGAGTATCTTTCTGAAGAACAAAAACAAAGCCAAATTACTGCCTATCTTCCAGGTGAACAGCACTGAGTCAGACTATGCTGATGAAAGCTGTGCAGAAACTTATGTGCATCTCTTTTCCAGGAACAAGTCAGGGCAAAGTAATAGTACAGATAAAAGATAACACAAAATACAAGTCAGGGAGCTTCTATGCTTCTATTTGTAGAAGCTCTGCACTTTAGTAAGAAGTAATACAATACAGTAACTTCCAACATTTGAGGAAAGAATCCAATAGCAAAAGACCCAACAAGAGCCAAAGCAAAAGAAAATTGCAATTTAAGTCAGTCCCAACTACTTGACCATGTATATTAAGCTAAAAAACAACTGTGAAAAAAAATTCATGTCTTTCTACTTTCACAAAAGTAAAAGTAAAAGGAGAGTTAACACCGAGGCTGACTTAAGAATTGTGGAAAGGTTCTAGTCATATCACCAATTTTATTCCTATATGATGTACAACAGGCAACCATTTTTAAAACAGTTTACCACTGTCCCTTAGCCAGCCTTCCAGGCAATGTGTTTTTTTCTTTTGAACTAACCAATGTAGAGATGAAAATGCCTGGAATTGAACTGCTGACTATTTTTCAGTGACCACTTCACTGAAGAGACAAATTAAAATGGGATCACTGTATAACTTGACAGTGGATTTTAGTAATTCATGGGATTAAGAGTTTTATTCCAATTTCAGCTCTCTAGAATGGTGTGAGCTATCAAATCATTATAAATGCAACACAGTAGGGGTCAGAAAGTTTCCTATCACAATGAATATATCATTCTTTATGGATAAAGCTCCAAGGCACACATCAATCCCCAAAGTCACTGTTTTGTATTGTTTCATCAGTATTTTATCCCATACCACAGAACTACTGAAACATCAGCCAGTTATTTTCCTTCATTTGGTTTCAGCCTTTGCTGTCATAATTTTCAGTGTAACAGGTCCTTTCTGGGCACAAACTTGTACAGCCATCCTCCACAAAAACCCCCCAGCGCATGCACAAGTCTGCCATAATTTCTTCTGTACCTTCCTAACGCTCTAAGGGACAAGTATAGTGTTTTATTTTAATCACTGTAAGCTCTGTCAGATAATATTCTAACACTACTTTTCATCCAGAGAACTAACAAGGTCTGACAAGAGAGTTTAACTAAGGACTTGTGTTTTTAGAATTAGAAGAGAAGAGCGATGCTGGCATCCAGGAAACAACAATGCTGGAGAAAGATAACTGAAAAGCACTGCAGTACTTTAGACACCATCATAAAGCAATGCTTTGCTATGAACCATGAGATGTCGTGGATGACATGGAACTGCCACCCCCAGAAGCTGATGAGTCTTTTCCAAGATGAACTGAAAGTCTAGGTAATTGAGGAATTTGTCACAAACTGCAGGAAGCTGATACATTTCTAAATATATACATGTATTATTACATGTATTATTACATGTATTAGTCAAGGGAAAATGGCAACAAGCTCAGTGATACATTGATGACACTCAGGTGTAGGTACAGATTTGATGGGCAGAGGACAATAACAGCTGTCCACAGAATTGCTGCATTAAAAAAAAAAAAAAAGTCTAGGCTTTCTCTTCAAGGCACTAACCCAGCCACTGACAACAACACAACAGCTGTATTTCAGCACTTTTCCAATCTTTGGAGCAAAAATATATGCCCAGTGAGATAACAGGCTTTTATGGCACTGTAAGAGTCTTTGATCTAACTTAATCCATTGCATAAACCCATTATTTTTCATGGTCTTTCATGTATTCACAAGACCAATCAGAAAAACTGGTTCCTAAGTGTAGCCAGAACAGCTTTATGTGTTTCTGGTAGTACTGATGTCTCACACTGACGAGCCCCTTTGATAAGTACCTGAATTCCAAGGATATCTATGAATTGTCCAACTGCATCCTTCTACCTGAATTTTGTGACTTCCAAGTAAGAGGGAGGCTAAGAACAAACAGATTTTCACTTGTGATCCAGCAATTTCAACTCTTCAGCAGGAGCCAAAGATAATGCACTGGGTAAACATATAAAAAAATACGCTATCTGCCTGAATTAATTTTAAAAATACAACTTGGTTTGTATTTGATTTTCCTTTCCCTCTCACTTTCCACTCATAATAGATAGGCACTAGATTCTCTCAGTTAACTTCACCAATCTGGAAAGACCTGAATTCAAACATTTCCAAATGTTCAAACTTTCCCAAGGGTTTAAAAAAAAAAAACAAACTAAGACTTTCAATTACACACTAAGGAATTTTACAAGTGTTGAACAAAATAAAAAAAAAGTCAGATTTAAAGAACATTTTTCCTTCCAATGTGCAAACCAAACCTAGTACAGCTGATACATTGATCAAAAACTGCTCAAATTTTAAGAAAAATTAATATAAAACCCACTAGTTTCCCTTCAGTCATATATTTAAAAACCAAAAATCTCTGATTTGATCAGTCTTTTCAGATTTATTTCTCTCCTTGTTTCTCCTCTTTGAAAGGCCTTCCAAGACCTCCAGGGGGAATGAAAAAAGTAAAATAAAAAGCAATATTTAAGTAAATATTTAGAAAACTAACTTCCTCACTGACGTATTTCAAAATCACTTTAGGACAGAAGCAAAAAAAAAAAACTGTCTGAAAATTTCCATGTTATTTCTTGTTTTTCTCTCACGTGCCTTTTGTGTGGGCTTTCCTGGGTTATGTCCAAGATTTACAGCTATTCCAAGGAACAGAACTGGGATTTCACAGTTACTGCAACTGATGCAAGAAGCCTCATAGGAATGATCTCACTCTATATTAACCAAAGAGTTCTCTACTTATTTTTAACAGAGCATTTTGAGAAGCATAAACCTTCTTTCAGAATATGAAAGCCCAAACCCATTAAAAATATGAATACTGTTGTCAGGAACTCTTCAAGTGTCTGCTATTTGGAAATTCTTTAGCTACTAATAAATGTTCCTAATAGATTCTGAATCCTTTAAAGAAAATAGTAGTAAGCTGTGTGTCAATGTCCACAAAAAAAATGTTAAACCCAGGATGACCAACCTTTTACAGGAGTCAGTCTCTGGAAGTGTCTCAAGTAAGTAGATGAGGTGTAGAAAACTGATGAGTGACTGATATATTTCCCAAACACCTAGAAGAAGTGTTTTTAAAAAACCCAAAGGCCAAACTCTGAAAACAGTTGGCAAAGCAAGAAAACATGAGTACAATTTCTTCTTTAAAGAAGAAATTAATAAGATTATTAATCAGAAACATAACTAACATCAGAAATTATTTACTACTCTATCCAAAAGTTCACGTGACACGAGGATTCAAACAGGAGTACGTGTGATATGTGTGGTGATTGGACTGAAGAAGGTATTTCTTCATGTGCTACTAATACAAGAAAACAACCAGAGAAATGAACATAGAAAATCCATAGTCATCTGAATGAAGTTATTGAGGAAAGAAAATCTAAAACTGATTGTGACATAGCCTTTATTTAAAGCTACTGAAGTCATAAGATTGGGCACCATCACTGTCTCCCTTGGGAGGAAGCCATCAATGAAGTTTTGTGCGACTCTTTCCGACCACAGCTTAGCATAACTAAGAATATTTTGTCTAAATCTTCACGTCGGCAAAACCCTTAGAGGGTTTTGTGGCACCTTAACTTACAGCTGAGTCAGTCCCAGCGCTGGAACACTGGGCTTCAGCTGGAATGCAGCACTCACAGGTGGTCTGCTCGGGCTGAGAACAACCTGCCTGCAGAGTGATCAAGGCAGCCAGAGCCAGAACTGCAGCTCCAGGCCACGGTAACACAGCTCTAATGTCATCTCCAACGAAGGCAGCCACTGCCTTGGGCAACTGGGTTGCTGGTCTCTCAGAGACCAACTTGTTCATTTCATATCGATTATTTAATTAGGTCCAAATCCAGCACTTTGTGCAGAAGGCTGGGTGCCCTGGAAAATGGATATTAACACAAGAAATGCAAATAAAGTACTGGAGCCTAGAGTTATCTGTCAAAAATTCCTTTTTCTGATTCTTCTTCCAGTGGTTGCTAACTTTTTTTTTAAATACATCTAAATTCAGGCTTCTTCAGAAATTACAATGTCCCGCTGATTTTTTCCTTGGAAGTATCTAACAATTCTGGACACCTTTCTGCCTTCAACAGAGTATTTTAAAGAATCAAAAAAATATCCTGTTTTATGAAAGGTTATCAGCTGGCTGTATTTAAATAGCAGTTCCTGACCTGCTGCTCTTCATCACTGCTGTCCTTTATTTAAGAGCCTCACCTTAGAAAACTCATATAAGAGTTTCAACCTGATGGCTTGCTTGAAAGAAAAATTATTCAAGTAATCAAATACCACAGGATGGAGCACTTTACCAGTGACCCAGAAGACTCTGCTGTGCCTTAATCCATGGCAGAGTTTTTATTTTAAACTTGTATGCAAGATCAGAGTGTTGGACCGCAAACCTTCCAGCCTTCTCCTCATTAAACACTAGTCATGCTTTTAGTGTTTTAGACAAAAAATATTAGATTTCATCCACATCAGTCCAAAAACAATGCTGACTGTCTGAAATTGTTATGTTCTCATGTAAATTAAATTAGTTTAGTTCTGGTAAGTAAAAGTTTGAACCAAAAGGCCCAGGTTCTAATATATGAGCACTCACGTATTTTCACAGCTCTCCTTCTGACAGGTAAGAAGCTAGCAGAAAACAGGAAGCTTCTGAACACTGAACAACTTCTGGTAGTTATGCTTCAAGTGAGTATGAGATGTATATTTCAGTTTATTTGGCCTTCTCTCCACAGTTTACAATGTGTTTCTTTAGTCACAACAATCATGAAGCAGAGCAATTAGAGCCTAAACCGTATGTTCCATTTGATGGACTAAATAACCAAAGTGGCTATTTCAACCATATGGATAATCTACATCGAGTACTGAATAAACCATCACAAAAAGAACAAACGAGAAATTTTTGGGTACACAGCAGTAGGGACTCGCTCAGGTTGCTCTCTCGCCTCATCCCACCATTGCCACTCCATTTACCATCATTTGTAGCCTAACACACCACCAGCACTCATCTTCCCAAACTTTCAGAACTGAAAAGAACTGGATGCATGTTCCAGTTATGCTATCCATTCGTGGGGTGACCAATGTCATCCTGGTTGTTCTCAAGCCTTGAAAACGATCCTGCTCTGCATGGGCAGGATACTCTGAGTTGATGATTTCCAGAATTCTGACAAGCTTGTCTTTAATGAAGATGTAAGGCTCTAGGTGTCATATGGGAGCTGGCATCATGAGAAACAATCCCAATGCAAGAACAATTCTGCCATGAATTTTTCACAAATGCACAAAATGAAGCAACTATAAATATGAAACTATTTTTAAGTAACATGCTCCAATTTCTATCATTAAGAGTATGTGGTGAGCTAAAATTTATCACCACAGTAGTGACTGTAACATTCACTACCTTATTTATATTAACTATTGTGATTGAACAGGGGCTTTGAAAGTCTGTGAACATTGTACAGAATGGCATAAACTCAATTTCTGTTCTTAACTCTCTACTTACAAAGCCAGTGAAGCTGAGAATACATTGTATCCATGGCTTTCTCCCAACTCAGTAAAAATTAATTTGAATCCATTTCATTAAGATAGCACTCTTTGCCTTTTTCTTTTCATTATAAATATCGAGCTTTATTTTAAATGTATTATCTCAGAGCCTAATGCATGAACACCATATGGAAAATTAATATCCCTCAATATAACTCCTATGCATGGGCCTTTGCAAACAAGAACTTGCCCTCTGACCATCTTATCAGTGATTAATAATGTCTGTAGAATGCTACATCTGGTTACCTGTTTCCTCAGAGACTGAAAAGGCTACTGTATAGGATCAAAGAAAGAACAACAAACTTTGTGTCGGTCAAGAACAAAGGCAACACTTCTACCCATGGGGATGTTTGAGCCACAGCCACCTGAAGAGAGTATTCCAGGGAAGCATCAATGCAAGCTTTTCCTTTCCTGGTCCTCTCAAGGCTCTTGCCAGCAGAAACTTTGGTATAGCCTAGTATGGCATTTGTAGAGTTCTCATTGGTGCTCTTTAGAATGATTCAGAATGCAATCTGTGACAAACAGTGCCACAATCCATGATGCTCAAGAGCTTTGATGGACCCATAGCAGTTATTACTAACTGCCCTAAGACCATTTAAAGCCTGTAGAGAACTGTTTCCTACCTGACTGCCAAGAATAACCAAATGATTAACATAAACCAAGACTTCTCCTACTCTGTTATTATTTACCTTGACTGGCAGGGAGTGCTTCCTTATCCTTCCAGCCAGGTCTTTCAAGCCTTTATAGACAATCACCCACAATTTACAGGTTAACTTGTTTCTATCTGGGAACTGGCATTACTCCACAGTTCCTTAAAAATCTCAGTCTCAGCTCTTTAAAAATGATTAGTGGATGTAACAGAAGTAAAACAGTGCAATATACATGCTGTCACTGCCGATCACCTGAGACAATTCTGGTTCCACTAAAGAGGGGGAAAACTTCAGTTTCTCCACAAGAATTTGTTATTTTCCTGGTTTCTTCTTTATTATTTCAATCAACTTTACTTTGAACACAACATCTGATACACTGAAGGGCAAAGGCGGTGCACACAGGAAATACTATCAGGATGGACCTACTTAAAAGTACAAAAACACATATTTACATTCTTCCCAAGGCAAATCACGTAGCGATTTTTTAAAAGTCCCCACAAGCACACGAAGGCACTAGAAGTACAGCCTTTGCTATTGCCACACACGGAGACGCCGTTACCTTAAACACCGCCAAACCCTTCCCGGCGAGCGCACAGCCCGGGGCACGGATCGCAAACTCGGCAACTTGGAGCGAGCCAAGGCGGTGGCGGCCGAGAAGGTGGCGGGTCCCGGGGGTCCCGCTTGACAGGAGCGTCCGTCCCCGGGCACTCGGAGGCGCCGCAGCCCCGGGCGCACCTTCCCCGCAGAAACTTAAGGAAAGCCCTGCGAGAGCCGGTGAGTGCTCCCGGGATCACGGCGAGGACAGCACCTGTCCGCTCCTCAGCTCTCCGCCAGCGCCTGTCCTGCGCCTTGGCCCCGTGAAGTGGGGGGAAAAAACCAACAAACCAAAGCAAAAAAAAAGGAGAAGTTGTCCGTTTCGGTGCGAGGCTCCGGGCACGGCCGCGATGTGAAACCGGAAGGCACGGTACGGACTCCGGGCCTCCCGCCCGGTTATGTAAGGCTCGGCCGGCCCGACGGAGGGGGAGCCCCGCGCCCCTCGGAGACACCTCCGGGAGCCGGGAGCAGCGCCTGTCCTCCCCGCCAGCCCC